>JAUMHE010000048.1:21611603-21640722 GCA_032359235.1 Enteromius mattozi
ACATACAAATATATTATGTAAAGAAAAACTTTTATTTTGGATGCGATTAATCGTGATTAATCGTTTGACAGCACTAATATATATAAAAAATGTAATTTATTTCAGTTATCCAAGCTGAATTTTCAGCATCATATGACCCTTCAAAAATGTTAAAAACAGTTTTTGCGGGTTTGTTATTTAGTGCATTTGGTTTTTAGAAAAGTTTAAAATCAATGTTTTTTGGTTTTTTTTTTTTATTTTCATTTAAACACAAGAACAAACTTCCTAAAATATTTAATCAAAACACACATTTTTGCATTAAACAAACTTTAAGCTCTTTAAAATGAAGTTAAATAGCTAAAATAAAGAGATAGAAATAAAGCACTCAATCAAAACTGCACCCATGATCCATTCCTTACATAATTTTAAATATATATTCCTATTTTTGTGATTAGACGGGCAAAAATGGTACGAAAGCACTAATTCCCATTCTCACTGTATCCTTGAACTTTTCAACAGGCCAAAACAATCTCCAGTCCCATACCTTCAGATTTATCTCTCCTCATTCCACATTAAGCCCCAAACTTCAGCCTAGTTATCCCTGAGATTTACCGCTCCTGATATTCACTACGGCACATTTGCTCACCTGTAGGTCAAAGCTGCTTTGAGGATTTTGTCGTCGCTCTGTTCTTTGGCCAGTGGTCTGAACCTTCTCTAATGCTCCTGTGAATGAGAACAGGGGAATGTAAACACACACAGACATATAAAGATATTTGTCCAGCCCTTTAGATAGAATCTCACCTCGTATCTCCTCATCTCTGAGCTGGCGAATGGCTGCCCGAATGAGTTTTCTCTCTTCATATTCACTGGCGCTTTGTAACTTGAAAGAAAGAAAGAAAAACAGAGGGCAAGACACACAAAAACAGTATTTAGCTTGACATGACTGATATTTAGGCCCACACAGAATGTCAACCCACAGAATTCCACTGAAAGAAAATGTTGGGATATTTCCACGAAATTCAAACAATTCCACAAAACTAGTATAATATAAATATTCAAAATCTTTTTTGCAGGTTTCGGATGAGGTTTAGTACTCTCATCTCTGATAAACATATTTTACCATATTTGAAGGAATAGGTCACCCAAAAATGAAGATTTGCTTAAAATGTACTACCCTCAGGCCATCCAAGAAGTAGATGTTTCTTCATCAGATTTGAAAAAAATGTAGCATTACATCACTTGCTCACCACCGGATCCTCTACCGTGAATGGGTGCCATCAGAATAAGCCATGATGAATTTGTTTCTTACAAACACGCAGCTGTTGGCTTCACAGGATGTTAATTTATGGACAGGTGTGGTATGGATTTCTTGTGGATTATTGTGATGTTTTTATTAGCCGTTTGGATTTTCATACTGACGGCACCTATTCACTACAGGTGATGGCGGATTAATGGTGAATTTCTCCAAATCTAATACCATGAAGAAAAAAAAAAAAAACCTCATCTTGGATGACCTGGGGGCAAGTAAATTATCAGCACATATTCATTTTTGGGTCCTTTAAATACTTATTGCATATTCATACTGCAAAAACAAGACAAAAAAAACCAACATAAATTCCATGTGGGATTACGGTAACTACAAAAAGTAAGAGTTTATTTACATTTCACAAAAAAAACACTCCATTATAACAGAAAATTGTATGTAATTTGAATGTGCTCTTGACATAATTCACAGATTAACATATTATACATCAGTCAATCTCCATCATTTGTGTTTATCAAGAACAATAAACCTTACAACTTAACATAGAACAATGGGTATTTATTTAGACTTGGGCTCTTTGCAGCCTTCTGTTCTACACTAACAAAGGGCTTACAGTACGTTGGGTGTTGTTGGTTTTTTCTTTCATGATTTTGGTGATATGACAACTTTCCATACGGGGCAGAAACATTTATCAACCAGAACACTACGAGCGCTATCTCGCTCAAGGAATGTTGACAGGAACAACACAACAGCATCATAGACAAACATTTTAGATCTTCATACATGGTCTTACCAGTCCAGTAAGTTCTTCGATGTTATTTATAGCTTGAATCTTCCCTGACAGCACGTCTAATGAAGCTGTCAAATCAGGACTGCAAGTACAAGCAAACAAGTTCAGATTCAAAATGTAATAGTTTATGTTATACAAGGCTTTCCATTGTGTTTTGTACAACATATTCTTTCATTTGCAAATTTTGCTTTTCAGATAAGGCATAAACAATAACTCTTAAATAATAAAGTAACAAATTCTTCATACCGGCACTGGTTTTCTTTATCGTCATGTCTGCTCTGGTGGGCACGTCTGAATCGCTTGCTGGTTAGTGCAGCCTCCATTTCTTCAATCTCACAGCGCCGCAGCTCCCGGATGGCTGTACGGATCAGTCGCCGCTCATCTATGTCGATAGTTTTATCAAGCTGGAGAAACAAAGAACACGTACACCTTGAGCTACAGTATGTAAAAAGATTATTTTGGAAAGAGCTGCAGGTGTGGATGTGCTACTTAATCCTCTAGACAAAAGGATGTTAAATAAACTCAAAATTATATTTCAGAATATGCATGCTACAATTTTAAATATCTACAACACTGGTTAAATAATGGAAATACTTTTCTTAAGTTTTTATTAATAAAAAGACATTTTAAATAAAAACAAAAAACAAATGAGCTACTTACACATAAAAACTATTTAAAAATGGATTCTTCGTATTTTTCTGCACATTCTTGGCATCGTCTTATACTCACATTTTTGAAACGTATTTAATAATTAATGATTAAACAGTTGTGAGATAATTGACCAACATGCCTGATGTTTATTTTTAAACCAGGATAAATTTGTTTTGACAAATTTACTTAGAAAAAAATAATTAAAAAGTGTCTCACATTTTCGGTTTGTCCTTCTAACTATGTCTACAAGAGAAACACAGCGGCCTAGATAAAGAGGGTGACACATTTACCCACTGACACTCATCAACTCTCTCTAATTGCAGTCATGACCCGGAATGTCCAGCTGAAGACAAGAAAGCAGGTCATCTGCACAGCAGGCGAATAATAAACGCTCACTATATTCACTCTATAGTAATGGTGTGTACAGTCCATATAAGCTGTGAATGCTGTGAAATTTTTTCTCAAACCATAACTGTATATTTGAAAACAAATCAATTTGTAAAACACATTCTTTCACATTGTGGACATACACAATTATTTGGCAACATGGATTAAAAGCCTAACTTCATGTAATGCAATTAGGGTAAGAAATAAAGTACATAATTACTAAAGAAATAAAATGCAGTCTAAATTTTGCCTCTACCTCGTGGTTCCAATTTTTACATTTTGGCCTATTTCTCTGAGCCAATGCCCTAAATCTCTATACAGTTTCTGCATTTGGTGGATTGGGATGTTACAGTATACCCATTACAGCCTACGTCATCAGAATGGAGTTGTGCGAGGACATGTGGCAATGGTTTATCATCAGTAGGAAACAAGTGTGCCGGGTAGATTTAACTTTCGTATGTCTTATCAATACATCCATAATAATGTCCTGTTTGACTGAAGAATGACTGGACTATTTTAGACAGAGCGCCAGAGAAATATATCTTTGAAAGCCTACAGAGGATTTTGAGATACAAATCTTTTGTGAACTTAGGAGTAATATATAATATACTGTGAAGAAATTTTAGCATTACATCACTTGTTCACCAGTCACCATCCTCTGCAGTGAATGGGTGCGGTCAGAATGAGAGCCCAAACAACATCTGATAAAAAAAATTCACAATAATCCACACAACTTGGATTACATCTTGTCAAGCAAAAAACTATGTTGTTAGAAACAATCCAGCATTAAGGCGTTTTAACTTTAACCCACCCATAATCCATAATAATACTTCCCCTTTTGTGCTCACACATCAAAACAAATCTCTGCATATTTCTCTCCTGATTCAGACAGACAAGTTTTTCAATGGAGGAAGAAGCATTGTGAATTACAGACCAAAAAAAATAAGTAATTATTTGTTAGAAACACAAAGCTTTTTCCTCACAATACTTTGATAGACTGGTGTTCCCAAAAAAGACTTTCTCCAAGGGATGTGTATTGTCATTCTTCATTTCTTTCAATATTTTATTCAATAATTTAAAAGTTGAATGACAGCAAAAGAAAGTTGGATGACAGCATGGAGACCCAACTGGAAAAGCTCTGTTTGGCAGTTCAGCAGCAGCGCTCAAATATTCACAACACTTTCTTTTGGTATCGCTCAAGGATACGTATTTTCCTCTACTGCTTTCATTCCAAATTCCCAGCTTATGAATACAGATGGAAACACAGTAGTCCAGACTCCAGCATCATGCAAGGATAAGTGCATTCACATCTGGTATCCTCTCGGGTGGTCTGATGATCACAAGTGAACAGCAGACACTACAGGTGTAAAAGGGTCTTGGAGATGCATAATGAGTAAACCACCAAAAAGCATGTGGATAAGACTGAGTTGAACAATACAAACTAGAAAAAGTGTTTCTAAAAAGTCGCAGATTTTAATATTAATAATCCAAAGATAGATTATGCAGTTTCACTACTTTTGAAGAGCATAGTCTCACAGCAAAATCTCCAGGGTTAAAATCCGGGTGTTTTTTAACGCTATATGACTCCCTCCATTTTGGAGTTAAAATTATACTTTTAAAAGTGTGAAATATGTACACATCTGCGCGAGTTACGAATAAGCTCCTATGGTGTTAAAATCCACTCTCTGAGTAATGTACATTTTTCACACTTTCAAAAGTGTAGTTTTAACTCCAAAACGGAGGGAGTCATATATACTTTTCAGGAGTGCTAAATTTGACTCAAATTGAGTTCATTGTACTCTGGCTTTTTTGCTGTTTGGGTGATGAAGGTAAGACTGATGGAAACTTTCAATTCTCCATCAATCTTGGTAATGGAAATAGATGCAAAAGCAGAGAGAGAGAGAGAGATGTGAATCAGCAGTCCATTCCAGCTTCAGCATGAGTATGACCATATAAGGCCACGGGCCTCAAAACCCCGCCCTCGGGACTGTGATGTGGGGCTGAATAAGAGAGAGGTGAAGGTCAAAGTAAGAGAGCAAGATAATAAGAGTAGTGACACACATTCAGGAAGATGAGCAATGACCTGGAACACCTACAATGTCTGTGAGACCCAACATAAACATTTCCATTTCCTAGACGTTACTTCCTTAAAAATTCCAAAGGAAATTCAAGTTCATTTAGTTTATCCAAACAGACTTAATAGTGCACTTGAGGTATGCAGGTAGTCGCTGTCAGATGTGGGTTTATTATTTCCATTGCTAAAATCTAAGAATATATTTAATGCACTGTATGAATGACCACACATGGAAGTTTTGTTGACATTCATGGTACATTTGAGGTAAAAAAAAAAAAAAGCTTTTTGATGTATAATTTTGGAACAGAAAGCCTGTTTCCAAACATAAAACCCTCAAACAAAACTTTAAGGCCTCTTAAAACTTTATTTATAGTTTGAATAAAGCATTGTCCATAATTCACTTGACTCAATTATACATAATATTAGGGGTGTACATATTTACATATATAATCTGATCTGACTGGACGATTTAAGGTCATGCAAGGTCAGTGTCAGGGTTCACATGACACGTGAACACATTTATAAAAGTACTGGAATGTGGCACTAAGAAACTAAAGAAAAATAATTTGATGGATTTCTCAAAATTTGTGCTGACAAATCAATAAAAAAAGACAAAAAATGCAATGGAGGAAAATGACAAGAGGGGTTAGATGACAACAGCATAGAAATAAAACCATGGTTAATGATCCCTGAAAATATTGTTTATAAAATATAAAACAATTACTTAAGCAATTCCAACAACAAAAACAAGATCGCTACTAGATGTTTCTGCAAAGTTAAATTTCTCTTAAAGCAAAAAAAAAGGAGTGCAAAGCTCACTAGCAGTGATGTTAAAGATGAACTGTTTCATTTTTGTGGCTGCAAAATACTTTCTTCAATTTCAAAACATTTTGAGCAGCCCAACTATCAACATCTGACTCAACCAACCAATGACATGAGTTTGGAGTAGGACTGAATGCTGAAAGACAGGAGACTTTCATAACTTCAGCTTCTAAACCCAATCCCTGCTCCCCAAAGAGTGCTAAAAAATATATTTTAAAGTACACACACACACACCTTGACTTTTCTGACCTGAATGAGGGTGTCACGGTCCACTACCTCCAATTCTGTTCTTGCAATCCCATTCAAACTTCCTGCATGATCTCATCCAGCACTTGAGTTACTGGGCAGCAGATGTCAAGTCACATGAGCTTTTACCATAACCAGAAACTGAAAATGAAGCACTGATCATCACTGATTAGAGTGTCCTTTTCAAAGATCTTTTCACCGGAAGCCATTCAATTTCAGTCAGCCGGGCAATCTGAGATAAGCAACAGTGACTGCTGGTGATGTGACAGGGGTGTGTTCATATGACATATTTTAAAGGGAAAGTTCACGCAAAAATGAAATTCTGTCATCATGTGCATGGTTTCAGTCACTTTTGATCATATTTGAAACACAAAGATCTTTTGAAATGTCCATGCAACCAAAACTTTAATGCTTCAAAAAGTTCATAAAGAGATCATAACTATTTAATCCAAGTCTCCTTTATATGATTAAAATATTTCATTTAGGCTTTTATTCACATATAAACATTGATCAATGCACTAGAGATTTTGTCAATAAACCATGACAAAAAGTCTGGATGCATTAAGCAATATTAGTAATTAGTAGTCTCTCACACGAATGAATGGATGAATGAGTGAGATGAATGCATAAAGGGGAACAGACTGCTTACAGAAAATATTTGACAGTTTTCTTTTCACCTTCCCTCTGTATAATGCCTAATTAAGTAGCATTTCCGCTGCTTGTTTACATAGTTAGCAGGAAAACAGCTATAATGCTACTGTTCCACAAGCAAAATCTACTGACAGAGAGTGGATACTTTTTATATATAAAAAAAGCATTACTTAGACAAAAATATGGACTATAATTAGACATTACTAATTGGTTTAAACTCCTACATTTTTGCTTTATGGAGACTGATATTCATCCTTATAGAATAGTTGTGACATGAAAAAAGTTTGTAACCAGGCTGTTTTGGGTCAAAACATCCTGGTTGTGTTTGGCAGAACAAAGAAATTCTTACAGGTTTGGAACTACTTGGGGGTAAGTAAATGATGACAGAATTTTCATTTTTGGAAGAAATAATTCCATTAATGTTTTGTTAAAAAAAAATGTGAAAAGGCAAATGATGTGAGAGACATGAATGATAAGTGTGGTCTGCCTCCAAGTTCTGCATACACAGACACCAATTATACAGTCCTTTGGGAAGCTATATCAGGAAATGCCTTCAAAGTTGAGGAGAACATCTATTAAGACAAATAAACATCCCTAATGAAAAACTAATTAAAGCTTCAATTCCTCAATCTTGAACAAAAAAAAAAAAGAAAGAAAATCTATATTCACAGACAACTAAAAATAAACCCTATAGTCAACAAGAAAGTTGGACAAAACTCCACATGCTCCAAAATCCATGAGGGACTGTGACACTCCTGACCTCTGTGGAATCGCGTCTCACAGACATCCAAACATTGTGAAGAGGGGAGAGTGGAAAATATTTGCAGGGGGAGAAAACAGAGGTGGGAATCTGCAGTACTTTCAAGACTTCCGTCAGAACCACACAGCTTTAAAATTGTGGTAACTGAAAATTATGTAATTTCAATCCCTAATGGTAACATATCAATCTTGAATCTGTTTAGCATGTTTTTATGGGACTGTTAAAATTTCAGAATACAATAACATTTTGAAAGAATAGTTTTTGCACAATAATCTTCAACACACCTGCTCCCACTACGCTTGTAACAGCAAAGCATCTCTGAAGGGTAAATGCAGCCAAAACTAGCTTATTATATTATTATTCAAATACAAAATGTCAGAATTTAATGATTCTTAAATTAGAGCATTACATGCCCTATTTACATTTCCCTAGATTGTCAGCCTAAATCAGCCTAACCACTTCAAGCTGTCATGACCAGATTGTTCCAATAGAGTGGCCTTTCTGTAAATATACCTATGTAAAGAGGAATAAGGGTGGGAAAGATATTTATTTTTCCCAGGTGCTCTGAATGCAGGTTTTGTGCTCTGTGTTATAAGTCCTTACACACTGACGGTTTAAACCTGCCTTACAATTTAGCTTTATGAAGCTCATGACTCAAGTCACAGAAGAGCTTATTCAATTGTGTAGGAATTTGTCATGCTATATTTCACTGGGAATTTTCTATTAGGACTTTTTGTTGGCATATGCTATATCTATTTCAGAGACAATTCCCCCATAAACGTAAATAATTCCGTGTTATTTGTGAATGACACACCACTTATCCAAGATAAAGTTGCTAATTAATAAACCTCATACAGCTGCTAATTAGCAGTCAATCTGCCATGTTAATTATTTAAAAGTTGATCTCCTCTTGATTTATACCACTAATTTGCAGAGACTGCAGGACATTGTGACTTAAAATTCATCACACTAAACTGAATTACTTGTTCTCATTTTACTGTCAGTTTAAATGATTTTGTACTCACATTTGAACATTATCTAATGCAGAAATGCAAACTGGTATGAAATTCCACTTACAATATTTAGAATAAATCTTTAGACCCTGATTTCTTCAGTATTTTGCCCACAAAAGAAGAACGCCAGAGTATATTGATCCAACTTTGTTCAACCGCATAATGTTTTTATAATCATGGATGTCTGCTACACATAAAAGCTTAGGCTATACGACACAAAATCTTGATTTTTTTTTTTTTGTGTATTCATAATATACAAGAATGCAGTGGTTTTAACCAATAAAGCACTTTGCAGTGCTGTCACTCCATGGATCCTGGAATAGGCGACACTTGCAGCTGTATAGGGTGGCATTGTTGCGCTCAGAGAGGCTCTCAGAAGCCCACTTCATGCTCATTCCTGGCAGTTTCACACAGTTGCTCTTCATTCCAACCACCACTCATTGAAAATGATTTGTTCCCTTCCAAGCACCTCATATCTGGCCTACGGCAGCATGATTGTCACAACAGCCACTGACTCAACAGAAACCAGCCTGAAACCAGATGTCTTTTTAAGAACTGAAGGTGTTGCTGTGGTGGTTGTTCATGACAGATGGAACAGGTTAAAAGGTAAACACTAATTTGTCCCAGTTATTCAGGACTATCTATCTATCAACCTGATAGTTTATCTAGGAACTCCTGCTGCTTTACACCTAATCTGTTTGTTTGGTTCCTTTTTATCTGTTTCTCTCCATCTCATATTGCGCACACTGACTCAGGCTCAGTTACGTCCAGCTGCTTGTTTGGACATTTCATTTTTCCACTCATACAAACTCTGTTTGGTCTGTCTGGTGAATTTGTACCATCACTCTGGACTGAACTGCTGACTCATGCTCTGTCTGTCTGCAGTATGTATACAGATCATCCTTGTTATATTGTTTGGTTTGTAAAATACCTTGAGAACTGGCTGAAAATGCTTCATAAAGTAACCATAGACACTTTAACAGCAAGTCATGAATGATCATTTAACATTCAACAGCTTTTTCTCAAGATTGATATGTCAGGAGTCTTCATCCGTGATCAATTTTAAACAAATTTCCAAAAACTTAATGTCCTTTTTTATTTATGATGTCACGTCTGCTATTTAGAAAAGCACTTATAAAAACCTCACTGACACCATTTTTAATATTAATGCTGATCTTTTACTTCTTTTAGTATCTATCTATTGTTTTTCCAATATAAACCTGTAAACTCAGGTGTCACAATCATGAATATTAGAAATAACGTACAATAATAAAATATTACCGTCGACAACATCAGCATGGTTGTTAATGTGAAGGTTTAACTATAATAAGCCTTCTTAACAGGCATTGTTAATTTTTAACCATTTTACAACATGACACGTGCGCCTGAGCTCTCATATTCTGTTTACTGGGGCGATTTTATCACACAGATGTGAACACTAGATAAAGCACGTACCTAAACTGATGCTAAAACTAAAATCAATGACTGATAAAATCAGAAAGTGACATTTCTGAGTTGAACTCACCAGATTGCGGAGCGAGGACTCATCCATGCTGGAGTATCGCTTCTCTGACATCATCTCAGACAGTTTATTACCGGTTTGAATGACTAGCTCGTTCGATACTAGTGTAAAATACTGTTAAATTAACCGTCGTATACACATAATAAAGAGGCTCACGTTGAATACATTAAAGAGTAGCTCTCTGCCCGTCTGTTAACTCGAGGAAGATGATACTCTCTAATAGAAGAAGCGACAAACACGTCTGTGGCACAGCCTAACGAAAAAAAACCGTAAAATTAAAAGCTCTCCTTGTTAACGAACTGCAGCAGTTTGTTTTCACACACTCCAACCGTTTCACGGTTCACAGCGGCGTCAAGACAGACAACATGCCTGCGGAGTCACGAGCGGTGAGTGATTTGAGTTGAAGCCCCGCCCCCTACACGCCGCCAGCCAATAGCAAGCCGGCAAATTCAAAACCTCACACGCTCAAATGAGAATGTTATGGTCTGATTGGTCTAACAAACTAACGCATTGTTATTTGTTTTTTTTTACAGTAAATAATCTGGCACGCCGATCTGCTAATGAATTAAATGTCACATTTACTTTTTATCGTCTCACCTAATTTCCTCCACGCCCTGTCTCTTGTCTGCTGACTAACCGACTTGTGCAAGACATGACGTGAAACCACTCAGCATGGCCTGCAGCATAATAGAGATAGGTAAGTATATTTTAAACCAAACAATCAGAAACTTAATCAAAAAAATATAATAAGTAGAATATAGGTAAACAGTTGATTTCAGAACAGGTTTTTCAAATTGTTATATGGACGTTGGCACTCAAGAGACATGTATGAATGGTGATAATATTAGTTTATTTTTCTTGCATATCCAGTTTTATACAGCGTAGTAAGCAAGAGCACTGCTGTTCAAACATCACTTTTTCTGGTGTACACAGATGAGTGTGCGTATCAGTGAAAAGCACCTTATAACAATATTCAAATATGAGTTCAGTTAACTAATGAGTTGGCAATTTTTTACAATAAAACCAAATCAAATCCCCCTAAAAATCCATTCCCAATTCCAAAATAAAGATATTTAAGTATCCTTTCACAAACTTTAGAACTATAGGGATAACTATGAAAACATACTGTAAATTTAGTTATGTAAAATTTCCTTTATCAAAATGAAAAATTTCCCTTTTGAGGTCAGAAACTCAAAACATTAACATGTGGCTACCCAAATTGTGTGTGACTGATGCACATTCTATAATTAAAATACTTATGGCTAAAGGTTATTTTGGACAACATATCTTTGTGATGCACATTTCAGTGCCAATTATTTTGGAGAATCTGTCACAATAATGCAGGCCTCGCAAAGAGTTTGTAGGAGGCACTATAAACTATATTACAGGCATTGTAAACTATATTACTGTATTACATTGTAAACTATATTACATTATTAGAAAACATTATTAGAAGCCTGTGAGTGAGCGCTGAATATAATTTCACATGCAGAGAGGACAGAGAAGCTAAAAAATTGTGGACCTCAGGTGGAAATAATACCCCAAACATTTATAATGTACTTATCCAGGTTTGGAGAAACGTAGCATTACATCGCTTGCTCAACAATAGATTTTCTGCAGTCAACAGGTGCTTTCAGAATGAGAGTTCAAAGGCTGGAGAAAGAAATGTTAGGGACTCGTATTTTAGCTGCAAGTGACAGTTTGAAGTTTAAAACGTCTTGATGGATTTGTTTCTTACAAGCATGCAGCTTTTCTTATCACAAGACATTAACTGATGAACTGGAGTGGTGTGGATTACTTGTATATTATTATGATGTTTTTATCAGCCGTTTGGAATATTCTGAAAGCACCCATTTTACTGCAGAGGATCCATTGGTGAGCAAGTGATGTAATGCTTTCTCCAAATCTGTTCCTTCCTATTAAGTAACTAATATTTGTTCCCCTTTAAAAATGTATATATTACTCTTTAAATTAAGAAATATTTAAGATTTCATTAAACATGCAGCTTCTACTCCCGTAATCCTGTAATAACACAAATATATAAAAAGATGATTCCCTCAGCCCAACGTTATGAGCTTTCGGGACCTGATTCATTTTAACACCATTAAGCCTGCAGGACACTTTATTGAAGACTCTCAGCATGCTTTTCTCTCAGTTCTGTTTTTTTTGAGGAATTGCAATTACATTTTACAAACAAAAATTTAAAAAGTTGGACTCTACATACACTTACATTTAAAATAAAACCTTACTTTTGCATAAATAAGTTTTGGGTAAATACTGCTTGACTGCATTACAAATGTGTATTATAAAAGTATAAAATTAAAAGTAGTATAAAGTTACTAGAGTCTCTTAGCATTTTATTGCAAACTTTCTACAGGTGAATTACTGAAGTGAACTAATAATGGTTCACAATGATATAAAGTCCTGGACTGAGTCTTGATTAAGAGCGACCAACAGTTTCAGATCTTCTGTGCATTGCTGAAACAAAAGCTGAGCCTCAAATGTTGGATACTCTTGAAAACAGAAAGACTCCAATGTCTGTGATGAGCCAGGATTGTTGTCTGTGGGCTTAACTGAATGCGTCTTCAGCAGATCTTTTGCCACTTTCGTAGCACACAGCACAATCACAGACGGCATATACTTGTTAAATGTATAGTCAGCCAAACTCAGTTCACAGACTTTGCATGCCAACCATTTCCACTTCTTCTCAGGCTCCTTCCATACGTTTGTATCCTGTGTAGTGACCATTTTATCCATGGCTCCATCAGTCTGATATCCAGTAGTGCGACTGGTGAAATAGTCCAGAAAGAAAGCAAGGGTAGGTGCTGCCAGTCTGAAATTGAGTCTGAGGAGGATCAGGCATTCGAGATTGCACAGCTGCTCTCTGGAAAAAGAATTGCAGCAAAGCGACAGAAGCTGTGTGATTCGAGGCGAATAGACTTCAACCTGGAAAACACAAAAATCATTTAAAAGTCTATTTTCATAATCAGTGTCTATTGTGTCAATGTCTATTAACCGTAGTGAAAAAGTGTACTGTAGCATATTATCTTCTAGCTTAAACAAAATATACTTCAGTGCAAACTGAATGCAATGTTTTCAGCCACTTAACTCCATGTCAATTGCAATTAAATGAAAAGCTATATATATATATATATATATATATATATATATATGCAATTTCATTATTACTTCATGCCTTTGAAAAATGGTTAAAATGTACTACTTTACTAATTTATGAGTTTTTGTCTTTGGAGTGTTACTAGCTGACAATAACAATGTGCTGTAAACGATAAAACTGTTTCCACTACAAACCAGTGTGTTCATTAAAATAACATTATACACACACCCATTTTCAATATCAAGCAGCAAAACAAACTGTTCTGAACAGCTAAAAATAGCTGGACGCAGATAAAACCGGAAGCTAGACCCATAGCCTCCTGACACCCAGGAAAAAAAAAGCTTTGTGAATTAAGTATTAAGTATTTCCATGTCACTACATTGCTTAGAGCATAAGAAAAAATGGAAAAACAACATTTTTGAAAAATTTTATTTTATTCATATTTCATTCTATGTCTTCTTAGAGAACTCTGTTTTTCTAACAATTAAAATGGCATGAGTAGACATCAAAAAGGCAAAAACATTTTTTTTTAATCGCCAATCAATTTTAAGGTTTCAAACTTTGTTTAAGGTTAATTTTTGAACTATGTTATAAAATAACTAAACTGGTTTTCCCATTAAACACAGTGTTTCTATACACTGTAACTGTTATTTACATATTAATGTGTTGCTTTTAGGACAGCATGCTGAAAAAAGATTTGTCATAATGAGAGTAACAATTGGCCAGATTTTCATAATAATATCTAATATTTCCATAAAAATATTGATATAATTTATTTTCCTTTTCAGTTGTTATGTCTCCCAAAATGCACAATAAATATGCTTTTAGCCCTCTACAGTGGGCATATATAAAACGATGTCCTGTTTCATAACAGGAAAGCATATTTGGATTTAAATCCCTCGTTTTCCTTAGATGTTGCTTTATAGCAAACAATTAGAACATTATTTAGATTTAAACGACAATTACAAAATATAATCATATTTCCATTAAGATGTACACTTTTTCACTAAAGTAATTTTAGCCATATTTAAAGACCTAGGAGATGGTGTGGTCTTGGTGAAACTTCCAAACATTTGTTATCTCTGAAAAGCCCTGAATGTGCTCTGTACAGGACATCCAGGCTTAAAACTGTGACATGTGAGGTCTCAGAGAAATCCACAAAAATATAATGTCCACCTCAGAGGCAAAAACTCCATAGCTGGGTGTCAGGAGGGTAGAATTTACAAATGGCAATGCCCATTTTTACGTCAAGAAAAAGGTGGATAGTGAAGGGGCGTTGAAACTAGTCAGTCATAACAGTGGCTGATTACTGAGAAGCCTTAAAGGGCACGCCCCTTAAAACAGACAGAGACAGAGGGTTGTTATTTTATTTATTTTTTTTGCACAAAATAACTTAAATGCACAAATGAAAATCATTTTCAAAATGACCCCTTTAAGATACACTACAAGCGCACCTTCAGTATTGCCTGAAATAATTGCTTTTTTTTTTTTTATGACAATGAAACTGATAAGTAAACAAGCGCTGCACCTGTTTTGTGGCGATCAGCAGAGATGTCACTCCTAGTAATTGGAAACAGTCTGCAGCTACTGAGGTTGTGATCAGGAAACGGTCCATGATATTAACAGCCAAGCAGCATGATTCAAAAGACAGTTTGAGGTGTCTGTGTACTGCTATGAGCCAGCTGACCAGTTTACTGCGAGCCTCTGCTGTAATCTGTGAGGAAATTAAATATTCATTTAAAAATTATTGATAAAAATGTATATATATACAGTATGTATGCCCCACTTCAAATTACATCCCAAAAAAATTTAGTTATTGACATAATCCATTAAATTACACATTTTAGGTAATATAATCAGAATGCTTTTTGATTACTTTTAGATTATACTTTTGGACTTATCACATTGAATTAAATACGATAATGTTCTACCATATTGTTATAAAATTACAAAGAACATATATTCCATTCTTCACAAAATGAAGTGCATTAAACATTCAAATTGTCATCATACAATTCAAAAACTTGTTTTTTTTTAAGAAATATTGTGAAATATTATTACAATTCAAGTGTTTTCTTTATGGATATATATATATATATATATATATATATATATATATAGGCTATATATGTATATGTGTGTGTAATTTATTCATGTGCTGCAAATTTGAATTTTTCATGATCACTCAGTCAGGTGATCCTTCAGAAGTCATTCTAATATTCTGATTTCCTGCTCAAAAAACATTTCTTATAATAACCTTTCTTATAATAATAATACCATTGAAGGTGTGATGCCTGACCTGCGGTTGTCGCGCGAGGCAGTTCTGCGCTAGAAACTGCAGTTCATTGCGTCTCTGGATGATGAAGCAGCTTTCTTCATAATCACACTCCTGCAGGTCTGAGGTCAGTCTGACGCTGGAAGCCGCTGCTGGAGAAGTGTGAAGATCTTCCTCAATCCCAGAGTCGCTCAGTGCAGACATCTCTAAAGAAACTAACTCCTTTCACTTCGATTCCGCACAGGAGATGCTCTACTGCAGGAATGGATGTTGTACCGAAAGGTTTCCCCTCGTTATCATCATCCCGCTGTAGCGTGCGGTGTCTCGGTCGAATGCGGTATTGTCAGGTGAAATGGTGCTTGTAAACGGGGTCTTTCCCGGGTGTTTTAGCGCGCACTGTAGGGCGCTTCACAGCCCGCGTACACGCGTTACCATGACAACAGTCCCACCGGAGCAGCAGGTGTAGCTTCTGCGTCGCCAGGGGAAAACTGCATGAAGCATGATTTTGTCGGGCAAAAATGTACAATTACGTAAAACAATAAAATCAATAATAAAAAAAATTCAATCAATAAATAAAACAATCGCGTTTAAATATAAGATATTTCCCACCTTTTCAACAATGCTGAACAATTTATGAATGACAAAAAAAAAAAAACACTCCATAAGAGCAGCAAAAACGTTTTTTCACAAACAATAGCAATATTAATTAAACTGAATATTTCAAACAAATACAATTGAAATTCTCTCAGAAACTGCTAGTAAATTTCAGAAATAAATGGCAAGGAACGCTTTGAATCTAGTGGGAAATTTTGAAGTAGAAAGACCGAAATATAATCCAATAGGCCTAAATGGCTCAACAATCAAGCCTGCTCATTTACAGAAGCATTAGTCGAAGGGTGAAACGAATCTTTTCATATCCATGTGCTGCTTAAAGAGTTTAGGTGATTTGAATCTGAGGCCTGAGCAAACCACAATTATTCAGATCTGTTACAATGAAAAACTAATAAAAACATAAAACTCTTCTGAAGTGACAAGTAAGCCAACAAAAGGAAGGTTCAGTCGTGACGGATGGACACCTGTGTGATCAGGAAGACAGAAAGAAATAGGAGATCAATAACTCCTGCAGCTGTGAGAAAACAGAAGCAAAGCAGAGTCTTTCCCTTCCTTCCTGCCTGGACCATATTCAGACATATCAGTCCAGCAATAACTAAATCTTATCAGCTCCCTTCACATATTAATATATATCTGTGGGAGTCACTAAAGAGGCAGTTGTATATTGTGGCAGCAGGCTTCATAAGTCACGATCAAAGCTGCAGTTAAGATATAAAAGAAAACAGATAGTACAGACTGGTCTTTGGGCCTTATTAGAAATACTAACGTCAATGCAGTTGTTTTATGTGTCTAGACAGTCATCTCACAATGCTATGATACTGTGAAGTGAAATGAATTGAGTTCACACAATTAATTATGGGTTTCTTTCTACAGACACACAGATTTTCGCTTCACAAGATGTTCATTGATGGACTGGAGTCATGTGGATTACTTGTATATTATTGTGGTGTTTTTATCAACTATTTAGACTATTTATTGTGACGGCACCCATTCACTATGTCCATTGGAGAGCAAGTGGTATAATGCTACATTTCTCCAAATCTGATGGAGAAACAAACTCATCTTGGATGGCTTGCAAATTTTCATTTTGGGTGTACTAACATTATTTAAAATATACATACAGAATTAGAAATAGTATTCTTCTTGAGTATAATGGAGACTTTTTATTTTATTATTTATGTAAAGTCAATGAATGGACTGTAATATTAAGATGCAATGGGACATTAGTAAACAGTGCCACATTCAGGACAATAAAGGCATTTAACTTAAGAACCAGCCTGCTCATAGGTAGAATGGAAGTTTATTTGTGCGTTAAAAGACAGTCGATTTACATTGTTATGTACATATCACACTCATACTTCAACAGAAAACAAGTTCAAGTCAAACTGCATTTCAAAGCTAGGCATCAGTTCCTGTGCTGCTTGTTAATCACATTATAGAGCATTTGACAAAACGTGGCATGCTGAAAGTGCAAAGTTAACTCAACATCCACCCGACAGTGAAACTTTCAATATTATGTAGGATATTACATATTTTCACTTCTGATCCACAGTCCACCAAATGTGCACATAAAAACAGCCATGATTAAGCAACTGCAGGTTGCTTGTGGTGTAGATTTAGGTTGTTGCTGTAAGGAGGACATGTTACGACATCCTGCAGGATAATCCTCACAACATATTAATTGGATTATCAAATATGAATCCCTATCAGAGGACTGGATGACACACAACATTTTGAGAAAACACAAAAGCAGTTTATTACTCTTTAACCACTAACACGGAGTGTAACTGTAAACCCTCCTCAGAGCCGCCCGCATGAGACACAGGCACATTGAATACACATCAAGCTGCTCAATAAAGTGTGTAATGAACAAACATATTTCTAAGTTAAAGGTATAGTTCACCCAAAAATGAAAATTCTGTCATCATTTACTCACCCTCAAATAGTTCCAAACCTGATTTCTTTGTTCTGCTGAACATGAATATAATTTGAAAAAAAAAGTTTGTAACCTGTCTGTTTTGGGTCACCATTGACCCATTATATATTTTTTCCTACTATGGAAGAATGGTGACCCAAAACTTTCTTCAGAATATCTTTCTTTGTATTCGGCAGAACAAAGAAATTCATACAGGTTTGTAACTATTAAGGGTTGAGTAAATGATGACAGAATTTTCATTTTTGGGTGCACTATTCCTTTCATGGCTGTATTTGTAAGCAGGGCTTTTCTGGGTTTGTGCTGAGGTGACCGGAGGCAGCACAGGACATGATGGCCAAACAGGCCACTAAATATCAGTCTCTTTCTCCAGCTCTTTACCCACAAATCTTCAAGATGGATGTTTGAATCTAGGATCTGAACTAGATGTCCTGGAGGGCTCGAGCTTTAGATGAAGCCAAACGTGCGGCGAGGTTTATATGTTGAAACTTTCCCCACAGCCACACGTCCCTTTGATGTTGGGGTTGTTGAACACAAACTCGCTGGAAAGTTTAGTTTCAACAAAATCCATCTCCGTGCCGAGCAGCGTCAGCTGAGCCTTCTTCTCTATGAACACTCTCACACCTGGAGAACAAACATTTACATCAATACATTTCTGTGCACGTGTGTTAAATTTACATCATATACACTAGTATTTAAATGTCTGTGTTTTTATATATATATATATATGTGACACTGAAGACTGGATTATGCTAAAAATTCAGCTTTGATCACAGGAATAAATTATAAAAATATTCAAATAGAAAACTGTTATTTTAAATGGTAATAATATTTTACATTATTACAGTTTTTACTGTATTTTTGATCCAAATAAATGCAGCCTTGGTGAAGTTTTGAAGAATAAATGAGATATAATAACGTTATTGTGTTACTCACCATCTTGTAACACCTCCTCGTCTGATTTGTCTTTCTCTTTAGTATAGTCTAGTGTGTAAGTGAGGCCATTGCAACCACGGGTTCGAACACCAACCTTGAGGCCAATCTGTTTGAAGACAGATGAATATATAACGCAAAGAACGAGACGAGAAAAATGTGTCGCTGAGGCCCCAGATGTTAATGGCCAATAATAAAACGGATACTTACATAGTCTGGTTTGTTCTGTAAAAGCTGCTTGACTTTATTCACAGCTGAAGGTGTCTGAGAATAAAAAAATAAATAAAATGCTGTGATTATTCATGGCAGATGAAAGAAAGTGTGGAGTTGCAGTAATTTGACAAAATCAGTGTGACAAAACAATCAGAAATAAAAGACACAAAAGCTATCGCTGGCTCAGTATCTTTTCAAAAGGTACACTTTTATACCTTTTTACTTCTGAAGTTCGCATATCAGTAGCCTCCATATAAGTATCCATTATTTCTGCAAAAGTACCATCCCAATAAAAGTTTTCATTCCTTTCTTTCTCAGTGTGAATTGTCATTTGAGAAAGATGCGCTGATTTTAAATCACAAGATGACCAAGGGAATTTAGTGGTGTGATGCCCGGTGAATTTCTGGGTGACTGGATATGAACAATCTGACGAATTAAATCATCCATATGAATTTTTGTGTGATGTCTGAGCGCTTTTGCTCACTAACATGTGACTCCATGTTCAGTTTTACAAGAGAAGATTCTACAAACATAAATAAGATATCTGAGCTTCCATTGACAATGGCTAACTAGAACACTCACAAGTTTGAGATAATCTCAACCAGACTGATAACTGGAAGGTTGCTGGTTTAAGGCCTTTAAGCATTTGTCAATTTTAGGCCATGTCTTGTGGGAAAAACATCCAAAATACACATTTATTTTTAATTACGATGAGTTACATTTTTGTCTCACTTACACAGTTCTTACATTACAAGCCAAAAATAAGTGTTGTAATGCATCATACTGTACTTAATCAACAGGGCAAAGTATGGCTTTATCTATTAGTTAATTTTTTCACCCAATTAACCTGTGGTTTCTTGCCTCACAGGTGAATTATCCCTGTAAAAATCTACTGTAAGTCATTTGAGATAAGAGCATCTGCTATACACATGCTGAAAATTAAAACTACTTTGACAGACACCAACAGTGATCAGCATCCCACGGTGCCATATTCAGTTGCAAAATACTTTAAAAGAAGTTAAATCCTTAAAGGATTTAATGTACTGTTTATCAAAGTATAAACATGTGCAGTAGACAAATAATTTCAGGCAAGTAATCAGTAAACATCTGCGTTACAGCAGTGGCATGCTACATTTGGAGAGATTCTGGGTCTTTAAAAACAAACCTAGATTATAGGGGAGATATCAAGTTATCAACATGGAAATCCTGCTGCACCCTAAACAACGGCTGTTATTAAATACGCCCAAAATTATATTTGTAAGGCACTTCGAGGTAAATCTAGAAGGTTCTGATGCAGAAACGTAGTACACAAGCGCTTAATTCGGCTCTCCAAGTATCAGCTAACGGCTAACCTGCTCATAAACACTGACCTTGATGTCAACTTGAATAATAAAACCACAGCAAAAGTCAGATCTAATCTGCTGTTATATTTGAATCTCCGTCTGGCTGTGTCAGAATGGACGAGGCTGTCTATTATTACACTGTTATTAATCAGATAACTGAGCCCTGGTTACGACTAAAGGTCTCTGTCATGTAACGTTATGTGATCTCGAGTATTTGACAACTAAATGCTTGTTCGGTTTCTTTATCCTGTTGTACATACACTGAACACTCACCAGCGTTAAAGCGGCTCTTGTTGGCAGTATTTTCCGTCTGCTAACCGCCCTCACTGTCGCCCGTGCTATGGAGGCTGACATGTTGAAGTTACTTACGTACTTCGTGTTTGGATGTAAACACCAGAGGTAATGCAAGGAAAGCCCGCCTCAGTGGACGCACAGGATTGGTCGGTCGTTTGAGTGACAACTTGTGAAGCCTATGAGTGATCGCTACCGTAGGATTTAACACCATGTGACAATCCGAGTCTGTTACGCAACTAAAAATTATAACGTAAGGTCAGAAGAGGACGTTTAGTTTGATTAATGATTGTAATATAACGTACGATTATAAAGATTATAAAAATTATCTTAAACGGGAGTAAAAATGTATTGTTGTATTTGACAACGTCCTATGCACAATGAGGGGTCGTACGCTTGGGGGCGCATGGTCCTCAGGAAGCACTTTAACCCCTGACGTGTGAATTATTAACTAAAGAAATAATAATAATAATTAGAAGAAGAATATAAAAGCGTTTGTTTTTACTTTTAAACCAGTGAAAATCATGCCAAAAACATGATGCTACATACGAAATGAATTAAAATTAACGTACTTGAGAAACGTAACGTGAGAAAAAGAACAGCATTGAAAAGGGGACTAACTTCTCCACACAATAACTGGTCATTTTTATTTAAGCTGTACAAAGCATACATTTCAAGTGACATTCCCTGAATTGTACTATTATCTGATAACATTGATCAAATGGCAATCTAATATCACTTCTAAAAACACTTACGGGTTGCTTTGAACTTCTTTCATCATGAATGCACCAAAAAAAATTGTGTAGTGATATCAATTATGTTCTCTGCCCATTAAAACAAAACAAAATTGAAAAGGATGTATGAAAAAGTAAATTCATTTAATGAAACCAAAGCACAAAGACCTCAATATGACAAAACTCATTAACGGTCATCAAAAAAAAATGGAGGGAATTGGTTTTGTTTATTGACATTGCAATGAAGGCAATGGAGCTATTTTCCCCAAACATACACAATTCATTAAGCACAAATAAAGTCTGAATATAAACTAAAATAAACCATAGCAACTAAAACCAAGCCCAGCCAAACTGAAAAAGCACAATGACCAGCACAAAAGCTCAACAATTAACCTGCAATAACATCAGCATAATTTTAAATACAGACCCCAACTATTATTTTATTATGTACATTTTATACAAAATAAAATGCTTCTTGGTACACGCACAAGACGCACATCTGTGCAAAATTTTTACTAAAACGATTCAAGCAAATTCAAAAGCACACATTGGGGCTACAATCTAAATTACAAAGATAATCAACTGGACTCTTCAATTAAAAAAAAATAATAATAAAAACGGATAAAATGAGAAACATCAAATTCCTTTCACAATTAAAAAAAAATGAAATAAAAACCAGACACCTATACAAGGCACATTCATCAAGGTGTTCTAACTGGGGTTCACGATAATACTGAGCTCCGGCGGCTGTAGATCCAGAAACGGCTCACTTGAGAAGATTTAGTTGAAAGGGCTCCACTTCTCCATAGACGCATTTAAGGATGCATTTCTGCTGGCTAGACTACCTACAATAACAAGGAAACATGACAACAGGATATTAACAGTTCTATACTGAGCAAAGACAGCTGTTCCTCCATGACTAATGATGGTGTTTAGAACTCCTTTGCCAGTGTCAAATAAACCACTCTTAATGCACCACTGCATTGGATTGTGTTTCAGCACTGGCTTAATTGTTTGGTCGGTTCTCTTTATCAACTGAATATAATAAATAATCCAGAAAAATTGACAAACGCTTTAGATTAAAAAAAAAGATTTTAAGGGTTTCGTCAAAATTCTTTTGATTAAATTTAAAATATATGTTCATATGTGACATGATATGACCTAAACATAAACCTGTGATATTTGTTGACTGCATACTGCTCTGAAACCATGAACCTGTAGAACACTATGTCTGATAACATAAATGAGTCAAGATATATCTTGTTTTCTGTGATTTCTTGAGCAGACATGACTGATACACGTATAAATATGTGATTACCACTAGTTGTTCACTACTGGTGAAATCACCACTGAATTTAACAGCAGCGTGTACGTAGCCAAATCTTAAAACTTACAAAATTAACCAATAATACATGTACAAATGTAGTGCGCTCACCTGCTTCAGGACCCAAAATCATCCTCTTTGCTTTTCGCTTCTTTTTTCTGTCCTGCTGAGGACTGTCCTAAAAACACACGAGAATCTGACTGAGTTCTGGATTTTAGTTCCAAGCCAAACTACAGTTTTAACACAAAATGACAACTGTAAACGAGATAGTATCGGACATACTAGTCTGTCCCTGTCTGACGCAGAGCTTCTTTGGTACGTGTTTGGGGAGGATTCTGCAAAGAGAAATACATGAGTGACTCCTAATCACATTCCTGCAGATCTGTAACGATGTGATGAGCGCAGCTACCTATGGATTTAGAAAGCAGGCAGTCTTTCTTGATGTGCCCGCTGGAGCCACACAGATAACAGCATTTCTCCTCCCTCGGCCGCCGCCGTCCATCCGTGTAAGGGGTCCCATCCATCATCACTCTGCTGTCGTGTCTGTTCACATCACGTCCGCTGAATAATCCATCAGTGTCACGTCTTTGCCTTAGCAAACCAATAAAACATTGAAAAATCAGACTAAAAGCAACCAATGTCTGAATTTATAAGGATTTATTTTCATTTTAACGTGCAAATGTGCACTACAGTTTAGGGGGGGGGATTTTGAAAAAAGTTATGTTTGCTCACCATAATAATGTAATTTATTCAGTTTTTAGTAACATTTATTTGAAAATAAATCTTCTAACAATTTAAAAGCTTTTACTGTTACCCTTGATTAATTTTATATGACTGTTCTAAGTGTAAAATTCAATTTAAAAATCTTACTGAGCCCAAACTTTGAAACAGTAGTGCATGTTCTCTATGGATCATTGTAGCAGGAAATGTAAAAAAAACATGTTCAAAATATAAATAAATAACCTTTCATAATGGTAAAAGGTGTAAAGATACTCTACAACAGATCTTGTGCTGAATTACCTCTTTCGCATTGGACAGTCTTTCATAAAATGGCCAATCTTCCCACAAATCCGGCAGCAGCGGTCATTGGGTGCAAGCTTGCCCTCTGTCAGCACCTCTGGGTCAAAAAAATACTCCTGCAAACAAAAAGTGACATTAAATACAATGACTTGTAAAGCATTTTACAGAATTTGGTAACACCCTGACTGTATTTTTTGCATGACCGTAGTTTAGATCCCTTAACTCTACTCCATTCCTAAACTTAACAGGTACCTTACTATTATTAAGCAGCTAATTAGGAGTTTGAGGCAAAAGTCATAGTTAATATGTAGTTAACAGTGAAAATTGGCCCCCAAAATAAAGTGTTCGAGAATGTGTATATCTTAGTCTTAGTATAGGACACAAACCATTTTATTGGGATACTCTTGTGGGAAGCCTCTGACAGGGGAGCCGAAAACTCTCCGGGCATTGATAAAGGCCTTCAGGATGAAACTCGCCACTGCAAACATAAGACACAAACAGCCACAAGGTAAAAACACTCCATTATCAAGACTAGGATCACTTTAAAGAAGGTAGGGATGAGTAAGTGTTGACTACTATATATTTACATAAGTGTGGTTAAGGGCCGTTCAAACAGAAGTTTTTTTTCTATTGTAATGGAATACCTTTCCATTGTTTTCTATGTAAACGCACTAGACAGATGTTTATGTTAGTTGCGCATTTTTGCAGTGTTTTTTAGATGCCGTGTTATGTTAAAAGAATCATAACTTTTACACGCAGTGCCGCTCATCCATATCACTTCCAAAACAATGGACTAATCAGAAGAGCCCAGAGGTGGGGCAAGCTTTGCATGCTTTTGTTTACAGTAGCAAGTCAGCATTGCAACTATTTTATTCTGCACTGTGTTTTTTAAAAACCATCCTAAGTGCTGAGTCTCACATTTTTATATGCAAAGATGCGTTTTGTGTGAACGAACCCTTACAACACTGAAATGGATTAACAGTAGCTAAAAAAAAAAAAAAAGAGACATACTTCTCCGTGAAAGGCCAGCTCCAAGATTATGACTCAAATCAAAAGGATCTAAAAGAAACACACAATGACAGTTTTAAAAGCATTGCTTTACATTGTGCCTTCTTTAATAAAGTATATTATAAAATGCTTACAAATAAGTACAAAATGTTATTTCTTTTGTTTTTTTCATTCATCTCGTCTCTTAAAATGATGGATGTCGTTTTAAAAATATTGAAATTAGCAAGTTGCAGCAAACACTTATTTATATTAAAGTAAACATGTCACTTTCAGAAAAAAGGAACAAAATCCGTTTTTGGGGTGGTAACTTTTCAAATGGTATAAATATGTACCTTTTGAAAAGGTACTGGCCCAGTAGAAGCTTGAGTGCATAATGTTACTGCTGCATATTCTTAGGTTCTTGGTCTGATTTGCGCTTACCCTCAATGGCCAGATGTTTGGAGGTCCATTGCTTCTTGAAGGTGGTGAGAGGCTCTTTTCTGCGGATGCAGATGACAGTCTCCCTGAAGTCAAATGTCTCTGTGTAAAACTGCAGCAGTCCGAACCACAGCTGCCCCACAGACTCCTTGTTCTTTTTGTACTCTGGCCAGTATGTATGCTGAGGAATCAACAACAAACCCGCACTTATTGGCAATTACAGCAGTAAAACAGTAATATTTTGAAATAATCAGAAATGTTTCTTGAGCAGCAAATTAAAATGATTTCTGATGGATCATGTGACACTGAAGACTGGAGTAATGATGCTTTAAAAGCAAATATGCGAAAGCTGTAAAAGAGTTGTAATACTTGATTAGATCTTTGCACAAGAAAAGTTAGTGAGTGATTACACTAGTCTGTTAAAATGTGTCAAGCTTTTATTTGCTGTTGATGTACAAAAGTACAATTTAGGACAAAAATATTATTTTAATTTGTTTTACTATTATTTGATCTAAAAATTAAACCAATTAATAAAATTACAATCAGCTATGCTATTGAAAATAATCTCACTCACCAAGTTCTTCAAATCTTTATAGAAATGAACATCCCAGCCATCAACAAGGACTACTGGTTTCTTCTCCTCAACATGCATCTATAAAAACATACATTCAAAATACATTCAGATACAGCCTTACCATAATATAGTGGGTTGGGATGCACTTAATGCAATATAGAAGAATAAACACAAAATCACACATAATCCTAAGCGTCCCAATTTAACTTGTAGTCATCTTTTTATGGAATAATGCACAAGCAGGAATGCATTCTTGCTGTTTACAAGTGCTTGTGTATTAATGGTTGAAGTACTAGATTAAATATATATGTGTAAGTGTTGTAATAGTAAAACACTGTATTACAGAAAACTGTCATTGAAAAATCTATTCTGATCAAGAAAAGCACCTCTTGGAGAACTGGGATAACAGGTGGGCTTCTTTGTTGAAGGAAGTACAGCACCATTAGTGTGTAGGCATATGAAGACAGACTCCCACGTGACGCATCTCCAATATCACACACCTGAAAACACAAGCATCATTCTCATTCTCATCATTCATTATCTGATGTGTCTAATTTACCCAAATGTTCTTCTCATTCACCCAAATGAAATCTTTTCACCAGAAGAAGCTTGCTGGATTCTTTCTTATTCTAGCTTTAAACTTACTTTTGTGAACACTTTCATGACGTAGCAGAGGATCTTCACCCGAATGTCAATTGCAGCATACGATGCCAGTAACTCAGTGTTGTGCAAAGCCTGAGGAAATTAAAGATAAAATCCTGGTTGTTCTTCATTACACAAGAAAGTAGTGAGTAATAGAAGTTAACTACATGGACTTATGGATTTCATGTGAGGATTAGGGTTAGTACCTTGTTTTTATAGTAAGCACGGAAACAAAGCACTGTAATTTGCAATGCTTATCACTGTTTTTCATTCACATTATTAAAATACATAAATACACTATGCCTACATACATACAAAGTAAATAAGAAGAATGTACTGGTATCTTCATTTTTAAATTTACAACAGAAAGACCAGGAGAGTAGGCGAGTAGAGTAACTGCACATAATTCTGTAATTTATGCATTCTGCATTTTACATATTTGCTTTTTTAAAAATTTGTTTAATGGCATATTTTTACAATGGATGAAAGCCACTATAACTGATACAAATACTGATAATGATGCCTCAAGTAAATTGTAGGGACATTAATTATTTTTGCATAAATAATAATCTTAAAGTGACTTTGAAGTGATCCTGACCTACTATGCGCTTAAATACTTGATTTGACTTCATTGATGAACACAGACATTCACTTCTGGCTCTTTGCAATATGTTCAAGAAACAAAAAACACACAAACTAAATATATTTGAAGCACAAAAGTGAACCCCTTAAACATAATTATAATAAATACATATAATATTCTCTAAATGACTTTTACTGAACTATAAACTCTCTCATAACTGTACTGAATTAACAGGAATGAAATTAACAAATGTGGTGCGTGTGGAATATGTACTTTTTGGAAGCAGAAGAGTACAGTAATTAGCACTAATAAAGGAATTTATTTCAGCATACAGGCACATTTTAAGAGCTAAATAACGAATTATGAAATAATAAACAGATCCAAATCACAAAAGTGAAAATTAAGCTTTAGATGCTATATAATGACGAGATGTCCGACCAAATTAAAATCTGTAATAAAGAGCTTTATGAACGAAGGGGCATTAAAAAACTCAGACAAGCATACTTGTCCTATGCAGAAATACTAATGTTTAAACTTTTACCATAAGGAAGGAACTGTTCTCTTCTTAGCACTTTGAACAACTGCGATACTCAGTGTCCTGAACTTCCAATACATGTTGTGTCAGGTTTGTTCTCTCACCAGTGTATTGTACAAGCTTATATCTCCCTCTAGTCCAGTTTTGGTGTGGTAAAACTTCACAATTGGGACTTTTGCAGTAGTAATGGGTAGGATGTTTCTCAGGCCTAAAATGAATGGAAAAATAGACATGGCAGAGATAGAGAAAGATGGTGTGTAAAACAAAACTACTGATTTATCTTAACACACATTTAAAGTGAATGGAGGTTGCCTGAAGCATACAGACAGCTCTTTGTCATTTCATCAACCATAGAGAACATTAGAGGTATGGAGAGGGGAATGTATAGAAACAATACAGACTTTCCCTTTCTGAAAATGTCAAAACTCCATAATAGTGCAACGTATGATTCAAGAACACTGAATTAAATGAGCACCTGCCTTCTACAGTAATGTAAACAATAGGCAATGACAGAATTACACTCAAAAGTAAAATGGAGATCTTACCATGGTGTTTTCGCAGTGCTTTAGTCAAACTCTCTATAACAGCCATGGAGTCCAAACCCTGTCAGAGAAACCAGAAACAGACACTCAATCAATGCAAAATAGGCGTGTAAACAGGGCTTAAAAAGTGGCTAAATAAAGTTTTTGCAGTCTGGCTGGGTAATATTTTATTCCATGTTGTAACAGCTGTGCTGCTTCATAGTTCTGTGGAAACTGAAATATATATATATATATATATATATAAATATAAATAATACAATATTAGCAATAAACATTTATTTCCACTTTTGCCTACTGTACTTTCTGTACAAAGTTACTTTTTGCAATAAAACTTTGCTGTCATAATAATGCAACACTGTAACAGCTTTACAGCACATACAGAGCTGTTATTTGTACAATTACAGAATAAGTCACGATACCTCTGCTGTATCCTGGCCGTCTAGAGTCATACAGATGTCCAAGTCACTCTGTTTAAAGCCAAACCCATTTTTGGATGAACCAAACAAAACCAACTTGGCTCCTGTTAAAGAACACACATTAACGAATAAGTATCTGTACAGTCCTCTCATTACATACAAAACTTGTGACAAAATAGAAAAAGAAATTCTGAGAAATATCGTGCACACAAATCCAGCTCTTGAGTGAGATATTATATTATTATATGTATATGTGTGTGCGTGTGTGTGTGTGTATAAATATAAATATAAATATAAATATAAATATATATTGATAGGATTGCAGTTGATGGAGATTTGTGGGATGCACATCCAGGGCACGAAGCTCCCATTCCACCACATCCCAAAGATGCTCTATTGGGTTGAGATCTGGTGACTGTGGGGGCCATTTTAGTACAGTGAACTCAT
>JAUMHE010000048.1:21640824-21663240 GCA_032359235.1 Enteromius mattozi
GTATGGAGGAGTGGGCCAAAATCCCTCCTGCAGTGTGTGCAAACCTGGTGAAGAACTACAGGAACCGTTTGACCTTTTTAATTGTTAACAAAGGCTTCTGTACCAAATATTATTAAAATTTTTTGACTCAAGTGATCAAATACTTATTTGACACAGTAATTCCCAAATAAATTGTAAAAAAAAAAAATCATACAATGTGATTTCCGGATTTTTCTTTTTAGATTCTGTGTCTCACAGTGGAAATGCACCTATGCTGAAAATTGTAGACCGCTCCATGATTTCTAAGTAAGAGAACTTGCAAAATCACAGGGTGATCAAATACTTATTGAACTCACTGTATATATATATATATATATATAGATACACACACACATATTATATACATGCACACATATACATACAGTGTGTGACAACATTTAATGAAATTCTTGCTAACACATTATTTTATTAAGTATAATGTTTCATGAAAATAGTTTGGATGCAATCATTTTGTCCTGTAATGCACCAGATAATGCATCATATGATCTCATAAATAATTATAACAACAGATATAACGAATGATAATAATCATCTATTCATTGTTACACCTTCAGAAAGTACAGTATAATGCATTAAACACATGATTTTACCTTTCTTTTTTTGCATTATACAAAAAGTCAGTGGAGACACATTACCTGACACTTGACATCTCAGGAAATTCTCGAAATCTTGTAAAATATGCTCTCTGACTTTCACCTCCACATCATCTGGCGCAAAGTCACCTAAACAAATGTGCAAGCAAGATTTCAACATTTGTTAAAAGACAGCAATTAAAAATTTAGAAGATGTATGTATTAATTTTCAAATTGATATGGATCAATTCATGTTTTTTTGTTTATCAATTTGCACAATAGGGCTCTACAATTATGGTTAAATGGCTAATCATGATTATATTGTCCCTTTTCTGTAGTGCAGAGAGACCGTATGCATTGTTGCCAAGTTGGGAAAATTAAGTAAAACACTGCTCAGAAAAAACTAACCGGTAGACGCAACTATGAAAGCTTGTACAGGCTTGCTAGCAATGCAAGATAAAAGCAAATATCAAATTAAAATGAAATGCTTGAGGTTTATTTCATATTGACAGTGTAACTTAAAAAAAAAGAAAGAATCATATTTAATTTTTTTTTAATGAAAAAAATTACTAGGCCTAACTGTCGGCGCTGATAGCCTTGTGGGCAGCACACTTACATATAATGCCATGGTGCTCCGGGCGTTCGGTTTGAGACCCTCGTGGACCTTTCCCAATTCAGCCAACCCCTCTCTCTCTCTCTCTCTCTCACACACACACACTTCTCTTCCTGTCACTGCTATACTGCTCTATCAAAAATATATATAATAATAAATATATATCTTTAACAAAAGTTTCTGTAATAATTATATACTGAATCTAATTCTCATTATTGTAATTTATTCCACGAAAAGGCCATCAAATAATTAACAACAACAAAAACAAAACAGAAATGTCTTGAAGATGTAGTTTAAAATATTGACCCTGTACTTACGGTAGCATTGCTCACAGACGTCATTGAGGAGCTTGATGAAATCTAGAGTCATGTGTGGTAGGGGTTCCAGCTCCACTCGTTTGAAGTCCTCGGGACAGTCCGGTTTCAAATGTCCATCACTCTTACAAAGGCTGCATATCAGAATAGGGGACTGACAAACAAAATGAAGGTTAGTCTGTGACCCACATTAAACAAAATAAAACAGAGAAGTAGTGCTAGAACTGTCTGTGCAGGAATTTATTAAATGTCAAAATTATTAAATTTTAAAATGTCAACAAATATTTAATACACTTTCTTAACAATGGCTTGAAAATATCAGCTAAATGTTTTAAATTAATGTTGGGCCTTTTATTTATTTTTTTACTAATTAGGGGTGTGCGATATTTGATAATGATAACGGCTGATAACAATAATTAAATTATATTTTCCTGGCTGGTTTAGGCCTGCCAATGGATCAATGAACATGGCACTAAAACGGTCTATGGTTATATATACCAAATATTTAAGATGAGATTAAAATAATTAGTTCAAAATCAGATTAATTTAAGAATATAACACAACAGTGTGGCCACGAGACACACAAATGTTCTGCTCCAGCTTTGTTTGTAACTATTTTTTGTTTGATAAATATTGCACAGCCCCTAATTTTGATGGATTCACATAGACATGCAAACTGACACTCCGTAACCATGCGTGTAAAAAAAAAACAAACAAAAAAAAACAAAGATGAATATTTACCTTGCCATTACTGAAAAAGCGTTTGCTGAAGACATATTGAAATCCTTCAGGGCCAGCCTGAGCTCCTACGGGAGATTCAAACTTGGTAAACTCAGCTTTGGGATTGTCTGGGAAAGACGTTGTTTCCTCTGGATCAGCCACATCAGACCCTACATCGTCACTCGTTTCCCGCTCAAACGGGAAGATCTCATCGCCAGAATGATCACATCCAGATCCATCAAGTTCTATGTCATCATCTTCATCTTCCTCTTCTTCACCCTGTAAATGATCATTTGTTATTCTCAACTGCAAAAATTAACTAATGTTTCTACACTACTGTACAAATCCTTCTAGCTGAAACAACACTCCAAATTACTAATTGGGTGTGTCTTATTTTAAGTGACGTTGTCAAACAAATTTCGGGAGGAGCGCGCACGAATGATTAACCACGGCTGGCTCCGCATTATCTCCTATCAGCCTATTTACCAACATCCAATCATGTTTATTCATCTCCGCCTTAAATAAGCTCGTCTGCTTCCCTTCCACATCTAGCTACGCATCCCTCCGCCTCCCCTACTCCGCCTTCTTTCGCACCTTCCGTCAGGGGGGCAAGCGGGGTCCGAGACGGACACCGAGCTCTGCATTTGCTAGGGTTCAAACCAGTAGGGCTCTGAGTCCGCCGAGCTCCCGGCTCGCCCCCTGGACAGCACGCCAAACACGCTTAAATTTATTTATGAGGAAGTGCGAACTCGTGAACTGGAAAACATCCAAGCTTTTGTTGCTTAAAACAACAAAAAAGAGAACTTAACACTTAAGCAGCTTAACTGCATTAATAAAAAATTATCACCATATTTTCCTTGACTTTACAAGGTCTAAGCATACCAACATATACTGAAAAAAATGTTTTTTTTTTATTTTATTTTATGTTTTACTAATTTTACTGTGTGTTTTTGTCATTATTTATTGGTTGATTTTTTTATTAAGCATTATTTTTATTTAAGTTTTAGAAATTTTAGTACTTAAGTTTTATTTCAGTTAACTGGCAAGGCAAGTTAAGTTTAACTTTTTTATTTATTATGGAAAAATATAAGCTTAAGTTAAAAAAAAGAAGCAAAATTTTACTGTAATGAATTGGAACAGCCATTTTCTGTCATTTTTTGTTAATTTTCTTTTTAATTGATGGAAAAAAAATAGTTCAGGTTTTAGTATTTTTCTATGTGCTTTTATCAATTTATTAGTTCTCTGTGTTTATATATCTATTTATATATATATATATATATCTATTTTTATATATATATATACATATACACACACACTATATTGCCAAAAGTATTCGCATATGAACTTAAGTGACATCCCATTCCTAATCCATAGGGTTCAATATGGCGTCAGTCCACCCTTTGCAGCTATAACAGCTTCAACTCTTCTGGGAAGGCTGTCCACAAGGTTTTTGACCATTCTTCCAGAAGCGCATTTGTGAAATCACACACTGATGTTGTACGAGAAGGCCTGGTTCTCAGTCTCCGCTCTAATTCATCCCAAAGGTGTTCTATCGGGTTGAGGTCAGGCCAGTCAAGTTCATCCACACCAGACTCTGTCATCCATGTCTTTAAGGACCTTGCTTTGTGCACTGGTGCACAGTCATGTTGGAAGAGGAAGGGGCCAGCTCCAAAATGTTCCCACAAAGTTGGGAGCAAGGAATTGTCCAAAATTTCTTGGTATGCTGAAGCATTCAGAGTTCCTTTCACTGGAACCAAGGGGCCAAGCCCAGCTCCTAAAAAACAACCCCACACCATAATCCTCCCTCCACCAAACTTTACACTTGGCACAATGCAGTCAGACAAGTACCGTTCTCCTGGCAACTGCCCAAAACCACTCGTCCATCAGACTGCCAGATGGAGAAGTGCAATTTGTCACTCCAGAGAACGCGTCTCCACTGCTCTAGGTCCAGTGGCGGCATGCTTTACACCACTGCATCCGACGCTTTACATTGCACTTGGTGGTGTATGGCTTGGATGCAGCTGCTCCATTCCTTGAAGCTCTCTGTGCACTGTTCTTGAATTAATCTGAAGGCCACATGAAGTTTGGAGGTCTGTAGTGATTGACTGCAGAAAGTTGGCGACCTCTTCGCACTATACGCCTCAGCATCCGCTGACGCCGCTTTGTCAGTTTGTGTGGCCAACCACTTCGTGGCTGAGTTGCTGTTGTTCCCAAACACTTCCACGTTCTTATAATACAGCTGACAGTTGATTGTGGAGTATTTAGGAGCGAAGAAGTTTCACAACTGGACTTGTTAGACAGGTGTCATCCTATCACAGTTCCATGCTGGAATTCACTGAGCTCCTGAGAGCGACCCATTCTTTCACAAATGTTTGTAAAAACAGTCTGCATGCCTAGGTGCTTGATTTTATACACCTGTGGCCATGGAAGTGATTGGAATACCTGATTCCGATTATTTGGATGGGTGAGCGAATACTTTTGGCAATATAGTGTGTGTATATATATTATATATATATATATATATATATATATATATACACACACAAACACACACACACATTATATTTTAATTTAGATGAGTAAATTAGCCAATTTTACTTGAGCTACTTTTTAAGTTTTCCCAACTAAAAAAAAACCTCAGTTAACTGATTCTCAATAGCTTTAGTTAAAATCCAATAAACCAAATATTTTAATTTGTTTAGTATTATTTAGTATTTCTTTAATAGTTTTGCTATGTGCTTTTGTCTTTTGTCTTATTTTAGTACTTTTGTTACTTTAATTTTATTTCAGTTAGTTGCCAAGGTAAGGTTTTTATATTTTCCATCTAGTATTTATATATTATTTCATTTTTAATTAAAAAAAAATTACTCTTAATGGTTTTAGTTAAGACCATCAGAAACCAAATAATAATGATCAATCCATTCACACCAATTGCAAACCTCAGTCTCTATGTCAGAGTCGGCTTCTTCCTCCTCGTCCTGCTCCAGCTCAATCATGCAGTCAGAGTCCTCCAGCTCTTCTGCACTATGTGAACTGGATCTCGCATGAGCCTTTTCCAAATCCTCGTCTGGCACTTTTATGCTTTTCTTCACTGAATCAACGTGATTCACAGCATTCACAGATTTGTCAGTTTGACTGTTTGAGCTGACTTTCCCTGCTGTGCTTTTTGAAGGAGAAGCAAAGTATTTGTATGTTGTTTTGAGGCAATGCAACATATAGTCGAACATCATCTGACTATTCAAAGTCCGAGCCACGTTCCTCCGAACGGCGAAAGGATCTGAGAAGAAAACAACGATGAATATTAATGTGTTTCAGATCTAGTAAGTGTATTAAAAAGTATCACATGATGTCTTGCGTACCTTCTATTGCAATCCTCTTTTTGGGCCAGTCTTTCAGATCACGCCACAGGTCACCGTTTGTGCGCACGCTAATGACTTTCTCAGGTATTTGAAATTCCAGTGAATAATATCGTAGCAACTCGACCCAAAGCTTCCCTAGCAGTACAGGAGGACTACGCCCTTTGAAAACCAGTGGACACTATTTAAAATAAGAATACAATCAGGAATATGAACCAAAAAATATTTTTCTGACTTTTTTTTTTGGCTTGATCTCAAAGTTGTCAAGGGATGAGTGGGAAAACACTCACCTTTCCCTTCTTGATGGCTTTGTCTTTATCTTGACCGGAATCATTTGAGGTTTGTTCATAGACCCAAAGCACATGTCCTCTCTCAACTCCAATTAAGGAGAAACTCTTCAGTTTACTCATAGGGAAACCCTAAAACAGAACACAACATAGTTTCTACATCTTACTGTAGGCTGTTTCAAAGATCAAACACAAATTAAACTCCCTCACAATGAAAACCAGTTCCTGCTGGAACTTGCACAATAAACATTGGGGACAAGGTTTCTATTAGGTTTCAAAATAGTCTAATTTAAACCAATGCTTCACCCAAAAATGAAGATACGTTTTGAATTAACTCACTCTCAGGGCATCCAAAATGCAGTTGACTTTTTTTTTGTTTTTTGAGTAGAACAGTAAAGAAGATTTTTAGCTGAAACCGTGGTCCTTGGCGATTCATATAAAATGAGTCCATGGCTAGGTTTTTTTTAATATAATAAAAGCATATCAGAGAACACAAAACTAAAGTGCCCCTATTATGGATTTCTGGAAATTACCTTTCAAGCAGTGTGTAACACAGCTCTAAGTAAATGAAAACAACCTGCAAAGTTTTAAATCTGAAAGTGCACTGTGTATAAAGAGTCTTTCAAAAGGAAGAGTCAACTCTGAATCAAAAAATGAGTTGTTTTTTTTAAAAAAGAATCCCAAGCCATTTCATGTTGACGTCGACATGAAATATTAACATACTTTCCGCCCACTTGTTGGTCTTTTTGAGTTGGTGTAAATGTAAATGCAAATTTGTCCTTTACCACTAGGTGCTGCTATCTTAACGGCACTGCTCTTACTGCTTTATCAGGTATTACAGGTAAGATGAAATTAAAAGGAGACCAATTGGACCAATCACCACAGATTGGGGATTGGAAAAATGAATCGTTAAATGAATCATTTGGAAGTCGTTGAGCAAATAATGTAAAACTAAATGTATATCATAAGACAATGAAAGTGTTTTCGGACCTTACATGCATGTCAACCTGTTGTTGGGGACTTCCAAAACCAAAATATGAACCTTTCATAACCCATTATATGGGCACTTTAAAATCAATGGTTCTTGATGAAATATTGAGGCCTTTTAAAGCAAAACAATTGGTCTGTGCAAAAAAAAAAATTATTAACAACATTATTAAATGTATTCTAGAACCTCAGGCAAACCAGTAAATCCAATTGTTTTCCATGAACTGGTTCTTTTGGACAGTTTGACATGTACCAGAGGCTCTAGATTATAGGTAGTAATTAGTATCTGATTTCCATTTCATAAATAAATAAACCCCACGGTTTCAGCTAAAAATCTTTTTTACTGTTCTAACTGAAAAAAAGTCACCTACTTTCTGGATAGATTGAGTAAATTGACCATAAATTTTCATTAATAATAATTTCATTAAATACTTGGATTTGGGTCCTGATCACAGTGTTGGGTTTTATTTAACAATAATGACCGGTGACTGCACATAGTCTCATTTTACCTCTTCTTAAACTTCCAGATGCAATAATCAGGCATAGGTCCTATAAACTTTTATCAATTGATGTATTAATGTTGAATCACACACACCACAGATTCTAAGTATGAAGGTAAGATGGGTTCTTTGCGTCGCTGCAGGAAGCTGATGACCATGAGGGCAAAGCAGTAGGATGGAAGCCCACCTTCTTCCATCTGGTCCACACAACAAACCTAATTCACACACACAAAAAACATCACATATAATCAATTATTAAAAAAACAAAGACACCCTAAAGAGACACTACTATTTTTTTTTTTAACTAAAAACTATCTACTGAAAATAATGGAAGTGTACATGTCAGTCTCACCTTAGCCCAGTATCTAAAGCATACGACCAGAGGAGCAAGTTGTGGTTCTAGATTCGCCAGTTCAGCCAAATATGCTGTTGTCAAGCATGCACTTTCATTGCCTGCACTGACTTTGCAGATCAGACCACTTTAGGGATACAAAAAAAGTCAATCAATAAACGAATATATAAAAATCTGTTAAAATGTTTTTACTACAGTCAAAACGTTTGGCATGAGTAAGATGTTTTAATGTTTTGAAAGACATCTGCTCACCAAGGCAGTATTACTTAAAACTTAAAATGTAAAATAGTAATATTGTGAAATATTATTCCTGTGATGTTATTATCTGTTTAAATCACTTGTGCTGATTCATATTTTTGTCTAAATCACTTTTTTCAGGATTCTTTGATGAACTGATGAAATTTCTTTAAAATACAAATCTTTAGTAACATTATAAATATTTTGATCAATTGAATGCATCCTTGCTGAGTAAGTAAATAAAATATCCTACTGACTACAAACATTTAGGCTACATGATAAAGTATACACACCTTTAGAAGCAGGTAACTTTATATAAACTTTATAAAGGATAATAAGCATGAACATACAGACCTAGATTTCTCTTTGCACACAACTACTGGCATCCTCCTATAGAAGTCACCCTCAACGTTGACGAAAAGAGCTGCAAAAATTAAACAGATAATAAAAATTGTATTCTGTATTGATGGTTCTTTATTCTGAATGCTTAAAAAGTACAGTAAATAGTTTACATTTATAAAACAGCAATCATACCGCTTCTCAGCTATAGCAAAAAAAAGTATCAGTGCGTAACTCCATCCCCTGCTCTTTTTTCAATTTAAACACTGTTCCTTACTAATGCATTTCTGCAGTCTTCATTTCACAACTGTTCGTTGCTTTCACTGCTTGTCACTTTTAAACTTACCACTTTTAGAGAGATGCTCTTGAGCCATGAGCAGAACATCTGGATGCTGGAACTGATGAGAAAGGTTTTTTTCTTAATTAGAAAACACTTATTGACCAAACTTCAAAATTGAGCATTTCTGTAAAATGTAATCAAATAACTTTGGCTCTCAAACACATATGCCATTATTAATTTGTTTGCTGTCAAACTGTAATCACAGCAAACAGAGATAATTTGACCAAACGTCAGAGATAAGTAGCAGTGTATCAGGTTAGAGCCAATAATATCTCACCTAGACTGTGTACTGTCTATAATAACTGAAGAGACTAAAGTTCACTTCATTCTAGGTTAAATCAAGTTGTTGTGGCACTGCATGCCTTGCTAGAATTCCATAATAAGGAAACAACAACTAGATAAGTATTGGTTTGAGGAAGCCTAGCCAGAAAGTTTGACAGATTAGATAAATGTTGCTAGCACATTGCTATCACTATTTAACATGTTAACAGCAAGTTTTAACATGAATAGCATGTTGTTAGCTTATTGATAACATATTGCTAGCATGTTTCTAACATGATTGACATGTTATCTACATGATCCTAATGTGATTAATGTTAACGTTGCTAGCACATTCATAGCATGATTAGCATGTTGCTAGCATTATTTGTATGTCGATAGCATGATTAAATTAATGTTATCTTTCTAGCATGTTGTTAGCATGTTTCTAATGTGTTTTTAGCATGGTTAGCATGTTGCTGGCATGTTTTTATTAGCATGTTGTCCTAGGATAGTAATTAAGCTTTGCTAGTTTTACACCAGTTGGCTTTCTCAAGCCAAGCTAAAAAGCATAAATATAAAAGCATTAACTTATATTAAACTCATAGGCCAAAATAGCATATATTACAATAAAAGCTGTGAGAATATTTGTGATAAGCACTTTCTACTCACGTGGAATGGAAACTTCACATCAATGTTTACATCAGAGTCTTTGAAGCCAAACTTGGTGCAGGAAGATCCGTATAATCTGAACTGACAATCTGCAGGAGAAACGTGAATACAGAGGTATTGAAAAAGCACTGAATAAAGGATTTGGTGAGCTTGGAATTTACAGCTGTTCTATTACACACCTGGAAGGACAGGCTGAAGGACTTTCTCAACGAGAGTGAGGACGTTTTGCCTTTGTTTCAAATCCTGATCGTTTAAACCAAATTCAGTGACCACACTTTCCAGAGCCGAGCTGATTGCATGACACTGAGGTTTTCCAGGTGGAGGGATGTTCAACAGCATCGTCAGCTTCTGCAGTTCCTGTAAAGTGGAGACATTGTTTTTGTTTTTGGAGATGTTTGAGTCTGCTGGCATCATTAATCATAATTTGGTACTATGTGATTCCTTACCTTGGCTTTCTTCCTGTGGGCTCTTTCTCTGATGTGACTGAGCGCTGGTGACATGTCTTCACAGTACACCTTACATTTCTCACATTTGAACTTCAGACTGATGCTTGACTAATAAAAACACAAAAAAGAACCCAAATCAGATTATGTGAATCCAAATCAAATATGTTCAATGTACTGTACACTACTGTTCAAACTTTTTAGGCAAGAAAGACATTTTTGTGAAAGGATGTAATACATTTATTCCGCATTAACATTAATATCATTTATAATGTTAAAAAACATTTTACAAAACATTTTTGTTTTCAAATAAATGCTGTTCTTCTGAACTTTCTATTCACCAAAAAACCCTGAAAACAAACGTAGCATGGTTTCCATAGAAAAAGCAGCAGCACAATTGTTTTTCACACTGATAATAATCAGAAATGTTTCTTAAGCAGTGAATCAGCATATTAGAATGATTTCTGAAGGATCATGTGACACTGGAGACTGGAGCAATGATGCTGAAAAATCAGCTTTGATAACAGGAATAAATTACATTTTACAATATACTCAAACATATTTAATTGTAATAATATTTCATAATATTACAGTTTTTCTGTACTTTTTAACAAAGAAATGCAGCCTTGGTGAGCAAGACTTCTTTTTTATATCTTTGATATGCCACAGTAACAAATATACAGCAATAATAACTTGCGAAAATATGTAGCACAGTATTCCCACTCTTTAAAGCACCCTGTAAAGGCTATGGTACATTAATATGGTATTTCTTCATTACCATGGAGTACCTCTTTTTCAAATAGTAACATTTTTCCCAAACTTTTATTCAAACTGCTTAAAGCAATAGTTTGCACAAAAAAAATTAAAATTTACTCAAGATGTAGATCAGTACTGATTTAGAGCAATTCAATCACTTTAGCACCAACTTATCCAATTAAGAGTCCGAACAGCTCATCCCAAACTCATCTACATCTTATAACTACTCAAACTACGCAAACCTCTTTAGGGTCACAATCTGCTTCTGCTTCCAAGCACAGCTGTGAAACGTCCCGTCTAGTGAGGCAGCTTTCAATCGAGACAATCCTGCTCTTCTCCCTCCAGCTCTGCATGCTGTCTGATAAACAGAAAAGATACAGACAGACATTAGCAACATTTTTAATCTCACTGCTTTATTACATGACAGGTTAGAATGCATTTTTACCAAGTCTGTCATGTTTCTGTCCATCTCGCTGTCGTTCTCTCCAGTTCCTCCGGTCAGCAGGTGAACCCTTCAGGATTCGATCCTTGTGAGGACTCTGTCCGAACGCTCGGCCCTCAGGAGAGCTGCACGACAGCGAGGCTTTGGCTCTTCTGTTACCATCACTTTCAAAGGTTCGGCTGTAACCCCGCTTGGCTTTAGGACTGTAACTTTGTTCATGGTTCACATTGTCCCGTCCCAACGGGCTCCTCCAGCTCTCAGCTTCGTCTGCTTCCTTCTGTCTCCTGTATCGTGGAGAAAACTTCCTGTTTCCCTTATCAGCCATTGTCGATCTGGATTAATGGGTGGGAACCAAGATCAATATGAGGAAGAATAAAAAAGGAATTTGAAATTTTAAAAAAGCCCATCGCACTTTCTCATAAAATATGATGCATTCTGCAGCAATTTTGCTTTCTATAACCATCTGTAATGTAAAGACATCTTGTATTATCCTATAATCAGCAGAAGAACCGCCACAAAAGACATGATTCCTGTACTCCTCTGAGAGAAATTACAAATGTTTGTTCCATTCTCAAATGATTTTCACATGTATATATATATATATACATATATATAAATAAAATTACTCTTTAGACATTTTATGACTAATCCTCATTAAGGTATGAATTATGGCCAGCGACAGAAGAAATTGCAAACATGACCAAGAGATTTTTATATCTGTGGGTGTTTAACTACATCAAAACAGACAATACAGATTTTGTGGAAAAAAAGATCCGTAATAATAATTGATATTATTAAGTAATTCATACAAGTTCTTTATGAATGTTGTCTTACCTCGGGTCTGATCATGCAAATTTTAGTAACATTACTTAGATCTCCTATTAGTTCCAAAGAATGACTGAAATTCCCATGTGCACACAATTTTTGAACTGTCACAGTGTGAATTATTTTTATGGATCAAAGAAAGCAAAACAAGTCGGGCAGAATTTATACATGCATGTTGTCAAAATAACAACGCTGAAGTAAAAGACGAGCAGAGTCGCTGTGTAACTGCTTTCCCTCGAGGACAAAGAGCAGCTCGGAAGGAGTGTCATGCACGAGTCAAACTAACGTTACACGGACAGCAACGCAACAGCCTAAATAAAGTGACCATGCTGAACTCACCTAATATAAAATCAGTCGTGCTTTATAAATCTGTGCGCGGCATCCCGTGAAATTTTCCTGATGACTGTGGCATGCAGGTGCCACAACATTAACAAGTCTGATACTGACCCAAACTCACTTCCGCCGGCTACACTTCTGTCAAATCAGCTGACGTTGATCTGTCTAAAAAGATTAAGAGAATGAAATTACCCGCGTTGCATTTAATTAAGCATTAAGAAAGAAAAATATTAATATTTTACTTTTTAAGTGACAAGCTTGACATTTGTCATTGAAATCGCTGTCTCATACGACATGCATTTGTTTTCATCTTCCACTTCCGGGTCCTACGTGACTTCAAAATAAAAGCTGCTTCTAGTGATTTAAAACGACAGTGCCCATTTCCAGTGCCTTCTTAATTAACTTCGTTTAATTTATTTACAGAATACATTTTAAATTACGACCTGTGGTCGTGGTTGTAAACGAAGCTGTTCCCTTACGTGCATGCATGGTACTTTGAAAATACCACAGTAGTATTTCCATTTCATGATACAAGATAGCATTGTCACACATCCCTTCACATTATACCATCTGACAGGACTTTTCTTTCTCTGAAACATGCAGCATACTTGCACAACCAACCAGGGTTGCCAGATCTAAATAGCTAAACTGGACCAATAACCAAGTAAACTAAAAATACACCAATTTCCAAATTAAGTATTATATTAACAGTTATGCATTACACACAATTTCATAAAGGCCCCTAGCAGTGCCCATCCTTCACAAAAAAATTAAAAACAATTACTTCTGAGTAGACCATGACATTCTTCTTTACATACATTTTAGTTGAACATAAGGTATGTTAGAAATAATTAAACAAAAAAATAATTAAACTATTTTTAGAAAGGGCAGAAACTGTTAATTCATTCCTGTTAAATGAAAAAAAAAAGAAAAAGATAATTAATATTCCCATGTATTCACATACTTGTATCAATATCCATAATGAATGTTTAGTTTACCTTTTAAATAACATCTCCAGTCAGGAATAAACACTACAGTGATTTTAGTAGTGTTTTATTTTCTTTTTGCTTGTATCACAGTATTCGGTCTATTTAGCTCCTAATAACACACATTTATATTAGTAAAACATGGAATGTTACAATTTTACAGTTATTAAGGCACACTACAATATGAATAAAAGGATTAGTTTAAAAAAAATGTTATGCAACAATGAGAACCAACTGCTATTGAAAGGAAAAATAATTAGTGTTTTGATACAGTCCATTCATCTGCTACGACTTGTTGCAATAAATGCTGCAAATTCATTAATGTCACTGCAGTTTAAGGGTATAGATACCACTTTTCAATGCAAGTACAAACTACTACTTGCAAAAAAGGCCTCTAAGCTATTAGTGGTTCTTCAGGAATTCTTCCATGTAGGCGCCAAGAGCCTTCGCGTCTTCAACAGTCACTGCATTGTACAGGGAAGCCCGGATGCCACCCACAGACCTGAAAATGCATAGTGAAAAAAAAAAATCATAAAGCAGGAAACAGAATCTAATCACTGTATAATGTGTAAAAAGTGAACTGCTATATACCAGACAGACCAGCACCGATTTGCTTAAACAATTTGGCCATATTATGTATAAATTACGCATAAGGGTAGTTGACAAATAAAAATTCGACTGTGTCCTATGGTGTCACAGCAAAAATGTAGAAAAAAATGGATTTTTAGTCAGAGTTCCAAATAGCAGGAGAGAGGTTAAACTTCAATGTTTTTTTGTTTTTTTACATTTTTCCGTCACTGCATACTGCCCATAAGCAGTTTGAACAACATTACTCTTCCATTAAAGCTTATAAAAATGTTTTCTGTCAAGCTATGCAAACTGCATTGACAATGAATTAACACTAATTACAAAGACAGACATCATATTTCCCCAATTTTCACACACCTGTGTCCTTTAAGTGAGATCATGCCAAGTTTAGAAGCACCATCAAGAAAGGCCTTTTCGAGGCTTTCATCCCCTTCCTTCTTTCCAACGCGGAATGGAACATTCATACGGCTTCGACACGCCATGTCAACTGGGCATCTGAAAGAGTCCATATTGTACAGGATAAAGGGAGTTATTTTGAAGCAGTCATCTGAAGCGATATTATAATGGGGCAAATATTTGCATTTAGTGCCAGACAGTTTTTTGGATTCTTGATTACTGTTGTAAACAAAGTAGGGGCTGTGCTTAAAAATACAACATTAACATATATTATATGAATGTAAGGTGAAAAATATTAATATTAATATTCTAAAGAGTCAGTTCCCCTCAGAGTGTACAATACAGTAGGATTTTCTTCTAACATTTCACTCATAGTTCAACCATGGTATTTGTAATGAAACTGTTGTTATACAAATGGTAATCAATATGCCAATGGTTACTACACTTTTACTACAAGAAAAGCATTGTAAATTTTTGTAAGGGCTACAGTATTTTCTCCAATTTTAATTGTATTATATCAACATTTTTTAATAATTTTTATTTAAGATTAAAGATTAGAATACGAACAATAAAATTAATAAACTAAATAATGATTAAAAACTAAGTTTAATGTTTTAATATTGTGTAATAGGAATAAACTTCTGTACAAGAAAAATATATTTTATTAGCAAAATTGTGATCCAGAATGTTAGAAATGTTAGGATGGGTACGAGTCAGATAAGGATGGAATCACTGACGAGTAAAATCCATTGGAGCGGTTGATGATGTCATAGATGATGTCAGATTTCTGTTTGTTTAGTCGTTCCATGGCGTCCGCCCCTCCGTTGTTCTTGATCCACTCCAGAACCAATCCCATAATGTAAATACTGCAAAAATCAAGCATGCACAAGCATGTCTTAGTTACAAATTAGTTAAAGGGGTCATGTTATGTGATTTTTTCAGTTTTCCTTTCTCTTTAGAGTGTTACAAGCTGTTCTTATCTGTGCAAACATAAGATCCCTAAAGTTGCAAAGACTGAAGAAGAAAAAAAAGAAAAGAGATATTCTTTATAAAATTTATGACTTGTCCACACCCCCTCCTAAAACGGCTTATTTAAACAAGCCCCCACTTATCTACGTTACGGTGTGGGTATATTTTCATAACACTGCCCAAATGTTTACGCAAAGAAGAAGATAGGGCTATTATTCTCGCTGGATTGTTGTTGCATGCGCCATGTTCTGGAGACGCTGCGTTTTGTTGTGAAAGTGAAACTACTTTCTTTGTGCTTCCAAAAGAGGACACAACTAGAAATCAGTGGTTAAGTTGCATGTTCCAGAATAGTTCTACCCATATATATTGAGGTGTTCAGCGCATTTACAGAGGACTGATTCTTGAGCCTGCAGAGCAGCCTATGCTGGCTGTGCACTGAGGCTATAAAGTGAGACAATTCCAACTTTTCTACAGTCTGGTGCTTCTTACTCACAAGCTTTAGGTAAGTTACTTTTTTTTATTAAAAGAACCTGCTACTTACTATTCAAATGAGAGTTTTGGTAAGTTTTGGTAAGACTGGTCATGGTAACAGAGTAACATGTAGTAAAGAAGAAGAGGGCCCTCTGGTCTTTGAAAAGAGATTTACTACCGATCACAGAACCATGCTTCACTGACAAAATGTGCATGACACTGACAGCTTTTGCCTATTTGCGATTTCATTACGATTTATTGTGCAGTCCTAGCTGCACATATAATACATATGGAACAACCTCCACATATAGCATACATTAATTACACCATAGCAGATCTCTACAGGTGGAGTTGGGGAAGGTGGAGGTTGTCTGAAGTACACTGCAACTGATACAGAAAGCACCAGCCAAGTATTTGAATGCTGAACAGCAAGCTCACTTGTTGGTGATACAAAAAAAGAACCAATCAGCTGCGCCATGTGATAATGATGTCATTATGTCAGATTGAGTTAGACCTATCGGACTACGCCATCTAGATTCATGAAAGAACTTGGATTTATTTGAAATTGTAATAATATTTCACAATATTTTTGATCAAATAAATGCAGCCAGCCTTAGTGAGCATACAAGACTTTTCATTCAAGATTTTTCAAAGTCAAAAATCAACTGCTTCTTGACTGGTGAGCTTTTGTAGCTAATATTTTTCTTGATTACAGCTAGCTTGAGTTAGCAAGCCGACAATAATGTTAGTAATTTAAATGAAGACTATAAAAGCACGGTATGATGAACAAAGAAAAAACATACCTGAAGCACGGAGGAGTGTTGTAGAGCGAGTTGTTGCCAGCCTGCACCTGATAGTCCAGTATGATAGGGCATTCTTTCAAAGCCTTCCCCATCAGATCCTCTCTGACAATGACAACGGTCACACCAGCACACCCGACATTCTTCTGTGCGCCGGCAAATATCAGACCAAACTGTAGAAACAAACAGACTCACAGCATTAATAATCACTTAGATTAAAAATAATTGTGATATCTGTGAAAAACTACAGCTACTGCAGTATTTACTATACTGTAGTAAGTAAAGATGATGAACATGAAGTATCACCAACCTTTGTCACATCTACCGGCCTGGAGAGGAAGTTGGATGACATATCACTGACGAGAACCACTCCTTTAGTGTCCGGGATAAAGTTAAACTCAACGCCGTGCACCGTCTCATTGCAGCAGTAGTAGACATAAGATGCTGAAGGATTCAGTGCCCAAGTGCTACTGTCTGGTATTTCTGTGAAAATAAAGTTTGCTTCATCACTGCAGGTCATGTGATGATCAAAGCTATGCAGCCCCATCTGACAAATACATGCATTTTGTTAAATGTACAGTTGTAGTATTTCATTAGCATATTTTTAAACTGTACGTGCAGATATATTTATAAAATAAAATGAAGTGTATTTTCATGGCTAGTTTTCGGTTCAAATTTGGTTTATGTGTATATATTCATTCGAAGTATTGTTTCCATATGAAAAGTATGCAAAAGTGTACTTATTTTTCACAAAGAACATTTTCTTGGATTTCATAAGTGTTTTTTTATACAGATCATCTCTCAGCAATGAAAATATAGCTGTACTCTTAATTACTTACTGGTGAAGCGATCCAGTTTTGGATGAATCACATTCACTTTTCCATACTTCTCTGCCTCTTTGGCTGCCTTTGCAGACCACGTCCCTGTGACCAGATAATCAGCACACCTGTCCTCCTTCAGACCAATCAGATTCAGAGGAACCCCGCTGAATTGTCCCGAGCCTCCGCCTTGCAGGAACAGTATCTTATAATTTTCTGGGACATTCCTGTTCAGAGTGAATGCAAAGTATACATTTGACATGGATTTCAAAAGAAGACATCTTCAATTTCTAGTTGAGGACAGACGTAAACACTCACAGAAGTTCACGGAGAAGATTTTCAGTAGTGTTTATAATCTTGGAGAAATCCGACGATCTGTGGCTCATTTCTGGATGCAAATAGAAATCAACAGCTCAGAAACACTGGATTACACACATGAAAATATAAAAAAATGCAGATCCTTACCAAGAATGCTTATCCCAGTGCCACGGCAATCCAGAAGCTCTTTCTGTGCTTGGAGCAAAACCTATGAATAGAAAAAAGTTGTGTGTATATATTTATATATAGCTTTTAAAGGAATTGTGATTCAGAGAACAGATTTGGAGAAATATAGCATTCCATCACTTGCTCATTAATGGATCATCTGAATGCCATCAGAATAGAAGTAATATCCAGTCCATAGGTTAATGTCTTGTAAAGTGAAAAGCTGTGTGTTTGCCAGAAACAAATTATTCTTTAATCTGTTGCTTCCAGCTAAAATGAGTCCTGCCTGAATTCGGAGAGAAATATCCACAGATCAAAGCATTAGCAAAAGAGTTCTAAACAAATATGCCGATGGAAAGGGTTATGGACTCATAATTTGGCCAGAAGTTATGCTTTTCAAGTTAAAACAAACACACAACTTTTCACTTCACAAGACGTTATTTGTGGATTATTGTGATGTTTTTATCAGCTGTTTGCGCTCTCATCCTGACGGCACCCATTCACTGCATCGGTGAGCAAGTCATGCTACATTTCTCCAAATCGTCAAAGCGTCAGTGAAAGATAAAAGGCTGTTAGCGACTTAGGTTTAATAAGAAACGGAAAGCTAAAAACAAAAAACAATTCAAATAGAAAACTATTCAGATAACGTACGCGCAGAACCTGATCGATCACATTTTTTTGTATAACAAATCAAAACATGTTCAAACGTCTTTCTGTGGCATTTAAATGCGGTCGGATCCTATTTTTGCATTTGAATACATTTAGTGTAACTATTTTAAATGTTAACATGTTTGCTAATGTATGTTTCCAAAGACTTGCACTCTTCAGTCAACAAGCGAAAGCTGATGCAACATCGGCGCATGTACACAGGCAAAACGCAAGAGTGTTGTTTTAATGCTTACAGCGCATCCAAAACCTGCATCCCAAATCACGAACTACGATTTTGCAGATTACAGCGTCGTAAAACACTTTTGCATGCACATTGGTGGTGGTTTGGAGTTGAGGGATAACGTTACTCGTTACATCATTTAGCACTGATCTATGATAACTCAGCATTATTTACTCTACTCTCAATGCGACGATGCATAAACTAATAATGTTTTGTCAAAATATATAATCAATTTTTACTGTGTAATATTGTTACCATTATCTTGGGGATGCACTTACCGACTGTGGAAGTTTAGCTGGTCCCGCTCCGAAATTGATGGTTTGCTTCTTCTCCATATTTTCAATAAAACTGTCTCTTATGGCCGTGGGATGTAAATCTTTCTGAAACTCCTCCACTTGGCCTACTTCTCTCTAAGTGATTTGGACTGACACTATTATTCTCTTTACACATGATTACACCTAATGTGCAAGTTTCCTGCTTGTTTTCATTGGCTCGCGGCATTCGGAGTGTCTGCTCTCGGCTGTTTGATTGGATTATGTGTTTGTGACGTTGCAGCGATTGACTCGCTTCATTAAATATTCATGAGCTTCTGAATAAAAAAAAAACGAGTCGGTTTTTACTTTTCATGTTTATTTATTTATTTTGCAAATCTGATAGCAAATTGAAAGTCTTAGTTAACTTCTGAAACTCAAACAAAAACGTCTTCACGGTAATATTTTTTTTTCTCTCTGAAGGATCCTTTGAACATTTGTTCACTATATAGTACCTTGAGAATTTTTTTTAATTGTTGTATTATTTGACTTAGACCTAGGTTTAGATTTTTTATGTTTAGGTTTAGCCTTACACTTTTCGTTTTTCCTCTCTGTAAAGGGCTTCATAAATATGCAGGAGCTGACCTATTTACTTGCAATTTATTTGTATTTTTTTAAAAATTTTATTTTTCAATTTTAATTTATTTTATATTATTTATTTTTATTTTATTCCCACACATATTTATTAATCTATTATATTTAATATATATTATATATTTTATATATCTAAATATTTAAATAAATATAAATATTTCCTCTACAATCATTAATTTATTCATTCATACATTATTAATTTCTGCAGGTTTGATCCTCCATAAAAGTAATATAGCTATTTAAATTTTTTTGAGAGCACCTTATATAATATAATAGGTTAATGTTGGATTGTTTCAGCAGGTGGCAGTATTTTGCAGACAATCGAAATAGAAATAAATTTTTACAAGTTTCCCTTTCTGATTTCTGCAAGGGTAAGTTATAATCAGTCTGTAATCATACAATTTCTCAATGTATCACATTTTTCATATGGCATAGAAAAAAAGATAATCTGCAAAGAGAACCTGGTAAAAGCTCAACATCAGTCAGTCTGAAATCAACCACCCCAAAATATCAACACCGAACAAAGTTTTAATAAAAAATTTCATAGACGAAATGCAATAAAATGCATTTGACTATGAGTAACACTTAAAGTCATTCTGTCATGGGACAAATCTAAGCCGAAGTAAAAGAGGAAAACAGTGCAACATGTAATTTACAGTTTGACTTTTCCAGCTGTTTGTAATTACAGAACGAGGTGTTTTAAAATGTAACAGGGATTGCACTCCAGTATTTTACAAAGCATAACTAGAAAATTTGACCAACTACAGAAATTCCCACATATATTTTAAAAGGTTTGCCCAAATATCTGTCATTAGTTACTCACCCTCATGTCACTCTAAACCCACGAGACTTCTGTTCATCTCTGCAAAAGTGCTGAATATATTTTTTAATGAAACCTAAGAGATTTTTGTCCTTCCACTGAAAGGTCACACAACCGAAACTTGGTGACTCAAATTCGTAAAGACATCATAAAAGTACTTCGTATGAGGTTTGTTCTGGTAAAAGCTCGGATTACTGGATTAATCTGACGATGGCAGGACAGAAATCAATCAAGTTTCCTTAAAACTATCTCTGCAGGACACGAGTGTGACAATATTCATTTTGTGTGAACTATCCCTTTAGGAGCTCATTCACTTCATTTCAAGAAGTTTTCAAAGCCTAAAAATCAGTTTCTAAATATTTCCCTTACATCTCCAGGTAGAGACCTAATTTCAAGAAAAAAAAATATTTTATGGTTTATTTCCACTTGCTTGACAAGGTACTTTTCCTGCCACATATTTCTCATCATCTGTATTCTTCAATAATAATATTCACGAGAAGTCTGCTCACAGCTGTATTGTTCATTAAGAGGAAATTATTTATTAGCAGTAATTTATACCCGCTATGTGTGGGTGGATTTAGCGCATTTCTTGTGGATGGAAAGCAGTATTGTCTTCTCAGATCCTGTTTCATAGCTATTTCCCTCTGGCCGTAATCTCCCTTCGGTCTTTCCCTTTTTGACAGCTCAGCAGTGCGTTTTGATCTGAAAGTCTCGATCATGTCATTGCAAAAGCAAGTATTATAGAGGCTAGGTGAAGAAGTGGTTTTCTCAGCTAAACTAGCAGCAGGTGCAGCATCTGAAATCTCAAAACAAAACCAAAATAGAAGAACAAACGTTCAGCTCCCTTTTCAGTAGAGCTTCCTTTTCTGCCACATGGTGTTGGTGTCACAGCAAAACAAACGGCTTCTTTTGCTTTTCATCAAGACCAAACACGCTGTTGGCTTCACACATGACTACAGACTACAGATCGTTTCAGTCTTCGGTTTTTCTGACACTGCAGTGTGTGCTGTATTGGCTCCGGTAGCTTGATGTGTAGAGCATGACGCTCGCAACATCCAAGTCATGGGTTCGATCCCTCAGTCGCTTTGGTTTAAAGCATTTTCTCAGTGCGTTACAGAGATTCTTGCGTGTCTCTCTGTCAGACAAAATTGGTGAGTGATGCAGCAGATTTTAAAGCAGCGTAGTTTCGTTTCTGGGAGCGCAGCAGGGGAGTCTGGGTGTTGGCGTCCCGTACGGTGTTGCTGCTGCTGAGTGAGCGAAAGTGCTGCTGTGTCCAGCCATAAACCAGGCAGTTTAACAGACCCTGAGAAGCAGAGGTGAAGGCCTGTTGAGGAAAAAGAACAGGAATGTTTTACATTCGCAACATAGTTTGGGTAAAGCCATTGTTTTACTAGGAGTCTTATGTGTTTTGGCGAACCTGTAGGATGTAGAGGATGACTCCCATCTTTCCCTCTATTATGTCCGGTTTCGCCAACATCATAGTGGCCAGAAATATTGCTGAAATAAACCAGAACATAAGAACATAAAGCACTGAAAATGGAGTGTTTAGCTTTGGATTTATTTGTGGAGTTAAGCCTAAATTTGAATTGTATATAAAATTTCCATATGTTTGCTTCGTACAGTTCTAACATAAACTAATAACTAAGTAAATTAATGTGGTTCATATTTGTTCATCATGCATAAATAAAACAAGATTTCTGTACTCAAAATTTCCTGGCAAGATTTTTTAAATTGATTTTATTTTATTTTTTATATTTTCAGGATTAATTTATTCAAATTGCTAACCTCTTTGTTGTAAAAACAAATGTATTCAGTCATAAAGTATAAATATAGGTATAATATGGCTTGTTGTGCAATAATTAATTCATTAGAATTTATGAGATTAAAAAAAAAAACAAATATG
>JAUMHE010000048.1:21690800-21708070 GCA_032359235.1 Enteromius mattozi
CTTCAGTGAGAATCTACCAATGTAAATGGTCATGAAAATAAAGAAAACGCATTGAATGAGAAGGTGTGTCCAAACTTTTGCCCTGTACTGTGTATGTATATATATATATATATATATGAATATATATGAATTAAGAATTTATGGAAAAGGATGCTATAAACGCAGCAAAAGACATTCTCATCTGGCAAGTTTCATAGCGATTGATTATGAAAGTATATATGTTGTCTGTTGACCAACCAATCAATTGTTCTGGTCTTGCATGCAATCTATAAGTGATTCTGATCACATTTATATTGCTCTCTAGTCATTATGATTTTGACATTGAATAAGGCTTTGCAAACACGACTGGATATCTTAAGTCATTTCGATTTTCAAGTAAATGTATCTCTTGTTTTAAGTATGTTTAGATATTTGTAGTGGAAAGCAAGACAAGAAAACTTTTTTTTGCAGTTAGAGGAAATGCATTTCTTGTAAGTTTATTTGTTTTTCTCTTTCTGCAGAACGATCAAGAGAACATCAAGGCAGAAGCATTCATCAACCAATCAGAGAGAATTGAGAACCATAGAGAAGGCAAGTAAAATCACACAAAACAATCATCTGAATGTCAATCTGAGAAAAGTAGTATTTCACATCAAGGTAGACAAGGCCAGGGGGGGGCATTGAGCACCCGTAGAGATGTGAAGCTTATTTATGCCTGTCCCACAGACTTTCATCCCCCACCAGGTCAACCCCTATATTTAGTCACAAAGTCTGTTGAAGTAAAACTCCTTTCCTGTGACCCTGACATTTGTGGTGTTAGTGGTCCTTACTCAGCTGCTCAACCCAGTAATTTTGGCCAGGGTGAGAGCAGGGCCAAACGAAGACGGCCTTAATGAGTGCAGAAATGAGACATTTTGGGAAGCCACTGTTTGTTATTCTGACAGAGACAAAGGAAGTTTGGGGCTGGGACAGGACGGGGAAAAGCATTTATACACAGTTGTTGTGGAGAATGAGGGAAGGACATGCTTTTTGTCATGCACATATTTTGAAGTTTGGCACAGATGCTCTTTTTAAGCATTTTGAGTTAAACACCTATAGAAATTTGATAAAGGTGGAACTTTTTTGCTCCTTTATCCTAAAATATTTTTTTTCTGTCATTTTGCTTACAAAATAGCACTTTTGTAATATAGTAGTACAGTAATGCTGTCAGGTGGAAATACCATTATAATTCAATAGCATCAAGCTGTCATTGCTTTTAACAAAGGATAGTCTACCTAATAATTAAATGGTAAAGGAATAGGTCACACGTAATATTTGTTTTTGAGAACACAAAAGGAGAAGTTTATGAGATGAGATAATTTTCATAATTTTAATCTCTTATGTAATTTGGACATTTTGGACAATTTGACTATTCAGTTTGGACATTTTATCTAATTATTATAACTCAGTATCTCATAGTTTTGACTGCTATAATTATGATTCTTTTTATAATTTTGAAACTGACAACCACAGTCAAAATTGACAAAAATATACTGAGTCATAAATAAAAGGTCAAAATTATGACATATTAAACAATTACAACATGTCATAATAAAATAATAAAATACTAGGTCACAATTGACTCACGACATACGAAATACGACATATCTCATTATTTAGACTTATATTTTGCAAAATACTTATGATTTACCAAAGTGCTTTTTGCATACAAAAATCATTTGTGAGATGAAACACTTAAAATAGAGTTAATACTCTACTCAATGTAAATATAGCATCAAATGGACTAGTGCTTTTTCTGTAATTTTTGCAGAGTAAACTATTCTTTCAACAAAAGATACAACAAACCCATTTTCCATTCCAGCTAAAACAGATCTGTTTATCTAAACAGATATGACTGAGAGACCATTTTTGGGTTTGACATACACTATTTTATAGCCTAGCATTTGTCTGAGAGTGTGGAGAGCCTTTCTTTGTGCTGAAGGAGAAGAATGCGTCTGGGGTTTGGATTTCTGAACTTCATTGCCTGCCACATCACTTGTGGTAAACAAAGCAGACAAGATGGTAATCAAATTAAGTACTCAACTGGGCCAAAGCCTCAAGACCTCGCAATAACACATCTTAAACGCATCATTTAAATTCACTTAATTGAGCAAAGAGAGTCATTTAAGGGAGTTTCTGACTGATTATACCAATTATTTTATGCTATATACATCTTAAATTGTTTGCAATCTATCACGTTTTCTCTTTGTATTTCTAATTGGGTAAATTATAAAAGACCGAAGTATCGATTAGCTGTGACGTTAACGGTTCTGCTGTCGGTACTGGAGAAAAAAATACATTTCCTATTTATTGCTAAATAATCGTTACCTAGCATATTTAAACCTTTTTCTAATTTGCGACAATATTAAAGACATTTGCTTGCACTCGTTATTGGCAATCTCACGCACAAAATGTCTGTCTGTTCCGCAGTACACAGAGCTTGCGAGCGCATAACACGAAAGCTCGCACTTAATAGAGTGACGATGGCAGTGGTTCACAACTGGTTTGGCCTTGGGACCCACAGTGTAAATTTATGTAATTTATGATAATTTATGATTATGACGTTACGAAAATAACGATATAACAATGTCACTGACAATAAACCTATCAACATCTCATCTGACCGCAGACACTGAATCGGGACTGCTCGTTTTTACTTATTAAACTGGATCTGACAGAAGTGTCAATGGCTTTCATGCACGTCTTTTAAAATAAAAATCTTGCATAAGAAAACATTTTTAATTACGTATGCCAGCAGTCTCCCAAAATAACGACATAAACATCACATAAGGTCTCTCTAAATTAGTATGTTATAATAATGTTGATAATTTAATAAACACATATTTTGGTTACATTAAAAATAATGTGTTCTAATAAAACAAACATAGCCACAGCTGATTGTTTAGCTGCATTTTGCAACTTTTTTGGTTAAAGCTGCAGTTAAAAACTGTTAGTCCTCTTGCAGCCTACCTGCATGCCCCAACTGTAACCACTGTCCATTCCTTCACAGGAAAATTGTTTTTTATTTGTTTTACAATCATTTGTTTTGATTGTGTAATATTTGCTCAAACATTGGTGTTTGTTAGACAACAGATAATTATTTTACATTTAAAAAAAAATTGTTGTTAATTCTGTTCTCAATTAGTTTTTTATTATAATTTTTTATATATATTAAAAACACAAGAAATGTAATAAGCCTCCCTCCATCAAAGGCTGGCATTCAATTATTAGGGAGATTATCCCTCTGGAACTCTTGACCTGTATTATTCATTTGACAACCAATGCTTTTAATCGCATATGGACTCCATACCTTAACTCCATAAATGCCTCTACCTGTGACATTTTGCAGTTAGGAATGTGTTACTAGAGGTGTATAGATAATTAATGTATTCTCCCCGGTTATTGTCAATTTTGATCTGTGATACAATGCTCTGTTTGTTATTGTATGTACAACTTTTGTTTTCCCTTTTTCTTGTATTTCCGCCAGTGTGTGTATGGTATTGTTTTGTAAATAAAAAGAAAAACAATAAAAAGTACCGATAAGAGTACCGGATCGATAAGCCATCCCTTCTTTTTTGTATAAAGAGTTTATTCCGAGTTTTAACCTCTGAAATTGACATTTTTTGACAGCTCTGTATATTTGCTGTGTAAAACCATCAGTTTTCACATTGGTGTAAATGAAAATGCAAATGTTTCCACACTGCATTATTTAAGAAGTAAAAATGTCTGTTTCCCCCGGGAAAACGGATGTACACGCAGCAACAATACGCTCACGAACACTGCTTTATTAGGCATTACAGACATGATGAAATGGAAATGAAATCGACCAATTACTGCAGATTAGTGTCATGCAAAGGAGGGGTTTGGAAAAATTAACTCTTGAGTGAATCATTTGGGAGTCACTGAGCAAGAAAGGTAAAAATAAATGCATACTGCAAGTGTTGACCTTGCATGCATGTCAACCTGTTGTTGAGGACTCCCAAAACCAAAATATGAACCTTTCATAACCCATAACAGAGGCACAATAAACATCGGCAGATACTACTCAACTAAGCTTTTAAATGTTCTCTTTCGTTGGAGCTCACCTTGTCCATCATCATTTGAGCAGAAGGAAGCACATTGTCTAGTGCTTCAGTGCAGTTGAGCCAGGGATGGGCTAACACTCCCTCTATGGTTAGTCTCTCCTCGGGCTTCACTTTAAGTAGCCTTAATGCAACATAATACATTAGATTTGAGTAACAAAATCCTTGGTTTACACCACTGAAATTAAGCAGCAGTTTAAATTTCATTTACATAGCTAATTCATTATTTTTTCCATTTTTTTTGGATAAAAGCATCTACTTAATGCATAAATGTACAATGTCAATCCTAAACTCCTAGCGGCATTAGACAATTTGAGCATTTAAAAAGAAAAAGAAGTTGGCAAACCACAGCTCTAAAAATGCAAATATGTTTATTTCATGTGATGATTTGTATCAGTCTGATGAGGTTAAGGCTAGAAGGGATACAGCTGTGGCTAATGGGCATTCAAACATCAACACAGCCTAATTTTACTCACATTATGCAACAATGATTACTGCTTTAACATTATTGTAAAGGGTTGATTTAGGGTTGGGGTAGTTGTTAATAAAACACAATCTAATTGTAAAAAAAAAAAACCAAAGGCTCAAAACATCACCTGTTGTGAGAACATAAAATGAGCTGTGGTGTGCTAACTTTTCCTTTTTATTGTTTACAATAGTTAAGCACCCTCATTGAGGTTTTAGTTTCCAGTCAGATGTGCACATTTAATTTTTTGTATTGACATTTTAGCAATTGACACCAATATTGGCAACAATGATTTTAAAACTCACCTTAATTATTTAGCTAAATTTCAAACAGTTTTATGATACAGATCTAGGGATGCTGTAGACTCCCAGCCAAAAGAGTACAAGATTCAATACATGTCTATGCACACTCTGTTCTTGGCCCTAAATAAGTAAGGAAGCATTTTTTAAACAGGAAGGAAATGGAAAGACACTCACTTGCGGACAATGTCCTTGGCCATTTCAGATATTTGACTCCACTCCTCCTCTGGGAAGTCAAAGCTACCAGTCATGATTTTTTTGCGCATATCTTTTGGGATGGTACGGCTGTGGTGTTTGGAGTAAAATGGAGGATATCCGCAGAGCATTACATAGACGATCACCCCTAAGGACCATAGGTCACAGCTCTAAAGAGTGGAAAATAAAAAGAAATAATGCATTGGTTTCACAGCTAGCAAGCTTGTGACATAGCTAAAAATTTAAAATTGTGAAACTAGGGATACACAATACTGAATTTATGATACTTTATGTTTCAAATTAAATAAACATCTTAATTTAAACAAACTGAGGCCTTCATTTAAAATGAAAGGCAACCACCGCATTTTAATCACGATCCAAAAGCAGCGTGAGCAGTTTTTGATTTAATTTAGATTGCATAATTTCACATTTTAAAGCAAATCAGAATGGTCTGACTTTAACTTTGTGAAACTGTATTACATAAAATTTCTGCACAAAACAAAAACAGCTGAATGACATGCAAACTCGCTCTGTGACAGCAGGTGGCGCTTATGGAACATCAGCAACATAGTGTTTTATAGTTTACTGCTGTAAACAATGTAGCACTGTGCTCATAAAGACTACTTTAATGTCCAGTATACAAAGTCAAGATGAAAAGAAAATACCATCTAAAATTTTCTGTGGACAGTCAGTTCCCCTCAGAGATAAATTCATATAAACATATCTTCTATGTCTATCTTCACTTCAAAGAGTTCTCTCTTAATGCTTTAGTCATCTAAATAAGTTGCGTTACTAAGGGGGAAACATACAAAAATGTGCAGCACGCACAACCAAGACTGAAAACCACTGGCAAAGAAAAAACAAGACAGAAACACATTCAATGATATAGAAAAAAAAATGATATAGGTCCATCCAAAAGTATTAATTATTGCACAGATCGAAGAGCAAAAGAAGTCAGCCATATTTATAATGTAGCCTGTATAATGTACAATACAGTATAGAATTATTCTTAATATTTTTTCTTAAATATATACATGCATTTGTGTGTATTTATATATACAAAATAATTACACACAGTAAGCACATATGTGAACCAAAACTTATTTTGGATGTGATTAATTATTTGACAGAACTAATACAATAGGATGATTTTGGGTCATCTTTTTCAAAGAATAAGCTACGACACAGAGTAACAATGTTTACCTTGTTGTATGTGTAAGGTGTGGGTGAGGTAGGTATAATTCCAGACTTTTCTTTCTGGTGGCGTCTCTGTGCCTCCAGCACCTATCGAAGAAAGTTTGTTCAAAGTTTCGGAACTGATCAAAGATTTCATGTGTGGCTGGTAAAGATGTTTTTATTTATAATCATCATCATCATCATAAAAAAAAAAGTGGAAAATGACCAATTAATGACCATGGGCACTATTCAGACATCTATTAAATTGATTTAAACTTCAGTTTCGCAATTTTGTCCTTTTATTGTCAAGACAAGGAAATGTGGATCAAGGAGAAAAGGATAAAGGAAATATGACCCATGATTCGACCCCTTTGAAAGTAAGAATTATGAACAGCTGACTTTTACATCTATAAAAAGTCAATAAGCTCTTACCTGCGGTGCTACATAGTATGGAGTGAACTGTGGGGTCATTAAATCACCTTGGTCGATTTTGGCAAAACCAAAATCACACAGTTTTACAGGAGCGTCCTGATGGGGCAGTCAGACACAAGAAACATGATTCAAAACATGTCCTTACTGAATAACACTTGCTTAATTTAGAAAGATTCTAAAGTTGGAAATTATTTAAGCTATAAGGATTTTAAAAAAATTCACCAGTGAATTGTCCTTGAAGAGCAGGTTCTCTGGTTTCAGGTCTCGATGTGCAATATTCAGTGAATGACAGTGTTGTAATGCAAGGCTTATCTGTAAAAATGACACAAGTTCAAACCACTTGATGTGTATGTTGATATATATAGGATTGAAATAATATAAGTTTTGATGGTTTATAATGTTACATTTTAAACAATTATAATTTCAATATGTCTACTAAAAACAATACACTACAGTACTTAATACACTAGTTATAAAAACGTAATTGAAAACATCACTGTACTTGTTTACAGGGCCCATGTTTTACTTTACTGTAAAGTTAGTCATATGTTTTAAGCACTCTGTGTTTACTTACTTAAGCGATCATTAATTTTCAAATAAAAAAATAATGTTGTTAACAGAAAAAAATCAGCAATTAAAATTACTACATGTTACTAAGTTAATAAAAAACAAACATTCAAGAACAATCGTTTGGTCATCTATGAATCCATATGTAAGTCATACTGATGGAAACATGCCGAGTAATACAGTGGTTAATAAACATGGATTGTGTTTATGACTTCATGCCATTTTTGCCAGCATTGCAAACATTTATACATCCATGTTTTGGACCTTAATAGATATGGGCGATGTTTCCTAAATACTGGAAATGTTTTCCACATTTGTTTGCTGTTTGTCAGACCTTGAGAATGAATGTTAATGTTCACTTGTTAGTTAACAAGAACATGCAGACCTATTAACTGACTGCAACTTTATTCCTCCTGTGTGATTACTCCATATTGAGTCAAAATGTCCGGAACTTCACAATCTCAATCACAATATATGATATAATTTATCACCCAGCCCTAGACAATGGCCCTGGTCTTAAATGTCCAACCAATCAGGCTTTGTTGGGTGGTTTGGACTGTAACAGCTGCTAAGAGTATCTTTAATAGCAGCTCATTTGATGGTGAAAACAATTACCAAAACAAACTACAGAAAAAATGCAGTCAATTCCATCACCAAAAATATTATGCATTACCTCCAGACAAAAGTCTGCAGTCTCTCAAGACCTGATCTACCTCAACATTTTAGCCTTATCATCTGTAAAGACTGTACCTCTTTAGTGACCTGGCTGGCCATCTTCTCTGTAAAGTGCTTGTGCTGGCTGATTCTATGGAACAACTCACCACCTTCCATCATTTCCATGACAATCAGTAACCTTGCCCTATCAGAGAGAAGCAAAGAAAACAGAGTATTTATATTTTTAAATGGTTAGAGTATTAGTCAACATTTTCTTGTACGTTGCATGCACTGATACTGTTGAACTCCTCTACCTTGGACTGGACTCATGAGGAAACTGAACACTGTTGGCATACACCTCCATTATTTTCACAATGTTAGGGTGAGAGGCACACATCATATGAAGCCTAACCTGCAAATAAAAATTACAGGAGATTGCTCTTGGAGATGTTCTTTAAAGTCTGACATTTCAACTTCTAACACCAAACAAAGAGATAGACAAAAGAAACTAAACCATACAAACAGCACACACTACCTACCTCATTGCGGGCTTTGGGTCTGTCAATCAAGATCTTTAGGGCAAACCGTTCTTGTGTCGACTTCTTCACGCATACCCTGGAGAAAAAACAAACAAACAAACAAACAACAACAAAAAACAATATGAATGCACTGCTTTTAGTAAATAAGAGTTTAATAATTCTGAATATCTATCATTTTAATGGAACAGTTTATTGAAAGGTTTATTAAGTCTGAATATGTGTATTTGTTGAGTGTCATATTTGATACTATATGAGCAATAAAGGCCTGATGTATGTTATAGTGAGAATATGGAAGGAAAAAACACCCGTACTGAGCAAAAATGTACAATGTGGTGCAGATGCTGATATGACCAAAAGTAAAAAGAAATTCTAATAGCTTGTAATGTAAAAGAGATTTTATAACTTTATAACCGTATATCAAACTGCTTACATATTAATGAAATAAATATAAGTAAATATATTTTCAAATAATGTTTTGGAAAGATGATATTTAAATGTTTATTTTTACGTTCACATCTCTGTAGTTTCAAAACATATTATGCAATGCAATACAATGATCATAGAGAGATAAACGTGATGGACAGATTAATCCCAAATAATTTCTTGATACGTCAAACTTTTTCCCCCTGATGTTTCTAGCTGATTTTTGTTCTGGAGCTTAGGAAAGGATTCAGAAATATTTCCTAAAACAGACATTAGTTCCTAGTTAGCTTAAAATGAAGCTGTTAACTACTTCTGCTAGTGGAGATTTACAGTTGAATGTCATTTCTATTTAAAGTATCTTTTCTATCTAAAATATTTTTAAATGCAAAAATTACCTTTCAATATACCCTTCAAACTGGACATAACAGCATACAGTACCTCACAGGACCACTGATCCCAGCTCCCAGCTTCTGTGTCCAATTGATGTTATACTCTTCCAGGATTGATGTCTCCTGTAACAAGAACATATAGTGTTTGGGAACAGTCCGTTCAAGTCACTTATTCATCGGCATGACTTTTAAACAGTATGCATAATGATTATGCATGAAATTGATTACTTTGCCTCTGTTTAAAAACTGCTGTAAAAACATATTTACTTCAAACCAACCAATTAAGTGATTTAAGACATGCTGTATATTTCAATATTCTGAGTGGGGTAATATAAGTGATAACGATACAATAGCAATACAAGGAAAACCACAGTGAAATTTTTGGGGAAACATATGTTTACTCTCAATACTGAAGCCTGATCTATTTACATTCCTGTAGCTGGAGTGGGGTAATACCACTAAACTAAACTAAACTCACAAATAATATGTTGAATGTTGTTCCTTGGCCCTTAAAAATTATAATGATAAAGGCAATACAAGGCAAACCATTGTTATAAGGAAACTCCTGTTTAGTCCTGTCAGACTCACAAAATTTACAAATGACTGTGCCCATTTTTACAGCAAGAAAAATATGCATATACATCGATGCTGAATTTTTCCTTCAGTGAAAAAATCATTTCCTCACTGCACTTAGACGAATGAAGAAGCCTGAAGAGCCCCGTCAAATCAATTGCCTTGAGATGAAAGTTTATCTGGCCCTGAAAGCCTTCCTATCAACCTTGGAGGGGTACTGCATCCTTGTCTGTTTGGGCAACATGACGTGGTGGCCATAAAAAATGTCTCAGGTCATGCTCCCTCTACAGAATGGTGAGATGCCTCAAATGGGCACATTACAACCTGCGTTCACTCAGGGCAGCTCACGCCACATGAAAAAAGAACTGGGCATGCTGCACAGGTGCAATGCATCTGTGGGAGAATGGAGACTACACCCTCAATTAGTTAAGGTGATTTGGTTGGTCTTTGAGAGGGCAGAGATGGAGTTCACCTAAGATGACAATTCTCATTGCACAACTTATTTATTAAAGAAGTGAGATGCTCAGGCCCATCAGTGCTCACCAATGTGCCTTCCTTCCAATTGCCCTGCTTCCTCGAGTCATCAGGTGAGTAAATGGAAGTCAAATGCTCGGTTCTCTTGGTGGCCTCACTCTGAATTGATTCTGCTGCTGTCGGCAGCATCCTTGGCCAATCCCACTGAAGAAGAATCTCCCCAGTGAGAGACCTGATTTGGCATCCCTGGCCTTGAGCTGGAACCTTCATGTTTGGCCCCTAACAGCTCTCTGCGAGGGGAACTAACACCAGTATGGAGGCTAGAGCCCCATCTATGAGATGCCACTATGCCCTTAAGGTGTTTGTGTTCTCCCCCATCCTCATCTGATGTGTCATCCATTCTAACCTTTCTGCTGGAGAAGGGGTGCACCCATTCCACGATCAAAGTATATGGGGCAGCTATTGTGGTGAATCATGCTCTGGCACTCGCCAACCAGATGGCAAAAACAACTTTTTCGTTCAATTTCTGGGATGAGCTATGAGACTAAATCCACATTGTCCTCAAACTATATTGATCTGGAACTTATCCACAGTCCTCAGATACCCCTTTTCCAACAATGCAGTTTGAGTTCTGGTTCAGAGCCAGAGCCTAGTTTCAAATTGCTTCTTTGACCTTTGACTTGACAAATGACGCAGCTTTTGTCATACATTGTGCATCTGCTTCAGAGGACATGTGATAACACCCCGAAGGCATCTAAGTTAGTTTTATGTCGCAGAACTTGCGGATCTATCTGATTAACGGAGCTTCAAAATAATGGCCACTATCCACCAGCCTTACCAGGCTTAAAAGAACCAGGCTAAATAAATAAAAAAAAAACTCTTTGTTTATCTGAAAGAAGAATGTCATATACACCTAGGATGGCTCGGGGGTGAATAGTTTATGGTGTAATTTTCATTTTAAACTATAAACTATTCCTTTAAGACTGCTCTCCCTTTGCTTTCAGTCAGCACTTTCTGCCTTGAGTTTGGACCTAACTGCATGTTATGCGCTGGAATGCTACTCTCTTGTGAATGCACATGCGACAGTTAGAGGAAGCTAGAGAATACAGTTATCAAGTTTTAAATAAGGATATTTTTCTTACAAAAAACACAATTCACTTTAGAAGGCCCTTATGACATTTCAAATTAGAAGCATTTCACGGAATGCTTTTACGCACTTCATTCTCTGGGAACTGAGGCTACTTTAGTAACCAGAGCGTTTTTCATGCACTAGACAATTTTGTTCAAAATGAAATAACTCTGAACCTCGATTAATCAAATAATTCACATTTCTTGTTTGCAAATGAATGCATATATAATTAGATAATATCTTTTTGTGCAGATTTAAACACAACATTTCAGGAAACCAAATGAACTAAAATGAATGAACTGGGGAATATATGGTAAGATCTGCGTCTTGCCATGGTATTACTGCAAATTTATATAAAAGTAATTCCAGCATGGGTTTAATTTGGCAATGAACAACATTCAACAAACCACAGAGTAAACTATGTACTTTTTTGTTATCGACATTATTGCAAATTTATCCAGAATGCTCATTGTGTGGTTCTGAGTCAATGCCTCAACTATTTTAGACACTTCAATTCAATCTTATGTTGGTTCTGTCCCTTTGGACTACTGTTTAAATCCAGTGCTTGTTGTGGAAATATCATATCTCCAAATCTAGACAGACTTTTGTACTGAGAGAAAATGTTTCGCTGAATCCCCGTTTACATTACAAACAGAGAGAAGAAAACAAGATCAGGGTATTCATATACAAATAGAGAAATATTTTCTGTATTCATAATGTAGCCAATAATCTTGTAACGTTTTTGCTGTTATTTATATCTAATATAGTTTTTTCCATAACGCTATGTTTGTTACAAATGTAACATGTACTTACTATACTAATAACAGTAAATGATGTATAATTATATACTTTGTAATGAATAGTATAATTACACTTAGAAAACTAAACCTTAAAATAAACTTACCCTCTTCTCTCTGTATCTTAATGTTACTTATTAAAATTCTGGTACATTTGCAGTATGTTTATTTGCTACATGTTCTAAATCATTAAAAAAAAAAAGAGTAAAAAAAAAAGTGTGAACTATATTTCACATCAATCTCGAGTCATTTAAAGACAGATAGCGCCATCGCGCGTCTCGCTTATGTACTGTAGTGAAAATGACCCAAGATGACTTCATTATTAAAAATACTGTAATATTCTGTAATACCAGAAGAACACAGTGTTCAGCGGTTTCTAGGTCAGCTCTTTTTGCGAACTGAAATTGCCTTTTTATACATGGAGCTTTAAGATACTATGCATACATAATATTTTCAACCCAAATCGAAATGTACTTTTTATTTGTATTTTTGCAATTTGTAGCCATTTGACAAGCAGGATAATGTACGCTAAATATTGCAGTTATCTACCGCGAAACGTTTCTGAGGTAATGGAAAGTATGTTATTGTGAGAAGTTGCAAAAACGCAAAGACGTAACGTTACATACTTAAGTTTATTATTAAGCCGCCTTACCTTTATGAATCTGTCCACGCTTGAGTCCTCAGACATGGTGTTGACTGTGGCACTCGCTGATCTTCACTCTTTGGCTTCAACAGGCTCGTACAGGTGCGATCTTACCTAAATCTTGACGTTGAACAAAGCCTTAAGCGCTAAGATGCCTTTTTATGTACAATTTCCATGCTGTCCGATGAACTTTGGAACACCAGCGCCTTTCCTCGTTGAATGCGTAACTGGCATCAAATGCAACACACTGTCAAACTCCACAAAACAGTAGGAAAGCAATAAAGACGCGCGTCTCTGAGACTATAACGTTACGTGCTTGGCTAACATCTTACGCGTGCATTTTAGGGGCAAAAGTAGCACAGACTAGCCACCGGTTACGTTATTATTCTTCCAGGCACTATTTGCTAACTGCTGTACACCGTTCTTGACAAGAGAGCAAGAAAACCGAGAAAGGACAATAAAAGCGGTTATTCCTCGTCGGCTGCTCGTTATCAGCAGCAGCCGTTAGCTCTGAAGCTCGAGTTCACCACAGATGCTAACTCTCGTGCTCATCGCATTACATGCGCGCACGAGCTCCTTGATTCGACGATTTTCGTTTGCCTATCCAGCGTTCAGCGATTAACAGTGTTTTGAAAAGCACCATAGAGGCCAAATGCTATCTTGGGTTTGTTTGCTAAGGTGCTAGTGCTACCTTTGATCCAAGGCTGGGAAAGATTGTTCTTCTTTATTATCCGCCACATTCTGCGAGCAGTAACGCGGGCGCATTCCGCCACCTAATGCAGAGGAGCTCGGTCAGGCCGACCCTCACTATATATATATATATATAAATTCTGCTAAGCAAACAATAGAAACCATCACAGAAATTCTAATGGTTTCCATTAAAATACCATTATGAACCATTAACTTTTACATTATTACTATTAAATCCATTACATTTGATGTTGTATTTTGGGGAGGGTTATATTGTTTCTTTTCAGCTATATATATTTAGTTATATGGTGAGAGATGACAGAGTAGTGTATTATTGGTGATGAAGGAATATTTATAGAATATTTATAAAGTAAATGAAATATAAAATATGAATAAATGTGTAAACACTGTAAAATGTAACAAAATTAGTACTTTGTTAACTTCTATCCCCGTTTTTCCACAATAGAGTCAATGTAGAAAATGTACTGTCACAAATAGGCTGATATATATATATATATATATATATATATATATATAGATAGAGTTTATAAACACACATTGTTAGCCACTTTATAAATAATAAAACAGAAAAAACTGAAATATGCATGTGTATTATAACAATCAAAAAACAGAATTCTTTTTTTAGTGGGCAATCATATATAATAAATGCTGCAAAATCACCAATAACAACATTAATTTATTGATCCAATAAATCTGTGTATTATTACAAAAAAGTTTAATCAGAAAAAGACCAATATTTATGCACATTGAGAGAAAAAAAAAAATGAATTACTTAAAACTAAAATGAACAAATGAATAAAACCAAATCTGAAGCATTTCTTTCACAAATCAGAACATGCATGCAAATAATTGTAGTGATTATGCTCTCTATATAATGCTCAAATGAAACACATTATTACACATTATTCCTCCTTTTGTCTGGTGGATAATCAAGCAATATCTTTTTTAAAATGAACTATACAGCATGTGACTAACTAATCAGTGCTAGAACTTTATTTATTGTACAGAACAAAATCTGTACTAAACGCATATTATTTCTCAGTAGAAATGAACACCAACGCACGAGAATCAAAGTAATCATAGTTCATTCTAATAATGGCTGGCATGGCTCTTATAATTCTGAAACAGCTTCTTTAAATGAATGCATCCATTTAGGAATTTTTCTGAGGGACCTTAATTGTAACCTGTGGAAGAAAACAGTTAGTAAATAATAAATCTGTGGAGATATGGAGATTTGTTGACTAAATTTACATCTAAAACACTCAAACAAACAATGAATAAATAAATATACACAAACTAGCTTCATCGACTTGTGGCATCTTTTAATTTGAAATATGCTTTTGGGCAAATGGAGATTATAAAACGGATATGCATAGTTTCCAATAAAGAGTGAATTATTATTAACGAGTGCACTTTTATATATCTGATGGCAAAAGCTTACCGTTTTGACCTCTGTGTAGTTGTCCAGTCCGTACTCTCCTAACTCACGACCAATTCCTGAGGCCTTGTATCCTCCAAATGGAGCCTGAACTCCGAACACGTCATAACAGTTAATCCTATAAAATAATGACAAGCACAAACCACATTTCATGTCTGATATACCAATATCCAAGATCCCATTAAAATAATGAAGCACATCACATGCTCACCACACTGTGCCAGCGCGCAGGCTGCTGGATATGTAATGGGCCTTATCAATGTTTTTGGTAAAAACAGCAGCTGCAAGTCCATATTTGCTGTCATTGGCTCTCTCAATCACTTCCTCTATAGATTTAAACTTCAGAATTTGCATCACAGGTCCAAAGATCTGACAGTAACAAAAGGGAATAGCATGTTATATAATTTTACTGCATGAAAATCATACAGCAAAATGGAATGAATAGACATAATCTAAATAGAAATGCATATATTCACCTCTCTGTGTACATAATAGCATAAATCGAGCAATATGATTACATTATGGCAAGTTAAAATGTGTATGTAAAATGGCAGATCTACAGTAGCTCCTTTGAGGTAAATCATAAATAAAAAGACTAATACTATTAATCATACTAATATGGTTATATTGTGATTTGTGGTCTTCCCTACATTTGTTAATTGCTGCCGTTTGTGTAAAATCAAATTTGTTCTACATTTGATGATGTATGATTGTAATTAATACAATCTGCAAAAAATGAAAAATAATTAAATAATTTCTTTGCTCTTCCTGTTGACAAAAAAATTATATAAAATGTGTGTTATTTCAAAAAAATTTTTTTTAAAAATGTAAACTTATTTAACAGACATAGAAATTAATAAAAAACTTCATAGGCAACTAAAAGACATAAAACAAAATGAAAATGTAAGAACATAAAACATTAAAAAAAAGAAATATTGATTTTCTAATCTCAACCAATTCAGTCATTACCAATCACAAAATGTGTTTAGTTAACACTAATTGTTGTTAATACACATTAATACACATTTCGGAGATTACGGAAAGCAAGATGAATGGAATCTTCAGTGAGGGCTCAAAAGTTTTCCTTAGTAATGTGCTAATTAAAGTACACCTCCTCCTGAGCAATTGTCATGTCATCTTTGACATTGCCGAAGATAGTAGGCTGGATGAAGTAGCCGCGGTCAGCTGCTGGTCCGCCGCCACACATGAGCTTAGCGCCCTCACGCTTCCCACTGCTGATGTAGCCAAGAATCTTCTGGAACTGTTCCTCATCCACCTTCAGAGAGGAAATATTAACAGATGAATTATAAGAGCGCTATGCTGGTCAAGGGCTTCTCACTGTACATTAGTTTCATCTGTGTTATTAAAAGAACAAGCCAACAGAAAGTCCTTACACAAACACGCATGAACAAGCTTCACCGGTTTATGACTGAACTGTACCTGGGGGCCCTGCTCCGTGTTGAAGTTAAAGGGATCTCCCACAATCCTCTTCTTAGCTCTCTCCACGCTTCGCTCAACAAACTCATCATAGATGCTCTCCTGTACATATGTGCGAGAGCCTGCACAACAGCACTGGCCTTGGTTGAAGAACAGGGCAAAATGGGACTGCTCCACTGCCTCCTCCACTGCACACACAAATATACTTTCATTAGAATGATCAGCGTACTGATTTACTGATAAAAGGGTCATGACATGAGAAATCAAAGGTAACAGTTTATTTTAGGGTCTCTGAACTAGTTAAGAATATTATGAGCATGCCTATCACTAGAATATTAGCCATTTATTAGTAGTAACTAAGCACATATTAATGCCTTGTTCTACATTCCTAATCCTACCCAATACCTAAATGTAGCAATAATCTTACTAACTACTAAAAAGCAGCAAATTAGGAATTTATTGAGAGAAAAGTCATAGTTAATAGTGAATAAGTGTTCCCTATTATAAAGTGTTACTGAATCAACTTCTATTTTTTAGCATTTTAACATTCCTTTACCTGCTGGTGTCGCTGTTGGACAAGTTTTTTGTCTTTTAGAAAATGAGTGATTTATACAGATGTTCTTTTACTTTTAATCTACAAATGTATATAATATATAATATATAAATTTGTAGATTAAAATTAAAAGAACGTCTATGCTGTCAAACAATTAATTGTGATTAATCACATCCAAAATAAATTTTTTGTTTACATAATGTGTGTGTGTGTACTGTGTTTATTTATTATGTATATATAAATACACACACATACAGTATATATTTTGAAAATAT
>JAUMHE010000048.1:21730226-21749017 GCA_032359235.1 Enteromius mattozi
ACCTAATTTTTATATTGTACTGCAAATATGTATTGGTGTTGCATTGTTGTTCATACATGATTAATTATTAATTAAAACAATTCCTAAAATCATGACAAGCGGTATGTGTTGAAAATGCCCATTCTCGCGAGAACGCATTTTTGCACATGCATAGTGTTCTGTGGTCTCGCGGTGCAGAAATGTTCCCTCACGAGAATGGTTTTCCGCGCGCGGATACTGGGGCACGTCTTGTTTTTATGTGCGCTAGATTTAAAACTATTTAAACGCCATAGTCACAGGTATGGTATGATAGATAATAAAAAACCGCTTAGGGGGGCAGATGATTTTTTTTTCCCCAAGTGCTTCCCCACATGTCATGAAAAAATGCCGCCCCGGGTGGCTGCCCCGTTCGCCCATGCCTAAAACCGCCACTGCTTGTCAGTAGTCCAAAGACTTGTGTGGTGTTCATGTTGCACATTGTTACAATTTTGTGTTTCATTTAGAATCTGCATGCAGCATTTAAAGAAGCATCATTTATTTTCCCGCCTAAGAGAACCTGTCATGAGGGAGCTTTCCACAAGAATTATCTTCCGGTGTTTCCCTGTTGGTGAGCATTTGTTAAATCTTTGATCTGTCCCAAGCCTACAGCCAGCTTTACTGAAGAACTATTCTTATATTTTGATGTAATATTGTTTTTTTAAGGGGAGTTTATTTACAAAAAGGAAGACACTGCCACTGGAATGTACCTGATATTAATTGGCAAGGTTAATCTGTGTCTGGACACAAGAGGTAAAAACGTCTTCCAGCGTCTCTCAGCTGGAGCAGCTTTTGGTGATTATTTTTTATGGGAACATAAACACAGAGAAACTGCCATAGCTGCAAACTATGTGGATATTGCCATACTCTCCAAAGACGATTTGGAAGATGTGGCTCTCTTATGTCCATCTGTTAATAAACTGTTAAAGAGAGCTTCTGAAATGTCACAGCTGTAGGACACTTGACACACTTATTTGTTTAGATAGTAGTTGAGCTGTGTGATATGTTATTATTATGTTACTATGTTTAGTAACTGTGTAAGTGTAAGAGTTTATTAGTGATATTGTATTTGTGATATAATATAATTTAGTTATTGTAAAGCTTATTTTAAAATGTGACTACAGGTTGATACTACTGGGGAAAAAAAGCTGTTTAACTGAATGAACAATCTTCTAAATGAATTTAAGGGAAATTGTTATATTTTTTAGTCTTGTTTTTTTTAAACGTGGTTAGTTTTAAGTGTGGTGCTGTCTTTTGTGGCAGCTAATATACCTTTTTTTGTATGGCCAAATAACAAAAAATACTAAATAATTAATTTTCAAACTGACATAGCAAACTTTGTGCTGACAATTTATTCTTCATCTTATTCTCTGTATTATTCGAAGAAATTAAATTATATGCATTAAATGCATATACTGTTAAAATGCTATGTACGCTAATTGAAAACAGTATTTTCTTTACACTAAGTGTAAAATAGTGTTCAGTTCTATTAATAATTGTTGGAAATTGTTTGCACCTCAGTGTATTGTAGTACATTATTAAACAGTGTGCAATAATAAATACACATTGATGTGACTACATATTATCATTATAGATCCATAAAGGTCCTTTAAAGGGTCCTCACTCCGGGTACTGTAGGGCTGGGCTCACAAGATGGCTTTTTGTTCAGCTCTTATAGCAGGGCGCAGCATGGTACAAAATTATTGATTACTTTCTACCATTATAACAAAAATGTTAATGAAAAAACATTACATAACCTAACTTTAACTTGCCATAACATGCATTTGTTGCAAAATAGTTATAATATATAAGCTAGTTGTACATTATTAAGTATAAGATTAAGTTTAACAATTATTATCCTTAAACCTTATAATTTCTTTAAGCCTCATCAAAAGTGCATACAGTACATGCACTCATTACTTCTGAATCTGAACCACCTATAACCTATTTATAATCTCTCTTATTGAATATAACTATTAGTAAATACAAATCTCTAAACAATCAATATCCATCACCGATATGTAAATATGGGCAATTCTTTAAATAGTTTTTTGTGTAAAGACACATACATGAAAATAATCAATTGTCCATTCTGTTATTTTTTTAATCTTAAATTCAGGATTGTGACATACTTTCCAAATACAAGGTCTCTCAGTTAATGTGCATCGTGGTCATACACACACTGGTGTCAATGATACAAATGCTTTATGAAGAGCAGTCAACATCATAAGTAAAGTTTGATGAGCTCATCACTGACAGCAGAGGGCGTCAGCACACCGAGGTCAGTAAAGAGTAATGTGATGAGGGATGGAGGGGTGTAGTCGATCATGGGGTGCTCTTGGTTCAGATCTTTCACTGTTTTCAAGATATCTGCTTTATACTGAAAGACAAGAAACGAGCGATATTATGCATCTATTCTGTATAATGTGTGCAACTAAAAAAGCATTCTGTTACATTACCTTGAATCTGTCAGGTACGTCTTGCTGGTTAAGAGGGTAGAGTCGCACAAACTTAAAACTTTCTGCCACCACATAAAATGGTTTGTTGTGTGCCTTGGAGCACACAGCCATCTGATAGGTACCAATCTACAAAATAAATGGAATTATTTTAGAAAATATTTTGAAATTAATGCAATAATAAAAACAACATAACAGCTAAAGGCATTTTATTTTAAGACAAGACACTAAAGAAAAATATGTATGTTTCAGACCTTGTTTATGACACCTCCACTTTCCACAACGCCCTCAGCACCAACAATTACCAGGTCAACCTTCTCCATTATGTACCTGAAAATCACAAAATAGGCAGCAAATGTTTATACGCAACCAAAAACTTAATTAGTTTTAAAGCCACAAAACAAAACCCCAAGTTTAAAGCTGAAGCTCACCTTAAAACGGTCAAAGAGAATAGAAATGTTTATAATACTGATATTTCTGATTAATAGTTTTTGTAATGACCTATTATTAAATCTAAACACTGATTAATAGTACAAAAATTAAAGCAAAAAAGTAGAAACTTACCCAACTGCAGCGTCAAGCACCACTGTGACAGGTATATTGAGGTTGCGTAATTTTTTAGCCATAAGTTTACTAAGGAGCAAAAGGGAAAAACATTCAGAAAAGACTAACAAAAAATACTATGTAAACAAAATACAAATGCAAACATATTTTCATAGCGAGCATAGGGAACATACTGATTCTTGAGGTCATGATTTTTGTGTTATTTTTCATAATAAGACGTATAATTAATACGTTTAATAACAGTTTTTATTTTAGTCAACCCAGTATATATATATATATATATATAAAAAAAAAGTAAAATATAAAACTTTTGCAAATATATTACTGTTTAATAGAATAATAAAAAAAATAAACAATAGGACAAACGGAATAGATACTGTAGCCTAGTTTTATTTAACGTCCTAAGAAACACTACAGGAATTTAACAATTAAATTTAAAAAATAAATAAATAAATAAAACACTGCATAGTCTTCACAGTATGAATGACATATAAATTGATTCAAAATGAAAATACAAAAGTGATTCAGATTGGTTTTTTATTAACATTATTGTAAGACTGCAACTATTTATCAGGCTGCTGTCCCTTTAAGAATAAATGCATAGATCTAATATACTTTCTAATAAACTGTTTATATTCAAGAATGACTGTTTATGTGAATACTCCTAGCGATTTTTAAGCTTTTACGGCTTTGAAGATACTGCCATTTTAAGTATCAATAATGATTCTTAAAAGGTCTTCCTTTATAGTTGTACACGGATAGAAAACTACAAGTCTAAAAAGAATTATGCTAAAACAGATCAAATTTAAACTCAGTCAAAAAAATCTGAAGCCGCTGTGCTTAGTTCCAGTATTATGGCACAACATGTTATCTTTGTAGGGTAGAACAGTAGACAGCAACAGACACTAGAGCAGTGTTGTAAAGACTCACCCTGCTGAATCCGGCTGTGATTCAGTGACATATACCGTGAAGCGTTTGTTATCAGCTGCTGCGTTTTCTAGAACTTTTAAAACCACTCGGGACGATGAGTGCGTCAGGATTTTCTGCAGATGGAAGGCAGGAATGAGTATCACCAAAAAAAATGACACAAGACATGCCCTAGTTCCTCTACTGCTATACTTACAGCTCCATCTTTGATAAAGGTGTGGCACAGTTTACCCACTTTGCCCCTAGAGAGGGATATTTTCTTCAGGAAGAGTTCACCTCGCTCTATCATCACATTCTTACATTGTGAGAGATCCTGTGAAAAAGGGGAAAACGGCAAGCATCACCACAACAAGGTCGATGACTCCATAATACAAGAAAAACAAGTGTCAACTGTGCATAATATTGCGACTGAAATGTCGAACCGACCGGATGTTCCAGTGACGTGAGGCTGATGAAGCGCAGGAACAGCTCTCCTCCAGAAGAAACCGCCACTGATGAATCGGTCTCTTCAAGCCTGTGTATGGCTTTTGTCATGTTCTCTCGCAGGCCAAGGATCGTCTCACCTAGAGAAGGACAAGCATCGGTTCACATGTGCATCATCACATCCCTGAACACTTTCCTGAAAACAAAGCAAAACTCACTTTGATCCCTTTTGAGGAATTCCAGCAGTGATCGTATAGCAGCCACCGCTGAAGCCACATCCGGGTCTTCTCTGATCTGCGCTCGGAAATATTCCACCAGTTCTGAGAGGGAGATTTTTGTTTTTATACACGAATATGTTTCAGTGTCTGGCTAGATGCAGTTTGAAAGTAAACAACATTAAATTCCCATTATGAGAATGTGAAGGCATAATAAAGACTTCAATAACACTCTGGCCTGTTTGTTTGGACGTGGGCTTTTTTCTGTAACACTTTACAGTAAGGTTTAACTTGTTACCAATAGTTAACTAATCTGTTCAATTCATTTTTCATACAGTTCTTCCTAAAATCAAAACTTGTTAATGCACAGTAGTGTGTGACCTAAAATGAACAAATAATGAACAATCACATTTATACCAACTAAAATGCTCCAAATAAATTACACTGCTATATATTACATATGGTTCATTGTTTGTTCATATTAGCTAACGCATTAACTGATGTTAAGAAGCGATAACTCATCATACTGTAAAGTGTTACCGGTTTTACCTGTAAAAATTTAATTAAATTCATAATCTAGAAGATGATCAGACGACCGCAGCTTCTAGCAAAATGGCACGACCCGTTACAGCGATGCTTATATGATACTTTGCGTTGTCTTTCTCAAAACTCACCTCCTTCTTCCATATTAAAACTCCTCAATGCGTCTCTGTATGATTCTGAATGATATGATTCACGGGCAAATATTCTCTTACAACGCTTTGCTGATGCAATGTTCTCTCGTGACACTCTATGAGACTGAACCCGATGTAATATTTTGACTTTGCCAAAAGAATAAGGTTTATCCTATTATCTCGAATTCAAATGAGCGACTTTGTCAACAGAATGATGCTTGCTTTACCAATTTCCTTTAAATGATCAACGCCATGCAGTAAGAAAGTGTACTTGCAATTTCTTCTTCTTCTTTAACGACGGATGGACCATTTTTGGCACGTACCGCCGCCTACAGGGTTACAACGAAAAAGCACCTAGAATACATGTTTTACTCTCTAAGCTATGTAATACTGTTCTCAAAATACAGCTATATTTTTCGATGGATATATTTACTATTATATGTAATAAAACATGGAAGAATACGGAGAACTGAGGGTGGTTATTTATTTGACAAAAGTAATGTATTTCCTGCTCCAGCACAGAAGGTGGCGGCGTGCACTTGTTTAGTTGATTGGCAAAGCCTTCGGTGAATTCACTGAAGAAGATCTCATTATGAATCGGAGCAACACGACTTTTAACGCATTGGAGAAAATACCAACCGAAATAGCTTTCCATTGCGATTTAGAGATAAAAGAATCGCAATAATGGCCTCTGGTTTGTATATCAAATAGACCATGTTTTAAAAACGTGTTCTAAAGTAAACAATTATGCATTTAGCCTTTTTCTTATAAATTTGTGGAAGAGTATTTGACTGGAGTGCATGAATTGTGACGCTCTTAAAGTAGACATTACGTCACGTGTGATACATGTGAAAATCGCTAATCACGATCGTTAATGTTTGCAGATGACGAAATTAATATTCTGGTCATTGTGTTAGATGTCAACCCTATTTGGTGGGGTCAGCAAGCTCAGCGGGAACCTCAGGTACTTTCATTTTTATATAATGTCATTTTGACCCTAATCCATAATGTTTTTTTCCTTATGATTACTGTTTTTCTCATTGCCCTGGTTTTGATATTTTTAAGTTCACTCTTTCAACATGCCTGGATTCTTTGATGGTTTTGGCAAATGCCCATTTAGTCATGTCAAGAACCAACAAACTAGCTGTCATTGCAAACCTGTATCAAAACAGGTAAACAATTAACTGTTCATACATATCTAAAAAAAAAGAAAACTTATTCTGAAACTATAAAGAAATGTCTCTTTTTAAGCCACTTTCTGTATCCAAGTAAGCAGTGGAAATCAGGGGATGAAATACCTGCAAGTAGTGATGGCAAATATGAACTTCTGTCAGTTACCAACGATCTCTTTGCAGAAGAGATCAAGAATCTCATGGACAGAAGTAAGTTGTGTAATGAATTAATTATTGTTAAAAGAAATAGTTCAGCTAAAATGAATTTTTTGCTGAAGATTTAATCATACTCTGGCCATACAAGATGTAGATGAGTTTGTTTCTTCAAAATTGGGGAAAAATGTAGCATTGCATCATTTGCTCACCAATTAATCACCTGCGGTAAATGGGTGCCGTCAGAATGAGAGTATTCAAAGAAATTTTCACTTTTGGGAGAATTGTTTCTTCAACAAAATTACATTTCTTGGTTTCATACATGTATTACTTTTGCTGATTTGATGCATCTAGCATAATATCTAATGCCATTCTTGACAGTTTTTGTTTTAATGGATGATATACCAATGTTTTTACTTTCTTTATTAACAGCTGAGGTCAATGGCAGTCAAACAGACAGCTTGTTGGCCGTATCACTTGCCAAAGCTCTGTGCTGTATCCTCAACCTCTGGTTTATGCAGATCAGCAGCTCAGATTTTCTCTCTTTATTTCGATTTAGACCTGAAAGTATTTTGTGATATTTAAAATACAGACTTCTATTTTCTTTAATTTCTGACTCTCAGATATTCATCGAATCTCAAAGGATGTGCAAGGTAATGCGAAGTAATGTGCTCCTCCTATACTACGTTTTAATTAGTTACTAGTAATTAGACTGAACTCTCATGCTTTTACTTACAGCTGGACAGGATGTGAAATCAAGGATTCTGGTAAGAACATATTTGGGATTAAGAGGGAAACATACAACGTTTAGGTCTACAACTGTGTACCGTTATCATTGTTTTTCAGGTAATAAAAGCTGCTGAGGATTCTACATTACAGTACATGAACTTCATGAATGTGATCTTTGCAGCACAAAAGAAGGTGGGAATAACAAATGAACTAGCATCATAGATTATGTATTCTTATATATAGGAAAATGCTTCCATTATTTAACTTTGATTGTCCCTGTTTTCAAAGAATATCCTGATTGATGCCTGTGTGTTGGATGCTGACTCAGGACTACTGCAGCAGGTGTTTTGTTTGATCGCAGTGGATGAGGCACAATAAATGCATTTTATTAAGATTGTTGATATGTCCAGTTTGTAAAGCTGAAGATGATGATACCAAAAAATACATCAATGTGTAGGAACGTGATTACTCTTTAAATAATGGTGCAAATGATTGTTCAGACAACACACAAAAAAATAGACAGATTATGTATCCTTCTACAAGTTCTGCGTGTTTTCTTTCCACTAGTCTGAAATGATGTTATGGAGGTAAAATAGCCTTAATCTTAATATTTTGCCTGCAGTGTCTTACCTTAAAGTAGAAGCAAGTATCATTGTTTATAGTGGCACTAAAATAGGTTAGACACCATATTGATTTTAAAATGTAAAACTGTATTACTTTTAAGAGACGTTTTGTCAGCTGTATGTTGACAAATAACATGAACACACTGTACCTTAATCCTTCAGACTTTTTTCATTCCGATGAAACATTAAATATGGCTATTTTTATTTGCAGCTTTTATGATGCACATTTGAATTAATCATGTAATAAATATACCACACATAATCATGTATCGATTAAATGTGAAACTCTTTACATTTCTGTTTGTCTTTTTACAGGCTTGTGACATAACTGGAGGCTTGTATCTCAGAATTCCCCAGAAGATTGCTCTCACACAGTATTTGTTGGTGAGAAATATGTCAAGTTTTGAACTTGGGATTATCCCATTCAGGCCATTTTATGTTGTTTTATATTTGAAATATTCTGTTGCTGAGACTGTAACCGCTGGTTGTGTGTCAGTGGGTGTTTTTACCAGACGCGGACCAGAGATCCCAGCTGTTGTTACCTCCTCCGGTACATGTAGACTACAGGGCCGCTTGCTTCTGCCACCGCAATCTGATTGAAATTGGCTACGTCTGTTCAGTGTGCCTTTCAAGTATGTTTCCATCTACCATTTATACCATCTACCCCTTATAAAACTGTGTTCTGTTTGAATATATTGTAGGGTGTGATTTAATCCTGTGGTCTTCAGTGTCACATGATCCTTCAGAAATCATTCTAATGTGCTGATTTGATGCTCAAACATTTCTGATTAATGTTGACAACTGATTTTCAGTATTATTTGAAGAATACAAAGTTAAAAATAAAGCGTTTATTTAAAATCTCATGTTTACAGTCTGAATACTGTGAACTGAATATGGTCACTGAAATGATGACGTGTCACTTAAAGGAATAGTTCACCCAAAAGTGAAAATTATTTCATAATTTACTCACCCTCAAGTAGTTCCGATCCCAAAGGAAGATTTATTTATTTTTTTAAATGTAACCAGTCTGTTTTGGTCACCACTGATTTCCATAGTAGGGGAAAAAGAAATACAATGGAAGTCAATGGTGACCCAAACAAGCCTGGGTAAACTTTTTTCAAAATATCTTCCTTTGTGTTCAGCAGAACAAAGTAATTCATACAGATTTGGGACTGCTTGAGTGTGAGTAAAGGAAATTTTTTGGTGAATTATTCCTTTAAGAAATATTTTTTTATTAGCTTGACCTTTTTAAAATGTACAGTCTGATCAAACTGTATTTCATTTATTTCTGCTTTTTAGAGACCATGAAATATATTAAAAGATCCTACATAGCAGAGAGATTATGTGTGGTTTAACTGTTGCATCTTTTCTTCCTTTACCAGTATTCTGTAACTTCAGTCCAATTTGCACAACATGCGAGTGAGTCTTTTTAACATTTGTTTTGAACCACGTCTGATAGATAACACGATCTCCACCATTTTTCATTCAACCTTTAACATTGTGTTCTTCTGTTCATAGGACTGCTTTTAAAATGCCACTGCCTCAGATGGCCAAAACAAAGAAGAAAAAAGTTAAAACTGCAAACTGACCTCAACAATAAATGTGTGTGTGTGTTGTGTTTAGTATTTTGTTGAATAGCATACTTTTTTTACTGTGATTTGGAACTGTTGCTTTAAATAAAAGACCTCTGAATCAAAGCCAGAGAAGCAGATTTGTGTCAAGTGTCTTGTTTCAGTCGAGTGGATTTCACTACAAATGAGGTATTTAGATTTATTGAAATGATCAAAAACAGTAACTGTTTATCAAGTTAGGTCTTAAACTAAATATCATAACACAGTATATATATATATATACTTACATGTGTGTGTGTGTTTATATATACACACACACATTACAGTACAGTTTTTATTACCAAGCAGTGCAAAAACACTACTCCTCACTGCAGTGACCAACAAAATGACTTCCTGTTTATAACGACTTATTGGTCATGGTGGGATTTCTGTACCCTACTGCCAACCACAGACCAACTTCATCTCCACTGTGAATGTACAGAAACCTGCATTAGAGATGACGCAAGGGACATTTAGATCTGCCACTTGGTCAAACACTCCCAAGATCCTTAGTTGATGTTCACTGTCATAAAGAAATGGTCCATACTAAATAATCCTTGTGCTTCGGTGCCATGATGCCATTTATAATACGCTGAAAAAATCTGTCACCTGGATCGGGGGGTGGGGGGGAATATATACTTAATATGTTGTTCATGTGGTGTCAACATACATACACAGAAACTGAAAGAATACTTGTACATTTACCAAAGACCTTTATGCAAAGTGACTTATAAATGAGAAATTGAAACACGCAATTTAGGTAATGCACAAAAAAAGACTGCTATAAGTCTGTCAGAGATGTTCTGAGGAAGGCATACCTTTGTTAAGAGATCACCTTGAACCTTATTGTCCTTCTCAAACTCTACTTCAGCATCCAGAACCAGCACCGGCACCTTCGCCAGGTGCTCAAAATGAACCCTATGACGAGGAAGAGAAGAGCACATATTAAGTACATTTATAGTGTTAGACAGAAGTGAAAGCTTTCAAAATATGACAGTCATGTTTCAAGTGATAATAAAGTCAAAAGCAAAAATGATCTAGCTCAAAGGGAAAAGAATGTTCTTTTGAATCTCTATTGGTCTTTTGGATCCGTTGGCGAGAAAGCACATGGTGGTACAACTAACAAGTAAGAGCGCTCACTTTGTACTTTTGTTGATGAGCCAGTCTTCATGTTTTATGTGGAGTTTCTCGAGGTAGTCAAGCTGAATTCCCTGTTCCTCCATTCGACCTCGTCTGCCTAACCTCTCCATGCAGGTCTGGAGAACATAACATTAAAATGCATCAACTCAGATTTAATTATTCAAGGAGATTAATGAAAGCGATGCACACCTCTGGAGATGCTCGGAGATATATGATGCCCTCCAGTTGAATTCGATGACCAAACTGCTCAACAAGAAAGGAGTGCCAATCCTGGTACACGGCCCACTCGGTCGAATTTATACAGCCAAGCTCAAACATATTTAAAGCAAAGATGTACCTGAGAAAGGAGGATATACAAAATATAAATGTTAATTTACAACAACTGCTTTCAGTACGTGAGTACACAGTACTCTCAAACACATTCAGTAGTACTTATATTTTAACCATATTTCAAATGTCAACTGAAGTAAGTATGGAGTTACATATAAAAATGTGCTCAAGTGGGTCAAAAAAACCCTTAAGCACTGAACTAATTGTATTAAATGTATGCTAATGTGCACTTGGCATGTAAAAACAGGAACGTATTTTATATTTTATCTGATTTAAAGAAAAAAGATAATCAAAATAAGTATTTTTTTAAATGATCAATATTAAAAAAAGTCACCGATCAATAGGACTAACTATGAATTATACACTCTCAATGAAAGTTCTACCTAACCATCACCTGTCACTGTAGACAGAGCGCTCGTACACCTGCACCGCCGAACCTGTGGACTGCAGTAATCTGGCAGCAATGGGCTGCAGTTGTGTACGCATGCGACTCATACAGGAGAACGTCTGGAAAGTGTAGGACCAGCGCTTTGGATCATGATACATCATCTCCAACAGGTTACTGGACGATTGCTGAGCACTCTCTGCTGTCTGCTACACACAAAGGACAAAACACATTAGTGTACATAACATATACTGTGGTAGTCAAGCATCCCAAAGGTATTTGGACAATTATGGCACTTATTTCACCGCATATTGAACAGAAAGCAAAATATTTCACAAATGCTTGGTTCTTTGTTCAATATGTACACTTTTTGTACATAACCGAATCAATGAAATACACATGTGATTAATAGAATTAGAATTATGAACAAGTGAAAAATAAGTTACAATTCATTACAAAAAGTTTTTTTTGATATTTTTACATCATACAGGCTCTATTTATGTACTTTCTAGAGCTTAACATACATGGCCAAGATATGATCTTCCCTGTCGATTATGTGTGGTGTAGTGACACTGACCTGAGTCGTTTGGTCCACATTTTGCCATTTGCTGACGGGCTCTGCTATCACTTCCCAATTCTGTCCTGCATTCTGTAGCAGCTTAGCAAATGTTGACTTCCCGACCGCTTGTTCAGAAGACACACACTTACATTACCAACTAAACTCCTGCTACACTTGAGAACCAGTCTGTTGATGCGCACAGGCCACATTAAATAACCACGACTTTATTATTTTTCAAATTTCATTACACTCATATAAACATAAACATATAATCATGTGTCAAAAAATCTATAGTAAGCAAGACATACCAATGTTTCCTTCGATCGAGACTCTCTTTATGTCATTGCTTCCGAGGTTACTCATGTGGCCGCTCGCAAAACGGCAAAAAGCAGAGCTCGAGAAAAAGCGTTTTATCATCTCTGACATCACGCAAAAATAATATTTACATCATTCATATGCGTATAAGACCATTTGACCATTTTATTTGCACCAAGCAGAAACGTGCTTCCGGGTGAGGAAAGTTTTAGTTTCAAAATAAAAGTTTCACTTTTTCCATTTTAAAAAAAAATATATATCAACCTAACAACATCGTTAAAAAATAACATGTATATATATATAATTTTTTTTACTACAATAATCCTTACAGTGCATCTTTTATAAGATGTCTAATACAAGTAATGCAAAATACAGTGTAATTCATGAAAACGAAAGAAAAAAAAAAATAAAACGTTGAGAAAGTATTAACAATCATTTTGTTGTTTAAAATGACATATGGGAATTTTTACTAACATATATTTTCTATAACCTAAACATTACCAAGACGAAAAAATGCTTTAGAAAATCTGATTAGGAACATGGTAGAAAGTCATTATAGTAAGTATAAATAAAATAAAGGAAAAATGATGGTTCCATTATGCATGAAATACTGCTTAACAGTCTGAAAATAAATCTCGAGGTTCACCTACAACCAAAATAATCTGTAATAATCTTCACTGTTGAATATGCAACCACATAGAAATGAAAACATCAAAAATAATTCTTCTTCAAACTTGTACAAAAGAGTAAATAAAAAAACAAAAGTAATATTGTTCCCTTCCTCCAATACGTCTTTTTTTCACGCATTATAAAAGTACTGACTAAAAATGCTGGTTTTATTTTTACTTCCATCAAAACTAAACTCTGATATATTTGCTTTATATCCCAGTCCATTACAAATACCTTAAAAAAAGACCTACAGTGTAATACTGACAACAGAAAAAACAGATAGAGGAAATCCACACATAAATCAAGAGTTTTTGAGGATGACTACTTCTATGAGCTTCAGGAAGCACAGCTGAGATACAACAAGACAATCAGCGTGCACTAAACAAATCCAGACTCCAAAAACTGGACAGGACAAAAGAAAGGCTTTCTGGAAAATGCGTTAAGGCTGACCAAAACCGTATTCATATCAGTGTCTATCTATCCTTGCTGCCTAGTTTCTCAATAAGGTCCTGCAGGGGTGCCAGCTCTCTGCGATCAATGAGATTGAACTCCTAAAAAAAAAGGAAAAATTGTAATCGGTTCAAAAGTATTGATCAAACAAATTAGACATTGTCACTCATGACCTATGCGTGTGTGTGTTAATGCACTGACCTGTACAAAGAAGATAAAATGCTTGAAGGAGGTGTTAAGATGAGCTTCCTCCTGAAGCTGCATGACCGAGTCAAAATGCTGATGGTAAATATGAGCATAAACCCTGAACAGACGCTTCAGTATAGTTTTTGCAACTGACATGAAGTTCTTCGGGAAAGGAACGCCTGGAGGGAGTAAAACGTCCAATAAATGAGAGAGCCTTTATGACAAGCTTACACTGCATAACAACTGGAATCAAACAAACCGATCTTAGACGGGAAGAGGGTTTCATCATCCAGCTGATCCTGAACCCAGGTCATCAAGTAGTCAATGTACTTGGGAGCAGAACACTTGATGGGTTTTTTGATGTTGGTGCCGTCTGCCCAGTGATATTCATACCTTTATGGAAAAAGCAATTACATTTTAGACAAAATATCCACTATTTTTATAATAACAGTATATAAACATTTCAGGCAGCATATTTCTCAAACTATTTGATTTAAAAATGTCATATTTTTGGTCATTTTGAACTGTAGAGGATCTTCTTCTTTTCCTGAAAACGCTAGTGAATATTATCACACTGGAATAAAACTGGTTGGCTTTGACTTTAACGCAACTTAATTTTGTTTCCTGCCTTGTAACACTTTTGGTGTTCCTGGACAAAAATGATAAAAAAAATGTCTTGTTATATGCTGTCGCCACATATTGGTTTCAATCGCTTTATCAACTTGTTTTCTTTCAATTAGCACAGGTTTTGTATTTCTGTTTGGAACTGATTGATTGGCTACCTCATTGATCTGAGTTTATGCACCTCAGTTTTTGAGCGCTAAAGCATTATCTGTGGATTATTTTGGCAATGTTCACTGAACTTGCATGAACTCATATCAACAAGGCAGACAATCAATCGGTTCCAAAAAGGGATACAAAAGCCTGTGCTGTTTGAAAGAAAAACAAGCTGAGATTGAATCCAATATTCCGTGATGATATAGAATAATGAGACATTTACAAGAAACGTTGTAAAAGCTGGTCATCTTTAACTGGAATCACCAAAGGATTTCCAGCACAGAATAAAGCATTGAAAAGAAGCTATTTCATTTTACCTCGGCCCCGCAGACATAACAGAGCAGCTGGTTTCTGTGCAAAATTCAGTGATTGTGCCATAGAGCATGTTGATCTGGTTGAAAAAGTCCACAGCTGAAATAAATGCATATGAATTCATTCACATAGTCATTTGTTTTCTCAAAAATACTTGTACACACACACAATGTAAAGGTATCGGAGATGAAGATTGGCAGGGTGTTATTTGGTGATAAAATACAATAAATGTAACTGGTACGGTTATTTTCTGATCTAAATGTACCATAAAAAGTTTTTGATGCTGATACGGTGTTATCACTGATATACTGATGGGTTAAATGCAAAGCACAAAATCCACGTATGGGTCACTGACCACACGACACTATTAAACACGTTAACGCATTTACACTATTAAATAAATATTGTCATTTTAAATCACCAATTTTATAAAAAATAAAAACGGAAGAAGGTTTCGTTTCGAAATAGATCCTTGTGGTTTCTGTTCAAAAGAGAATGAAACTAGCAAGAGTTTATTTCTTGTTGGTTCAGTCACACTGGCAGGTTCCTTATATCTGGGTAAACACTGAGAACCTACAAACCTACATTCGATTTATTTCATGTTTTGGTTCATGTGGACGGTCTTTCAAGAATGTCAAAGATGCAAATTGCCGTCCAAATGAATGCATTTATGTATGTATCTTAGGATGCAAGCCTTTACTTGAGATAAAGTATGTTATTTAAAAATAACAAATTTATATTATATATTTATTGTTCTTTTATAACGTTTTATTTTTAGCACTTGAAGGATATGAGTAAACATATATACACTTATGTGTATATTATGATGTACACATTTGTATGTATTTTAGGCTTCCACATGCAAGTTCATGTCAATTTTAATTGCTTAATTAAAAACAAAAGCAACTCACTATTGACAGCAATCCATTCGTTAAGGTCCTCTCCCTCTGGTAACATCACCGCAGCTCGGAGATTTCCGCTTCCTAATGTGGCCTCTGCATGTTTCAGCAGTTCGTACTGATGAGAGCCTTCTGGGATATTCTTCTTGGGCTTGAAAGTCTTTGATGAACGGCTTCCACTACAACACAAAGTCACATATAGTGTCACAACAGCCAATTCTACTAGAAAAACGCACAGGTTAAACTGACTACAAACAATATATCAATATAGCACGAGTGTAAGAATTTAAAAGTAAAAAAATATGTAAAATTCAAAACAAGCTAACTTCAGTCGAAGTTTTCATGCTAAACACAGGAACAGACATGTCAACCGGAAATGTTGAAAGTTCAACGTTATCAGCGCGAGCAGATGTTGTTCGCTTTATTTGTTGATGGACGTGCTTCCATATTTCTAATTAATTCTTCTGAGAGTATAAAGCTGCTTGTTAATATATCTGTAATACGCGATTATGGCAAGAAAGAAAAGGTAAACATACTGTTGCAGCGGCTAAAATACTTACAATAAGAAACTCATCTCCGGCTCTGTTCCTCTTCAAAACTACTTTTAGAAGGCAATGCGAACTGCTACGACTATAAAGTTAACCCTCAAAGGCCACTAAACACCATTTATAAGTACTCTTCGAAGTTCGGTGTTTTACAGACGAAAGATATAAGTAGGCGTAGAAACTAGAGACTCAGGAAATGTGTACGATTGGTTCCCCGCGAGTGCCATGTAACCACAGAAATAAAGCGCGTGGTTGCCTGCAAACTTCCTCATTTATACGGATCGAAAATTGTCACAATTATTCGGTACTTGTGACCACACTTTCTAAACAATTTTTAGTGAAACTATAAATTAAAAAAAAAGCCACCTGGCAGCTAAAACCTTGTAGTTATACCGCGCATGCGCGCTTCGGGCAAGGGGCAGTAACGTTGGTTTGTCCTCACGGATAATATAGTGACGCTATAGCCACGCACGGGGCAACGGGGTTATAAACTGATACTGAATTTTAGTGTGCACACCGTTCTGCCTTATTTCCACCAGGTCTGTTTTGGGTCGCCTAGGTGCGATTTAGCTGTTTTCAGTCTTTTTTTATATTTTATTCTTATTTATAACACCCACTAATGGCTACACTCCGGGCATTGCGGAAACTATGCCGGCATTCTCACCATCAGGCATGCAGTTTTCATTTGTCATCTTCACGGTAAGAGTCCGAGAGCTGTCTTACGTTACGTTACTGTCATTTGTGATAGAGTAAAACCGGGCTACGGATGTCACTGCGTTCTGATCCGCTCTCGTTAAACCGGCTGTCACGTACAGCGGAACTGTAACTCTGTATCAGTAATACATCTGTTGTGATTATCTCACTGTATTACACTTAGTTTCTTGATAAAACGTGTCATCTGCGACTTCTCTCTCGATGTTTTAGTTATGTAACAAACGCCAGTTTAATTGTTCAGTTCACTGCGCGCCCCCGAGCGGCACGCCGGCTCCAGGAGCTCCCGGCTGATGTAATGTCATAAACTGCTTGCAAGCAGCCGGCGTCAAGTTTCGACAGCGGGACCTCTCTCTGCTAATTTCAGTGCTCACGTGTTGAGTTTCCTCTCGGGCTTGATAATTGTGCATGACTGCTCAAATTCAGCACATACCCGTTTTCATTTATGCTCCGCGTGGTCATTCATTTTATGGGATTCATTTAACGGTGGTGACTAAATTTTCCACACATGACTTGACTGAGACGTCTTCAATTAAGCCGCATTCAAGCAGCCAAGCATTTAAAGTCCCCCCCCTGTTTAAAAAAGGAAGAAAAAAAAGTATATCTTCCAAAAAATGTGTATCTTCGACATAGATTGCATGCAGAGTACACATTTTATCACTTCATGCATTCAGCGGGATTCGAACCCATAACCTTCGCGTGACCAGCACAGCACAGTACTGTTTCAGATGTCTTCTGAATAAAAAAAAAAACAAGAATCACACAAATTATTTAATTTTTCGAGAATATCCAAAACAGTTTTACAAAAACCAATTAAAGAATTTAACACAAATTATCATCATATCTGAAAATTGTCAATTGTTATGAACACTTTAAGGAAACTTTTGTAAATGAATGCAGAGAATAGTAAAAATTTCTGTTTTTGCATTGAAGTCTGAACTGAGAATTCTCTTTTAAAACTAACATTTTTTGTTGACATACATACAAGGCCCCTAATAATTCAAAAGAGACACTTTTCTCCAAAGCGCTTTGCAAATAAAACGCTCTAACATTCTTCAAAGTGCCCTGTTATATTATTGTTCATATGTCTTTACTTAGACTGTAGTCTGTCACACCAGCACAGTCTTATCTTTAGGCAGCAGCTTTGAACAGATAAATTCCACTTTTTTCTGTACGTAGCCAAAGTTAGCCAGGGCAGAAGCAGATTTGTAGTTATTTGCAGTGAATCCTCAATGTTTTATTTTCCAGACAAGAGGCGGTGATCATCTCAGGCAGGAAACTGGCACGGCAGATCCGTAACGAGGCGCGTGATGACGTGGAGGAGTGGGTCGCTGCTGGAAACCGACGGCCTCACCTCAGTGTAGTGTTAGTGGGTGATAATCCAGCCAGTCACTCGTACGTTCTCAATAAGACCCGAGCAGCAGCAGAAGTGGGTAAGATATGTTTCAAGGCCAGATGGGAGTCATTTGCTGTTCGTTCAAAACTTCTTGTGAAATAGTATTTAGAGCCTTTTTTCTTTACAGCTCACTGAAGTGAAGTGAGGTGTATCTACCAGATACAATTCTGAACATGCTTGTCTGAAGTTTTTGTAACCTTTTGGTATAAAGAATTGAAGGTTTAGTTCATCTATAAATTTAAATTCTTTCATTGTTTCTTATCGTTATGTCATTAAAAACCCATGCCATGGCCTTTGTTCCAAGTTGTTCCTTGCTAAGGCTTATTTTTAGTAAGATATTTTTAATAAAACCTGAGAGATATCTGTCTTTCTATTGAAATCCCAGTCCACCAATACTTGGCCCTTCAAAGGTGAAAGCTCAAACGCATATTTAGTGTGCTCTATGTGTGTTGATCATTATTTACAGCTCTGAAAAAAATTAAGAGACCACTGCAGAAAAATAAGTTTCTTTTGGGTTTTATCCTAAAAACTGTTAATCTCACCAATACACCACCAA
>JAUMHE010000048.1:21749117-21759350 GCA_032359235.1 Enteromius mattozi
AGCTTAGAATACTCAGATAGATACTGATTTAGGAGTAAATTGCAGTGGTCTCTTATTTTTTTCCAGAGCTGTATATTTGAATAAAACTACATTAAATCTGTTTATCTGTTCAAAGTGATAATCTCTCTTTATTAAACTGCTCAATTAATATGGATTATTTCTTTGATCTCTTTAAGAACTTTCTGATTTAACAGATTGTGTGGACTTTCAGTGGAGGGACAGAAATCTCTTAGAAGGTTTTGCCTTCATTTGTATTTTGATAAAAGCCTGGTTTGAAACGACATGAGAGTGAGCAAATTATGACACGATATTTGTTTTGAAATGATTTGTAGATATTGTGCCTACATATTCATTTCTTCACAAAATTAAAATTGTAATTACTTTTTTTTTTTTTAATTATGAAATGGATAAGTTGAAAGTTATAGTCAATGAAAATGAAAAGCAGCCACAAGTCTGTTTTTGTCATCAGTATTGCTGTAGTATGTAAGAGATGGGTGTCACTTTTCACTGTTGGCTGTATACAGTATATAAATCTATTTTGAGTGTACATGTGACTCCTTACAGGACCTTACACTCTGGCACAAGCAAATCTGACTAGAGTAGCACTTTGGGGCCTATTGGCATAAATACCTTTTTATAAATGGATATATATGATTTATATATGTTTATATAATACACATATTTGCATGTTGCATCACTACTCTCTCTTATTCTCTGTAGGCATTAGTAGCGAGACCATCCTGAAACCTTCTAGCATTGGTGAAGAGGAGCTACTAGACCTTATCGAGAAACTCAACTCAGACCACAGAGTAGACGGTCTGCTAGTACAGCTACCACTTCCTGGTAGGTTAACTGGAGAGCTATAGCTGTGCTGATGTAGTGCCTCGTAGCTGTTGGTTATTGGACTTTTTCCATTGTCAATGCTGTGAACCGGATTCTTAGTTTTGTTTATTCCAAAAAGGACTTAAAAGCTTCCTCTAGACTTAAATATTATTCCCAGTTGTATTATAGGATTGTCAAGTTGTTTTAAATGGTTTCCTCTCATATACAGATCACATTGATGAGCGACGTGTATGCAATGCTGTGTGCCCTGGGAAAGACGTTGATGGTTTCCATGTGGTCAATGTTGGTCGCATGTGTCTGGATCAGTCAACTATGCTGCCTGCCACTCCTTGGGGGGTTTGGGAGATTATCAAACGCACAGGTGAGAAAGCCATTACTTAACCAACAAATGATACAGCGTCATTTGAACCCCAGGAGTTCGTTTGAAAGCTGTTGGACGTAGTATTTTTATTTGGTGATAAAAATGATACCTCAAACTGTGTGGATTGTTGAGGTGCTATTACCTTTCTAAGCAATCAGATGCAGATATTAAAATGGGTGAACAAATCCTTTAGACATGGACTGAAAGAGACACCCAATTTAGAGGCTCATAGAGACTTGAGAGAGTAAGCAACCATCTAGGGCAGAGTGCCCCAAATGAGGGTTTGTACACAACTAATGCAATGCAAATCACAGTTATTGAATAAAAGTCTGCAGTTTAGCAAAGAATGATCTATTCTGCTGTGTGTTTGTTCAGCTTTAATGCTGTTTCAAAGCAGTTCAGTTTTCAGTAAATTCTGTCTGCTCTGAGTTTAACATGCATTTCAGGAATGCAGTGTGCATTTGCTTTATTTACAAATCTACATAATTTCCAACATTACTGTATATTCTGTGTGCATGTTGTATTCAGTGTGGCTGTGAATGTTTGTCATGCTGACTAAACCTGTATTTTCATAGGCATACAGACGCTGGGTAAGAATGTGGTAGTTGCTGGTCGCTCCAAAAACGTTGGGATGCCCATTGCAATGCTGCTACACACCGATGGCAGACATGAAAGGCCAGGAGGTGAGTCTGTGAGGAGAGGAGAGACGAAGCAGAAGCATTTGAGTGCAGTTCTGATGAGCTTTGCAAGGCAATTAGTATAACGCATCCTGCCTTTTTTGTTTCAGGTGATGCCACAGTGACCATCTCCCACCGTTACACTCCCAAAGAACAGCTCCGTCAGCACACACAGATCGCAGACATTATCGTCGCTGCTGCAGGTTCAGATTTCAATTCCTTAATGAAACCCTCATTTAATGACCATTGAATGCATGTTTACCGCTATGTACATCATTGGGTAGTGCCCACAGGGACCCAGATTCACAAACTCCGTTAACACCCTTCAGGTATTCCCAACCTCATCACTGCTGATATGATAAAGGAGGGTGCAGCAGTTATAGATGTTGGAATCAACAGAATATTGGACCCCTTGACTGGGAAAAACAGACTTGTTGGTGATGTGGACTTCGAAGGTAATGAGGAAGCGCAATAGTACTGTGATTGGTTTAATAATGGGATAAAAGCCTTTGAGTTTCTCGGTTAAAATAATTGTTGTGCTTGCACTTTAGCATATACTCTTTTAGACATTCTAGTTTGTAGTGTAGCCTGAACCACATCTTGGGAGTTTGTTTCGGTTTAAGCAGCTGTTTCTGTTTGAATTATATGTTAGAATTTTAAGATTGTTTGAAAATCTCCTGTTGACTTACATTGATTAGTGCTAGTAAAATGCTAAACCATGTTAACAAAGTTTTAGAAACATGTTAAAAACAAGTGTTAAATCGTGTTAGCGGTGTGCTAAAACATGCAAGCAATGTACTACTTAATGTTAGAAGCATTTTAGCAGCGTGTTAAATCATGCTAGCATGATGTTGTGTTAAATTGTTAGCAATATGTTGATGTTAAAAAAATGTTAAATCTGGCTAGAAACATTCTTGCAACTTGCTAAATCATGCAGGTAGTGTGTTAAATGATGTCAGCAACATAAGACATGTTAACAATGTGCTTAATAATTTTGAAAATGTTAGCAATGTTTAAAATCATGCTAGCAAAAAACTAAGAAAAAACACAGTTTCATTGACTTTTTCAAGCTTTTCAGAGTTATTTTAGACAAGGTGTTTTCAAGCCTTTGTCAAAGTTTACTCATCTAGTATTTTGATCACTTTTGATATGTCTTCACAGGTGTTAAAAAGAAGGCCAGCTTCATTACTCCAGTTCCAGGCGGCGTTGGACCTATGACCGTAGCCATGCTAATGAAAAATACAATCAAGGCAGCAAAAAATGTAATTTTAACCCCACCTCAACGTGTTCGAATGGCAGCAACCTCATAACGCCCTCATTCTCTGCACACTCCACATTCCACGCTGTGCTTCCCTCTGACTTCATTTGGAGGGTCTCCTAGTGGAAAATCAATATTTTTAATGGCTATTTTTGCTTCCCATAGTCTAGTTAAATATATTTAAAGGTTTAAGAATGTGAATGTAGATCTTTCATTCAGATCTTAAACAAAATATACATAATTTAGTGTATGTTTTTCAGTTACATGGCCAAGCATTAAACACAAGTTTTGTTTTCACTGTTACAGCTTTGCTTTGTTTGTATGTTTAAGTATGATGATAGGAGATTGCCAGACATTTTGCAGTATATTTATTCAAGTAACACATAAGAAATGTGAACTAATCTAAAAGAACAGAAGTCAGTGTTTATACAGGTTCCTGCAGAACTGATGTGGATCTGTGGAATGAGTCACATGTTCAATACTGGTCAATACTTGTGAAACAGCATGCAAGATAACTGACCAAATAACCTTTGCAACAACAATTTATTCATCTAAGGAATATTTGTGACTGAATTGACAAATCACTTCTTTTATTTTATTTATGTCCTCCGTCTGGACAAAGAGGGTGCAAAAAGCGATGATAATGGTGCCATAGTTAGGGAAATGCAGTTCTAACTCTTAAAGAACGATTTGGTTGAATTTAGATGAATTTCTTTATTAGGTTTTTTTTGTAGCTGTATGAATATTGACATACAAGTCCTGATTTCAATTGTTTTGCATATTAACATGTAATGCCTTTAAAGCACTACAATAAATGTATCATATGTAAACTGATGTATTATTTGAATCCTATGAGCCTGTTTGTGTTTGAAGAAATACAAAATTAAGTTTTTGTTAAAGTCTAGCAGTTAGTGTGGTTGCATTTTTATGAATATGTACTATATTGGGATTATTTCTGTAGTTTAAACAGTAGAGCATAGTGCTACGCCAAGGTTATGGGTTTAATTAAATGCATACATTTACATTTTAAGTATATAATTCAATAGATAATACAGTGTTTTTATGTTAGTTTTTTTTTTTTCAATGAATGCGCGAAGTCTTTTATTTTGAAAGGATGACGAAAGCGGATTTCCGGCATAGTGTTGTTTCATGTTTCTGCAGAGTACAAGCTACTGGTTTAAAGGTCTTACAAAGCAGAAAGATAACATTCTGGGTTAGTGAACAAGTAAGTATTAATTGGCTTCGTTTACTGAGTCACTATAAGAAAGATGAAGCATGTGTTAGCGTCATTTGATATCAGATCAGTAGAGACCTAGAAGAGATGTAATTCTCTGTATGTATCCAGCTTAGGGTCTGTGTGTAAGTTACACAAACTTGAGGTCGTGCTGCGGTTCCGAAGCTTTGTTGTTCATGCTAACGTTCAGTAACGTTAGCCGAGTTTTAAACGAGATTCTCGCCGTTGCATTTTTTTCCCCGAAACGATAGGTGGCAGTGCAGAGAAGGCATGTTGAACTGTACTTTCATCTGATCAGGTGTATTAACCTCGAGTTCTCGTTTTCTTAATTAAAGAGTTTCTTGTAACACGCTGCAGTAGGCGGTTTCACGTGAGAGGCCTCTTATGAGATTGATAAATAATCATTTTATTTTTGGTTTGCACTCTGTGTGCTCAATTCATAGACATAACAGGGAGGGGTTGCATTTTGGGGTGTGGCTAGGCGCGTTGCTCCGCCCCACAACTGCTCTCATTAGCTTGGTTGTTGCAGGAATGTGTAAACCAGAGTAATTAGCCTTTAAAGTTGTCCAAATTAGGTTCTTACGCATGTAACCACTAATCATAAATTAAGCTTTGATATATTTACGGTAATACATTTACAAAATATCTTCATGGATTCTGATTTTGAAATGAAAGAAAAATGGTGTTACTTGTGACCGGTTTTGTGCACCAGGGTCATAAATCAAAGATAAGTCAAAATTCTAACATAAAAAGTTGCAATAACCTTTTCTATTTAAATAGTAAAAATGTAATGTTAAAATGTCATTATTAAATGTTTTTATGATTTTAAAAAAAAATTGTGGTGTGACACAAATGTACTGGTTCGGTAGAAACTGTTTTGTTAAAGTAAAAAGAATGGTGGGGAAAAATAGCAGTTACCCATTTTTGCTATTATTGTTATCTGTATCCCATGGTGAAAAAAGGATTATGTTACTAGCATTCTGTATTTGGTATATCTTGCACTATTATGTTGTTTTTAATCTGCGCTGAACAAATCTGAACAAAACAGGACTGCTTTCCTCAAGACTTTTACTCATGGGAGGGAGTGATGCTGATAGCAGATCTAAGAGCAGACACCGAGATGAGAGGAAATCCAGAAGCTTGTCTTCATTAAGTGCCAGGAGATCAAGTCCAAGCCCTCATAAGAGACATGAACGTTCCTCTGGTAAGGGAAAGTGCTGCTTTCGCTACAGTATACTTACATGATTTTTGTACTGTACTGATAATCAAGTAAACTTTGATTGCTTAAATCCAGTAATTGTTCGTGTTGAAACATTACAAACAATGTTACAGTTTTTCTAACATTTACTTCATAAAATCAGTAAATATTTCACAGCAAAGACACAACCTGAAAGTGGACATTTGTACAGTTGAAAACAAAAAAAACCCAAAAAACTGTCAGTTAGACAACAGGAGGCATGTAATAGATTGTTTATTCATAAATTATTACATGCGTACGTAAAATGTCTCCTAACTTCTGATTTGAAATTAGACAGAAAAAAGATGAAAAGGAGAAGTCCCTCAGGCTCTTCATCATCTTCCAGCTCTACTTCCCCATCCAGAGAAAAAAAAGCCAAGAAAAAAAAGAAACGACAAGAAATCAAGAAACTGAAGCGTGAAAAGAAAAAAGAGAAAAAGGAAAAGAAGCGGCAAAAAAAGCTAGCATTGAAAGCTGAAAGAGCAGCGGCTTCCGTATCGAATGCTGTTTCTGATGAAACACCTCAAACATACCTGAAGACCTGGCTGAGTGAAGAGGCTAAAGAACACGGCCCCGGTATGTGCACACCTGTGTAGTACATGCTGGAAATACACAAGTAATATCTAAAATAATTTAAATGAATGTTTTTGCTGATGATACAATTACATTTCTCTCTCATTGTAGTCATGACTGATGAACAGAAGGACAGTTTTTGCACCAAGAGACCAATGACAAAGGAAGAATATGAGGCCAGGCAAAGCGTCATCCGGCGGGTCCTGGACCCTGAGACTGGACGAACCAGGTGTGTTAAATCTCTACTTAGTCTAAAGCCTTGTTCAGATTGTCATATGATAATATTTGGCGTGTGTGAACAGCAGAAAAATCACATGAAATCCAGTTTTTACAAATCCGTTTCAAGCTACATTCATATCAGAAATCCGAAAGAGCTTTATTATATAGTTTACACACAGGAATTTGACCTGACAACAGGTACAGACATAGTGCAACATGATAGTGCAGAAATGCATAGGAATAACACAGTAGAGATGGAATATAATACTATTAAATAATGCACTATTTACAGACGTAGAAGTGTAGGAAAGAAATGTTGTAGCCTCTTGATGTCTGATTTGGTAGCTGAACCAAAGCAGATATTTATGGATGAACACAGGATAGACTCGATGACGGTAGAACTGCTTTGGCAGCTTCTGTGGCAAGTTGTATTTCCACAGTTGGCGATGGAAGTTTGACCTCTGCTGGGCCTATGAGTCTATGTGATTGTCGAACTTCAGGTCCTGAGAGATGGTGACACACACGAGTCTGAAGGACTCCACTGTTGTTGTTGCAGGATGTAATGCAGTCCCATGTTGACTGCATTATCGACGGAGCTGTTTGCTCTGTATGCAAACGGAAAAGGATCCAGCAATCGTCAAAAGATATGTGGTTTGAAATCCTATTCAATCTGCTTCAGTCTGACCACTCAGATCGGCATTTGCAGTTTTTTGCAAATGCCACTTTCTCACGCCATAACCAAATCAGACATTTTTGTTGAAAACACGTACAGTTGCGATACACACTGTAGACAGTCAATCATCTAGATTGGATATGCACAAAAAGCAGATCTGAATTGACAGTCTCAACAAGGCTTACATTTCTATCAGTCTGTATTGACACTGGTGTCCCTTGTTCAAATCCCGACTCAGAGACCCTTCCCGAAACCTCCCACCACTCATCTCCGACTTAGCTTGATCAATTCTGATCTGTCCTGTCACAATAAGGGCAAAAAATGGCAAAAGTAAAGTCAGACCAGATAATGACAACAACAACAATAATAATAATAATAAACTAATTAACGTGATAAACTTTCAAACAGGCTTGTAAGAGGTGATGGGGAAATTTTAGAAGAAATTGTCAGCAAGGAGAGGCACAAGGACATCAACAAGGTGCGTCTTTCTGAACCATTCTGTTCATGTTTTGTGAATAGGAAAAATATTTACATTTGTCATCATTTTTTCTTGTTTTCCACACAGAAAGCCACTAAGGGAGATGGTGATGCCTTCCAGAAGAGATCGGGGATCAACAGGTAGCGAGGTGTCAATTTTGAGAGTCCACGCCAATCCAAAGCCTTCTCCTGCGTTTCTACAAGAATCCAACCATTTTCTTATTTTCTTAGTTCTTTTATATTCTCCTTGTTGAATAAATGTCACAGAAATGTGATTCCAAAACAACATTTTGCCCTCAGATATGGTACAGGAATGAGTACATTCAATGTGTGATCATGGTCCTGGCATAGTTGAACAATATTTAGTTTTGGTAGAAAATTCATTGTAACAATGCTGACAAATGGCTCATTAACCCTATTCAACACTGTTTACTATTTGAATTTCTTCAAAGTCAAAGCAGGAAGAGTCTGTCTTGTTTATCTGTTAATGTAGAGAGACTTTAATGGCTAATTTATTTGTAGATAAAGTCATTTGCGGTCTGGTAGTATTCATTACCACTGAAGCTCAGCATCTCTTAAATATCAACTGATGGCATTAAAGAGGACCTCTGCAACATAAATAAAATATCTTTCTTAAACGTTGTGTTGGTTTTCTTTCTTAAAAATAGGATTGCATCACAACTTTAATTCATTACATTTTACTTTAAATATGTAGATAAGCCCATTCATTTAACCTATTGACCCAATACGTCAGAACATGCAAGATTAATTTTAATTCAGTATTTGACTGAATTACATATAAAACAATATTGTAATAATAAATCTATGTAAAGATTCTCAAAAACACAAATAATGTCACCAGTTTTTATGTCAAAAAAACACAAAGATTTTAAATAAATAAAAACTATTGGTTGGGTGACTACTAACATATACTGCATGTTCAAATAAAGTTTTGAGCAAAAAAGTAAATATAGAAATAAAAATAAAAACATCAGCCATTAATAATTTTTTAATAACCTGACTACCTTGCAAATAACATTTTTTAGATTGAATACAAATTAAAATATTACAGCTGGACCGTTAAAAGTAGAGTTAAATGTAAGGACATAACGAGAAAAGAGAAAAGGAAAAAAAAAACAGTCTAGGTATCTAAAAAACGTTTAACAAAAAAGTGGTCCGTCTCTGCATTTACCCTAATTATATATAAACTAATTAATTAAGACATCACAAATTAATCAAAAAGTGGAAAAGCAGCTTTAGAAAGAAATATTTTGGTTTGAGTCAACATAGAATTTATTACACAAATTTTAGGTCACATAGATCTAACATGAACTGTAGATTTTTATTGCATTGTTGGCACTGCACATGTTGGGGGTTATTTTTGTTATAAGCATAAGAATACTGGATTTATTCATTAATATTTACTCAGTGCACAATTATATAGTAACTGTAAGTTTTATTATTTATAGTTAAATTGATATATTAAATCTTGTAGATTTATTATTATTATAATTATTGTTACTAACAGTGGTAGCATAATCCAAATATAATGTTTTGTATTTTATTTATCATTATTATTATTTGTATTATTTTCCTGTTTGTATTGTGTTATCGTATAGTTTTGTAAAAAGTATTATTAATTATTTTTTTATTATGATTTAAGGATTATTTTTAAGCAGATGTGTCTCGGTCCGTGCTTGTACTTGTCTATATCGCTCTGTTAAATAAAATCAAATCAAATAAATCTGATTGCATAACAGACAACAGCCCAGTAGGTGGCGGTATAAACAGTCTGTGAATCACGGAAAACTAAAAGAAGAAGTAGTTCGTGAAGTTCAATGTGTGTGTAGTGCTTTGCTGCGTTATGTTGTGTGTTTCAGTCAGGTTTGGAGTTTCGTGTTAGTTTATTTTCAGGGATGTTACTTGAATGAGTGTAACTGGTTTATATTTCGACCAGTCTTCTATGTGGCTGCAAGAGGAAACATTAAAGGATGACTTCGCCTCTTTTAGTCCATCAGCGCCTTTTCGCTGCCTGGAAGCTGCGGTGGGGATCGCTGAACACGGGCACGAGCCTCGTACTCCAGCAGCCGTGGCGGGTGACAGGATGGTCATGTGTTTTCGCTGCTGGTAAGAAATACCAAGTTGACCTGCCAGTAGTTCACGAGGAAGACCTTGATGAACAGTTTGTTCGTGGATCTGGCCCTGGAGGACAAGCTACCAACAAAACCAGCAACTGCGTGGTGCTCAGGCATATTCCCACTGGGATCGTCGTAAAGGTGAGTTCATTGATTGATATTGACATGTGATAATAGTATACTTGATGATAACCCGATAAATTATAATGTCATATTATGTATCAAATTTGATACATATACTTATATAAAATGCATGTTTGTTTTACTCAATTTCATGCTATGTACATTGAGCTGTCAATTACTGCACTGAATAAAATGTGCTCAGGGCCCGTATCCCTAAAGATTCTGAGAATCCTCTCAGAGAGCTCCTAACTTAACCTAAAAATTCCTTGCCAGAAGTTTTAGCTTAGAAGTGATTCCAAAACATTTTCAGTGAACTCTGAGCAAGGAATGGATGGAAAATCCTATTTTAGTGAGGAGGTGTGGTTGACCCCGTTGCTAGGTATGAGTCATGATTTCAAAAGCCGTGATTGGTTGATCCTACAA
>JAUMHE010000048.1:21765247-21787350 GCA_032359235.1 Enteromius mattozi
TGAGGTTTTTTTCAGGGTTGCAGCTAAACTCTGCAGGACATCGACACTCCAGGATCAACGTTGCCTACCCCTGCTTTGAGGAATAGTTCACCAGAAAATTTAAATTCTGTAATTTACTCAACTTCAAGTAGTTCCAAAACTGTATGAATTTCTTTGTTCAGCCGAACACAAAGGAAGATATTTTGAAGAAAGTTTGTAACCAGGCTGTTTTTGACACCAGTGACTTCCATAGCAGGAAAAAAAAATACTATGGAAGTCAATGGTGACCAAAACAGCCTGGTTACACACTTTCTCCAAAACATTTTGGCGAAACAAAGAAATTTATACAGCTTTCTACCTGAGGGTGAGTAAATGACAGAATTAAAATTTTTGGGTGAACTGTTCCTGTAAATGTTGTACATAAACATTTTAGTTGCACAAAACATTGCATGATGGTTGTTTTTTAAACTGTTTCTTTTAATCACAAATACATTTATAATTAAAATAAATTGTAAGTAATCTCCAAAGCATAGCATATCAAATGTCATACCATTAAAAATGACTGTAATTCTAATCCGAAGAATCTAAGACGAGTGATACACTTGCTAATTTTTGTACTGCAACTTGCTACAAGAAATGTGACAGGTACAACTATAAAATAGGAGGAAAACATTAGCAAAATGGGTACTGTAAACACAATTGAATTAAGTTATATTACTAATTGTTAAAATATAATTCAGAGCCATTATACAAAAAGAAAAAAACTTTGTGATAAAAGGTATTTATTACATTTCAAACATACAAAAAAGGATACTGGAGACAGGAAACATCCAATAAAAACTAATAGGGGAAAAACAGCAACAGACACATAAGATCAGAAGTTAGGTTGATTGAGAGAAAAAAGGCAAACTTAAAGAGGGCCAAATACAGTTTAAATAATTCAATCTCACGTTACATCCAGTTAACTCCAGTAATCTACGTACGGACAACAGGGCCAATGTATTCAGAACAGCATTTCTTAATACCTAGTATTGCAGAAAAATACTGGACTCTGTTGTCATAAAATTTGTCCAGTCTACAACTTCATTACAATGTATACTGTGAGCCAATAAAAGTTAATTTTTACATTCATATGGCCAACAATTTACCACTTCACATACCCTAATGAGATTTAGCGCACTACACATTACCTCATACAGCAGCCCTTTTCATGTTTTAGCTGAAGTACCATGTTTATTAAAATTATGACAAAGTGCATAATCGCATGGATCGTTTCTGTCCCAAAGCTTGTCAACGCCTGCAACAGATACAGCCTTTAGATGTTTTAAAATTTAGTAACCTCACAAAGGTGGTCTTAGAGCCTCATATGGCACATAAACACCAAATCAAGGCGTTTCAGCCAATTTAGGTGAGTTAGTAGTGTCACCAAAATAGTTCCTAAATGTCATTGTGCTATTCGTAAAATGACAAATTTTATTATAGTAATGTAATATATTACAGTAAAAGATACTGTGGTACAATGTTAATGAAAATCTATCTTTTCAAATAATCTGCTTTTAGATCTGATACTTTGATATCTTCTTGTTAATGTTTGAATTCACACTCAATGATGAACAAAGTGAGAACTGTCACAATCACAGAGTTAAAAATGTACACAATTAAAAACACTGAGTAGGAGTAAGGCAAAGGATTTCCAGCCACAAATATTAAAAAGACCAGCTCTTTTCCCATCTCTCCTCATCCTGTTGAAAGGGTTGCTTGTCTCAAATATGTTTTAGTTTGTGATAAACCCTGGTAACTATTTTTGTCGAAATGAGAACCTGAAAAACAGAGAGACCATTTATCAGCAACATCGATACATAGAATCATAAAATATAGTAAACGTTACAAAGACCTACATAAAACCTAAGAACAGCTTAATGCAGAGTTAGACCTAAGTTTACCAAGCACCTGTGTGGACTTTAATAGATCTCTGCCAATTACAAAAGAAATGTCAAACACAATATAAATATTATCAATATAAAACATTATCAAAGGTGCAAACGTTGGTGGAAGACATTAACTGAACAGAACAGAACAGATACAACAACAGAATGATGATCTCAAAATAAAAAATTTGGTCAAAGATCAGTAGAAACATTTAAAAAAAAAAATATATATATATATCTAATTTCAAATAGAATAGTTAGATCCACTAAAATCACATCAAATTCTAAAGGATGAATACATCTCTTGTATTATTTATAGAATTAAATACTACTGTCATTCACAAATAACTTGTTCCTAGAGGTCTGTGGTTTTCTCTTAAAATGTTTCTCTCCAATACCTAAACATCTTCAGAAGTTTTTACTTCCTACATCCATTTTTGGCTCGCTCACTGGACAATCAAAGACATTAAAGCACATTTTTTGTGAATCGATTGACACTGAAACCAATACCTCTGTAAAGCTGCTTTGAAATATGTATTGTATGATTTTGACAAATTTATTACCAAAGACTATAGAATACCCAAGACGTGTCACTCATATAGTTTTGAATGGGAGAAAATGACCACTTAACATGGCTGCTCAGTTACAGGAAGCCCCACCTTCTGAATAAAATAGCCAATTGCTGATTTGTAAAGTCAGTGCATTAACACGTCTGCCGTTAGAAGTTCTGGTTGCTATAGAAACATTTAGCATTCTGAGACATGCGCACTGACTGATCTCACCTGAGAAATAAGCTTTTTATAACACTATTTGAGCAAAAGAAACAACATTTATTACACAGTTGTTGTCAGATTTCATTGGTGATTTCAAATATGAAATTTAATCGTAAGCCTAGTGAACAGTTTGAGAATTTGATGTTTCCCCATTCAAAGAGATGCACTTGGAAGCCCGAGAGGCATTTCAAAGATGGTTGCCGAGTGACATGACTTGTTTTAAAGAGACTTTGGTATAACTCAAGGTAAAAGGGTAAACTCCATTGGGCAGGACTCCAGACCTGCTGCACCTTCTAGCTACTGGTAACGCCACTCACATGAGTCCTCAATAAATGAGAAAAGATACAGAAAGACACAACAGGTTTACAAGTACACACACCTGCTTTAAAATACTGGTATATATATTTTAATGTAAAAAATATTAACTACTGATCAAAATTTTGGAATAAATAAAAATTTAGAATCTGTTCACAAAGGCTGCATTTATTTGATTAAACATACCGTAACATTGTGAAATATTACAATTTTAAATAATCACGTAATGTCTAAGCTGAATTTCATCAGAAATCATTGATGCAATCAGACTGTTCCATTCATTCCCCCAAAAATTAATTGTCAAAAAGAGTCTTAAATATGTAATTTCTAAATGTCGTAACTGAATACTTAAATTAAATTTTAATTTATTTAAGATTATAAGGATTAAAACAGTACATATCCACCAACTCCTACTTTTAGATGAATAAATGTAAAAGTATAATACTTTGAATATCAAAATGAGTGACCTGGAATTGCACGCAGCTCTGACAAAGACAAAACTAGTTAAAAGCACTCACAGTTTCTGAATGGTGCTCTTCTCTTTGTGTTCCTCTATAATGCCGGAGGATGCAGGTTCTGACTGAGGAAAGGTTTCCAGGTTTACTTCCACCATCTTCTGTTCAGATCCCAGGATTCCACTGCAAGCACAGTAGACACTAAATTTGACTGAGACCACACATATCAAACAAATTATTGAAATTATGTTATTTCTCTTGTATAATGGAATAACTCAAACTCAGCAGTTTATTAGTAACTAAGTAAAAGAGATAAGTTAAGCACTGAAACCATGTTTTTACCTCTTGTAGAGCTGTAGTTCCTCTTGGGCCACCAACAGCTGGGCTTTAAGTTTGTTTCTCTCCTGCAGAACCTCCTTTAACTCCTGCATGGTGAATCGTGGTCGGTTTGGGTCTTTTAAGTCCACAACTAGTTTGTTTGGACCGACAGTCTGCTTTAAAAGAATAAAATATTATAAGGGAAAACATTTGTGTTAGAATGAAGCATTAAGACTGAAAGTAAACAGAGCCCATACTTAAACCTTGAAATACTGTCACAACAATAAACTCTAAAAAAAAACCAACATAACAATATAAAAATAATGATTTAACCAGCTTTACAGTCCAAATAATACAAAAGTTTTAACAGAATACTGATGCAAGTGCTGCAAAGTTTCACGTTTGTGTTTTTAAAGGAATTGTTGCTAATTGGTGTGGATTATTGTAATGTGTTTATCAGCTGTTTGGAAGGCCCTCCATTCACTGCAGAGGATCCAGTGATCACTTCATCTGTTCTGATGAAGAATTCATCTCTTATAGGCCTACTTCTTGAGTGAACTATTCCTTTCAAATATGGATAAATGATTAGAGAATTTTTTTTTTAATTAACATTATGCTGTAAATGTTGTCGACTGAGCTTAACTTGTATTGAACCGGAAATATTCCTTTAAAAGCAGCCCTGTGAACAGTAGTCGGAGCATCAAGAATGATGCACATACCCTGAACTCCACATGAACCCACTCACATTGTCAACATTACCACTTGCACCTTTTGCTACAACTCTTTCCATTTCTCTCTTCATGTTATCCAGTTCCATCCTGAGCTCCTCCAGCGACAGGTTGTACTTGTTCACCATGTTCTCAAACATCTCCAGCACACGGACGATTTTAAACTGTAAATCCGAGAATTCCCGGCTACCCGTGTTGACTTTTAATAAATCTCTGCCGATCACGTAAGAAATGTCATAAACATCTTCAACAGTCATTTCCAAAACGTCCTTATCGAAAGCCTGCATCGGTGTACTGTCGTGCCGTCCTTCCATTCTGATCCGGGGCGAGCTATGTAATCACTGTTTTAAAAAGTAATCTTCCAAGATATGGCAAAGTTGCAGTTCACCGTCCTAATGCATTCACAAATTATCCGACAACTTCCTTCCTCTTCCAAGCTGGATCCTTTACTTTACTGGAACTTTGAGCGTTTGAGTGACGTGTAAACCAGCCAATGGCAGAGTCGCTTCATGGACAAGACTGTCTGAGAGCTCTGCAGATAACTCCTAGTTAAAAATACCGCGTAATTCAGTGTGTCACTATCAAAACATTCCATTTCAGATTAATTCAAAGTATTTGCCAGGATACACAATTTTGCCAATTTAGTTAATGGCATTTTCTAAAACAAAATTATTAGGATTAATAGGATTAACATAGAGCTCATTTTTAGCATGATATCCAGTGTGTTAAATGACTAAATAAATAGGCACAAATGTATTTATTTATGCAGATTACATAAAATATATTGCGTAATTATTAATATTTCTGGGTAAAGGGTAAAATATTCAATCAGCTATTCTATAATTTTACAATTCGGTTAAAACACTTTTCTTTGAATTATATACACCAAAAAAAAAATAAGACAGCTTTTTAAAAATTTCACAGATGTCAAAGATGTCACAGATTATATGTCAAAACACAAAATAACTGAATATAGAATATTATATGTTTAGTAAGTTTCTTCTTGATGTGTGTAAATCCACTGTGTGGCAGTAGATGTTCATTTTCTCTGGTATCAGGTCTCATCACTACTGGTCTTCATAGAGAGAAACAGTGGAGGAATGGTCACTCGTTTTCACTTAAGCGTGTTTTTTTTCTTAGCTCTGTTCCAGATTACTGTGTTGTTGTGGATTGATTAAAGTTAAGTATGTGCTGTGTAGATTTAGTTACCTTATTTGAGGGTATCCTTATCCTTTATTAACATTGTAGTTCAGTGGCTATTATATGTATTGTAGGAGGATGTCCTTTAGATGGAAATAATAAGCTATAAAATAAGCCATTGACTTCCAATTCTGTTTCCAGAAGTGTAGTAAATGGCTATTGGCTACATCTGTTTGGTTAGCAACATTATTCCAAATATCCTCTTTTGTGCTCAACAGACAAAAGAAACTCAAACAGGTTTGGAATAACTTGTGGGTAAGCAAATGATTACAAAAATGTGAATTTTTTTGTGTGGGCTGTCCCTTTAAACACACAGTTCAATCAATATTTTAACATATAGGTACATGATTATTGACATTATGTTTTATGTGTACAGCCAGAGGAGAACAGGTCCCCTGGAGTGTAACCCGACCAGGCTCCTTGTGGTGACGCAATGCCGCATAGATTGTCGTGTAGTAGTCCTCTGTGAGAGAGACACACTGCGCATGCTCAGTATCCTCCTTGTTCCTGAGGGAATCATCCAGCGCCTTCATTGCTGGCGAGTCGGCGACATTCTCAACAGTTCATGTGCTGAAGTCAGTCCTTTTGCGTTCCTCGTAATGGACTCTCAGAAAGTAAGTGGCGGACAGTTCAAATGTTTAGTTAGAATTGAATAACTGAAATGTCGCAGCGGTCCATTGGGATGGAATCATGTGTTTATTGCTCTATCTTTTCGCTTTTAAACGCAGCACCGTTAAGAATCGCCCGGCTCTGTAAATAGCCCTGCTTTACATTCATACCAATGAAACGTAAAACGAATATGCTATATTCACTGTGGGTGTCAACTGCTCTTGAGGCCTTTATGAATTGACATTGACGTTTTAAAAATAGTGTTTGACCTGTAGCTATAGACAGCTATATTCATGAAGAGGGTTTATATTAGACCGAATCTGGCACCCATGTGTTTTGTATTGCCGGTTGTAAAAATGTTACCTTCATGTCCCGTGTTACGTTACATTGAACTAAGCCCTTGTTACATAACACGAATAGGCTATATTCTGTGCTGTACATTACAGTAGCTCAACGTCGTGCCCCGTTCCGTAAAATATGTTATGTTGATGAACGGTACAGATTATATAAGGAGAGAGTAAAATGCCTAAATATTAACATTTAACCAGGATTACTAAACATACAGGTTGCATAAGTGTATTGTGTGCTATAGGTTTTTATAATTGCAGAGCACCTGCGCTCACATGTTTACTTTTCAGATAAAGAGAGGGGTAGTGACTTCAGGACAGGCAGGAAATAAATAACAGTGTGCACATGAACAGAAACAGATCACTAAACACACGACACTTCATTCTTGATTACTGTGTTATTCTTCCACAGTATGTTATGATAACGGATGGATCTACAAGGAAACTACAAAGTCATCTTTGTCTTGAGTGTTTGCATGGGTGTGTTGCATCTTTGTATATTAGTGTATGTTCTTACTCGACAGTATTAAATGCAAGTCATACTGAGAAGTTTAGCGTGGTGTGTAATGACCAATTATAATGCAGTAATTATTATGCAGCTTCGTTGTGGTCATGTTTTTATTATTGAATCACTTGGGAGAGTATTGTATATAAAAAAAAACTGGAAATACACACATGTGAATGTTTGCTGTATCACTGTATTGTCAGGAAGTGGGTCATACCGTTGTGGGTCTTCAAAGGAGTCAGATTTCCAAGGCGATGTAACATTGGACTTTTCAACGGGTGGCTGTTCTATTCACCTGCAACCCAAAATCCATCTAATCTAAAGTCGAGCAGTCTGAGGAAACGTGAGGGGATCAGATTGCTGCCCCTGAAAGTTAGATCAGGTTTACTGACCTCCATAAACTCCTTAAGTGGTATAGCGTAAGCATGTAAATTTATTACAGAGGTGGACCTTATTGTTTGTTGGTTTCTAGTTCTGCGCTTCAGGGTGTGGATCTGAGATGGTCAAAGAGCAAATTACAGATACTTAGTACCAAATGTGACTTATATGTCTGAACTAGGTCAGCCATGCCCTCTCATGTTTCCCTTTGCAGTTGACTGTCAATAGTTTTGTGTTGACTAAGCTTAGAGTTGTGGAACTGCAAGCTGAATGTAACAGAAAGACAGTTTCAAGTGTGTGAAATCTTTAGCCATCTGAATGGCAAACATCCTTAACAGATTGAGACAAACACCAATGCCAATATTCTTTTAAAGGGCATGCTCACATTATATTTATTTGGTTGTTTGACTCGTTTCTTTGTTTTTCTTCAGACATCACATGTCTCATTGTCTCATATTTCATCTCAAGCGTGTTCATCACTACAAGATCTTTCACTACTTCTGTATCATTGTGACTTTAAACGTAATAGTGACAGACCTGCTCTCCTCAGCAGAATTAAATGCAAGTCATGTTGAGAGGTTTATCATGTTGTTAATTCATATTGCTTCATACTTAATTGTATAATTACACTGGAACAAGGACGCATATAAATAAAGTGTAAACAAATATTTTTCTAATTGATTTTTATAGTTAAAGAGCAAAAGTGTGGGTCTGAGATGAAGGTAGAACAATTAAAGCATCTGAAGAGTAGCAAAAGTGTAGGATAAAGGCATAATGAAAAGTTCAGTATTGCTATAGATAGTATTACTGTGTTCTTCATATAACAATAAATTAAACATTCAAATCCCTTAATTTGAGAAACACAGTTTTTTTATTTTGTGTTGAGCACCTGAAACATTTGGCCCTAATGATGAGCTTTTAGAATAAGATCAGATGCGTCTTGTGCGTTCCTAGCTGTTATAATCACCAAAACACAGTCGATTACTTCAGTTTTAGGAAATGCAAGTAAATGCTAATGTAAAGGTTGTGTGTATTTGATGTGTTTATTAGATTAGAGTCTGAATCTGACAGCAGTATCTTTGGATTAGGCCCAGAAGCCTTTATCCTTAACTAGCACTCTCCCCTGGACACAGACTATAGAGCGTGGTGTGGATTTGAGGGAATTAGGGACTGTCTGACCAAAATAGTATGCTCTACGTCATTCAGTCTCGACCCTATTGTTGACTTTGTGCATGTGTCTGTACTGTGCTTTTTTTTTACCAAGCTTTGTGAATGTTTATGTTCTTGGGTTTTATATTGAGAGGAAATAGTTGTTCAGTGCATTATAATTATAAGAGATATATTGTAGCACAGCCTAGCATATGTTTTATGACTCAGTATGTTTAGTATAGTATATAGGGTTTTTATATTTAGGAAATAAATCAATATTACTTCATTGAGAGTGATTGTCCTTTCTGCTGAACTAATCTCTCAGCTTGCTTAATCATGGCATGCTTCTCTCTTCACAGCGTCTGATCTGATAAGGATTTACTCCTCTCTGTTTTTTATGCATATTGGGTTTCTTCAACCAGCCTCTCCTGCAAGGACTGGGGATTTTGTACAGAAACTTGTGGATGTATCAATAATTCAGTGTTGGTAGGGTACAGTTATATACATGAGATGAGATACACAACTTTAAAAGTACGTTACATTTCTGTTTAACATACTTTCCTATTGTGCAGCTAACAAATGCTGGCTCAGTTAATGCAGAGATGGAGAATTTGTCTACAAGACATTCTTTTCATCTCATAAAGTCAAATACAAGCTGCAGTACATTGACTATTTAACATTCTTTCCATGACAATTCCCTCATTATTTATTCACCCTCATGTTGTTCAGAATGCATATGATATGTGTATGCTTTTGCCTGTGTCTATAATTGTTGCTTGACAGAAAACAATAGACATCTCAGCTCAGCTTGTCCTCCATGGGGGTCACACAGCATCAATTTTTACCGTTGCATTAATAATGGAATACACCTCCTCTAAGGGACAAAATGGTCATTTATCAGTACTAATAGTGTCTGCCTTTTCTTGTAGATCTTAAAAAACATCTTTTGCTAACAGCTAGTGATTGTCTGTTTGGTTAAAATGCTGTGGTCTGGAGAGAAGTAGTGCAAACACTGGACACTGGAAGCTACTGCGCACACTGCCAAACAGAGAATACCTTGAAAGGCTGGGTGTTTGATTTAATTCATACTTAATGATTGCTGAGGTAGTTAAAAAGTTAAAAGAGAGGCAAAGTGCAGGGGGTGGATGATACTCACCTTAAGATCCTGGAAGGCCCTGGATGTTATTGAGCTGCTATTTGTGGATGATGCTGTTCTCGTGGCGTAGCATGCAATTGGGTGGTTTGCAGCCGAGTGTGATGAGGTTCTAGGATTTCATCATTAGCAGGCTTAGTCGTGAGGGAGAATGTGAAGCACATGTCCTTTAACATCTCTAAAGAGACCATAGTCTAAGTAGTGACACTTTCTAAATTGGAATTACTGTATTAAAGTATTTTTAAAAAGACAAATTGAAACTCACAGAATCTTATAAATGCATTAATTACTTAGTAACCCTAAAGATAACCATAACCCATGTTATTTCAAATTTCTTGCGTACTGTAAAAAAGCGCTGTGATTTTAATAGTAAAAACTGTGAAAATGCTACAGTACAAACCTAAATGGTTAATGGTAAATTCCTGTAAAATTTACAGGGAAAACCGTAAACTGACATTCCCAGAATTCCCTGCATTGCATTTAAAATTTTGTTTGAATTTGATGTTTTTTCTTTGTTTCTTCTTAGTTTTTTCTTCATATGTTCATATTTAAAAGCTGCTCGTGATGGGCTTTGGTTCATCATGTGACTTTCTCATCACCACCTGCAATTGGTGGTTATCAGTGTATTTCAAAGGTACAAAACAGATTTCAAATGTTTGGTCATTGCATTCATAAGATCAACAGCATTGTGTGTGATTGTATTAATCTCTTTGCAAAACCATGCTAAATGTAGTCTTCAAGCAGTGAGGATGATTTTTTTGTTTTCTCGCTTCTTAAAAAGAGAGGAAAAAAAAAAGGAAATATTGGGTCCATCCAATCAGGGGCATTATGTGCTCATTATTTTTGAGGGGGCACGAGTGAAAGGGCCGTCATGTTACACACAGCAGTCACAATAGCACTCATGCTTCATTTATTTTTTAAAAACTATATGAAATATCTGATTGGTCATTGCGTTTATAAGCTGAAAGCTGGTCCTGCAGCAGGTTTCTCTGAAACCCTCTACCTCCCCCACCTCCACCTGTCTTGTGACGTTACTTTGTATAGGCTAGATTCTGAGAATGAAGCTTTGTTCTGTGACAACGCTTATAGGGGATAAAAAAGGAGAGAGATAAAAAGTGAATTTTGTATAATATCTTTTAGCTGCTCTGAATTACAGCGACTTACCTGATCCACAAAGTTAATGGATACTTTTTGCTTATTTTCCTCCTTTGACCAAAGGCTTGTCCCTCCATGGAAATTTGATTAGCTTTGCATATAGCCATGCCATTGAAACCTGCAGTGGTGGCATTACTGCACTTCTCCTTAAAGAGACCATATGGAGAATTCAGAAGCCTTTGTTATTAAAGATATTGGTGGGCATTAAATAAACTGCAGCCTGTGTGCACATAATTTATAGTAAAGTGAGCAAGCATCATCACAAAAATGTAAACTAAACTAGATTAACAGCATCATGTTGGCAGATGAGCAAATTAAAAGTACACTGTTATGATAGCTTGTCTATAATCTATCTATCTATGAGACTACAGATTGTATTTGACTTTATGACATGAAAAGAATGTCTTGCAGGCAAATTGTCTTTCTGTGCATTAGCTAGCAGAGTCTCCATTTGTTAGCTGCACAAATTCACAAGTGGAAACAATCCCAACAGTGAACTTGCGAACTCTGAAAACTGGAACGTGATGCATGGTTCACTAGAGAGCAATCGGCTAAAATAATCAGGTAAAAAAACAAAACGAAACATCTGTGCGTCACACTTCAAATGACCAACTCCTGTCTATGGTAGCAGTTACAGTTACTGACCTGGCATCAAAATTTGTCAATTATGTGAGCGTTTATTGATCTCTGTTTGGTGGTATTAGTTTTTTTTTTAAAGACAATCTGTATTGTATTTCTGTATTGCATAGCAAATGAAAAAAACAGTGTTAATTCTTAAGCAGAGCATCCGAGAAGTTTCCACATGAGTTGCCATATGGGACACAGTGAACAAGCCTTAGAGGACAGAGATGAATATATATTAAATAGGTCACAATTCTTCTGCTATATAATAACACAGCAATGGCCAAGGAAAATAAATATTGTTTTAAAATATTTATTTATAAATATATATAATTTTTAAAATAAACTTAATAGATTTTTTTTTTGATAATGCAGTGATGTGTTATGTGATGCAATTAATGTGAGATTGATGTGTCATCAAATATATGTGGACAAGCAATGTATTCTTTGGTCATTAGACTTGATAACTGAAACAGCACAATTTGATTAAATCATCCTGCAGAAGATAGTCTTTTTCCAATCCTCTCTGCAAGTTTACATCACTAGGTGTTCTGTTTACATGTATAACACAAAAGTAGTGTGCTTTTGGCATACAGAGAACATGAAAGAGATTGAAAATATATGGATGAGCACTACGAGTGAGTTGTGTCCCAAAAAATTAAAATATTCCAAAATGGCACAATACACAGAAGTAAAGGTGGCTGATGCCTTAACAAAATTGATGTTCATATACTGAACAAAGGTGAGATTACAGACATCTGCAATACAGAATGCTTAGATATCTTGTAACTTTTGTGTATTATTTTGTATGTTTGGTTTAACTTGAAAAAAGCCAATAAACAATGTTAAAAAAAAAGACTTTGCAATAACTGCAAGAAAGGTCAGAGATTCTTAGATATTCTCCATAGCACCAGTGCAAACAAGAGAGTTGGAGATTGAAGAAGTGCAGTGCGTGTTAAAAAGCTGGCCACATTGCAAGGCATTGTCTAGCCTCATCAAGACTTGTGTGTCATGCAAGTAGTAAAGTGTTCATGCAAAAGAAAAATGGGTTATCAAAGTTTTAAATAGGCAGTTCAGCAACATAATTGGCATTGTTCTGTGCCTTCTCAGACACATCAGTGCATGTACGCTGTAATCAGAAACTTTAATTGTGATAGAGTCATCTGGTATTTAGGTAACTGAATAATTTCACAATTTTAGCATCATGTGAAACATGAATAAACTACCTAATGTAGGTGAAATATTCTCAAGGATTAGTTGAAGAGGATTAAATAGTCAGCAATAAAATAAGCACAAAATGAGCAAATGATAAGAAATAGGATGGATACAGTAAACGCAACATAACAAAGAGAAATGGTAAATGATTTTTGTATTCATGTATGATTTTTTGCAGGATGCCTTACAGAGGATAATTGCCACATTAGCAAACAAAAATGAGGAGCTCCAGAATTTTATTGAAACGCTGAATCACACTTTGGGTCGAGTTCAGGTGAGTACTCTAAAAGCACTGATGTACAAACTCATCAACACTGTATTCCACTGTATACATTACCTACCGTTTACAGTAGCAAATCTTGTTTACACCACCAGAGTTGCTAGGGGGTATTTCTCATCCTGTTGGCTAGTAACAAAGGTCATTACCCAACAATAATTTTATGTCAATAAAAAAATGTTAACATTTTTTGAAAGAGTTTTGACTATTTGTTATAATTTATTTAATTTCTTATCTCTGATGTTTTATCTCATTATTATGAGTATGTATCTCAACTTTTTATGTCATGACTATAATTTAGCATTTTAGTAGCATTGGAAAGTTGCCTAGCTTTGTTGAACATGAATGAGTTTAGGTCACACTGTTACTGCAGGTCGCTGGTGGTGGGAGTGGGGTTGGCAAAAAAAAAAATTCCGTCAGGTTTTAAATACTTTAAGAGTAACGGTGATAAACTGATTTTGGTTTTCCTTCATTTTCAAATTTTGTCATGTTTCAGGTCAACTCCACACAGGTGGTGTCAGATTTAGAGGAGGAATTTGACACGCTTTACTCCATCCTAGATGAGATGAAGGAGAGTATGACAAACACCATCAAGCAGGAAACGGTCCGGAAATCACATGAGCTTCAGGTAACTGTCTCAAACAACTTTGGGGAATGGTGCATGTATTAACATGTAGTAAATCCCCAAACTAATGTAAAGTCAATGTAAGAAGTAATTAAAATAATACTTGTTTAATATCATTCCTAATATCCTAAGATTCCTCTTAAAAGAATATTTCACCCAAAAAATGAAAATTACAAATGTGTGTATGATAGTAATAGGAAGCTAGATATTAAGGTTTATAAAGTTATAGATATTTTTCCTACACAAATGCATTGACTCACTTCAGAAGACCTTTATTAACCCCTGGAACCATGTGGAGTACTTTTAATGATGGATGAATGCACTTTTTTTTGGGCTTCAAAATCTCAGCCCCAATTCAATGGCAGCTGAGAAGGAAGAGACAGGACATTTTTAATACAACTCTGATTGTATTTGTCTGAAAGAAGAAAATCATATACACCTATGGAGATTGCTTTGTCACACCATTAGAAATATTTTTTTTATTTAAATTTTTTTCAGCAGTAGTATTAAAAGGATTAACACTTTAGGATCTGTCTGTAAATGCCTAATGATTTAATAAACCATTCACAGCTTAATTGTACCGGCTGCACCTACACCTGCACACCATTATCAGTTGCCTGCACTCATGAAAGATGTATTTGTGTTTATTTTCAAGACTTAAGGGGCCTATATTAATCACAAAAATAATGCATTGTTTTCCCCAGCCCTATACTTGTATGCTTATAAAATAACACCATCACTGCTCATATTTCAAGCAGGATAATAGACTTAATTCTCGCATAACTTTGATTGCATGTGCATGGATTCAGTGTTTTTGTTTAAGTTTCTGGTAAGTGTGTGTGTGTGTATAGTTGGCTTTGGTTGGGCTGGTGATGTCATGGTGCTGTAATGGCAGTATTGTGCCCAGCCCTCTAAGTCCAATGAACAGGAACAATACCAGAGAGAGAAATGAGCTCAGATAAGTGATTAGCCATCAGTACCCTTCCCATCCTTAACCGCATAACAGTATGTAAACACGTCTGCTGCTGTTCATTACTGACAGATGCGGGAACATTTATAGGGTTCTATTGAAGGTTTTTGTTATCTGTTGCTTCTGTGTGTCTTTTATGTTAATCAAGTTATTAAATTTGAACATATGGTTTATCACTTTTTTGTACACATGATTCAGTCTGTCACCACTGTCTTTAAAGGTTTACTCCACCCCAAAATTAAGACTTTGTCATTAATCACTCACCCCCATGTCGTTCCAAACCTGTGAAAGCTTTTTTTGTCTTCGAGGACACAATTTAAAATATTTTGAATAAAAACCGGGAGGCTTTGGCTGTCCCTTGACTGCCAGGTAAATAACACTGTCAAGGTCCAGAAAAGTATGAAAGACATCATCAGAATAGTCCATCTGCTTTCAGTGGTTCAGTCTGTATTTTATGAAGTGACAAGAATAATTTTTGTACACAAAGAAAATAAAAATATTTATTTAATTTATTCAACAATTCGTCTCCTATTATGGAGAGTATCCACTGAACGCAAACAGTGTATGTGGTTCTGTTTTAGCCACAACACAGGGATACATTTTCTATTTGTATTTACGCTTGATGATTTGAATGAAAACTGCATATCCTTGTGTCGCAGCTGACACAGGACAGCATACGCTATTTGCATTCAGTGGAGACACAGAGGATGCAAACTGTTGAATAAATGTTATTTTTATTTTCTTTGCGTACAAAAAGTATTCTCGTCGCCTCATAATGTTTCGGTTGAACCACTGATGGCAGGTCCCTGTTGAAAAAACCAGAATATGCTGGTTAGGTATGTTTTGAAGCTGGGATGCTGGTTTAAGCTGGTCCTTTGCTGGTTCTTTGCTGGTTTATGCTGGTCACGTGCTGACAAAGGACCAGCATAAATCAGCAAAACGACCAGCTTAAACCAGCAAAGGACCAGCGTAAACCAGCATCCCAGCTTCAAAACATACCTAACCAGCATATGCTTGATTTTTTTTAAGCAGGGGTGGACTGTTCTGACGAAGTCTTTCATACTTTTCTGGACCTTGACAGTCGTAATTGTTTGGCAGTCAATGGGACAGTCACTGGCCTCACGGTTTTCATTCAAAATATCTTAAATTATATTCCAAAGAAAAACAAAGCTGTTACGGCTTAGGAATGACATGGGAGTAAGTGCTTAATGACAAAATTTCATTTTGAGGTGGAGTAACCCTTTAATATTTGCCATTGACAGTCAAAGCAAAGCTTGACATGGCTTTCCTCTTCCTAAATTGACCATTATTGTAATAGCCTTTTTTTTCTTTTTTACCTATTTCAGAACATTTGATATTAAGGATGCTCTGGTATAAACATTCTGATTAACAGAGTGATGGCTATTTATGTTAATGTTATGACGTACAGTATTGTTATTAATGTGTTACGTTGACTTCATATTGGTCCTCAATGCATCATTAATGAACAAAGATTTTAAACAAATTATACACAGTGAGCAATATGATAACGTTAAACAACTTTTTATAGCTACAAATTAAACTGTAATTCAGGTTCCTGTAGTATTGTATCTCTGCTGTCATGAATACTCCCATTTTAATCAATTAAATACTATGTAATTTACACCTTATGCCCTTGCTTTTTTAAAATAGGAGTGTTCATGAGAATGCGGTAGTGTGGGATGGTCAGGGAGCTTGAGCTGAACAAACCTCTCGTGTAGTGAGCAGATTTCTTCCAGTTCAGTGGACATTTAGGGTAAAGCTTTTTTTTTAGTCATGTCATGTTTCCCTACTCATTTTTATGCACAAGTAAAAGTGAAATGTAAAATGAGAGTCTATGAATCAGAACACTTAAACCTCACGCTTGAAGGATTTTAGAATTCTTAATAGCAGTCTATATGCTGCTTTGACAGCTGGATGACTCGTATCACAACCGTGAAATAACAACAGTGACAGTTTCTGTGCACAGCAGATGTGAGATGGGTCTTTAATCCAGGCACAAGTGGTCACTGAAGATGCATTGGAGACAAATGCAACTGACAATGTGTTACAGCTGTTCACTTGTGATCAAATCACTCAAAATAGATTCAGTCTAATCTGTTCCTTAGTGTTCAGGATTTCAGTTGCATTGGAACAGTGGGTGGTCTTTATAACGTGAGTCATTATATCATGCGCTTAACTGATTTGTTGTATAATTGACTAAATGTACAGTGTCATTGAATAATTCACTCAAATTATTTGTTTGAAAATATAAATTCATTCAGAAACACCACTGCATGCTGAGCTTTTTTTATTTGTTGGTGTAAAACTTGCCTTTTAAAAATAACTGTCTAGTTTTTTATTTATTTTAATTCCATTTTTTATTTGCCTGTTTTAGCGAAAGCTTTGAATAGAAAAAAGATTGTACTCTCTGAAAAAAAAACAAAAAGACAGCCCAGATATATTCAGCGAACATGATTTCAAAATGACTAATAAAGCTCAACCTTTATCTCTTCTCCAGAACCAGCTGACCCAAAGCACCAATGCATTAGAGAGTGCAGAGGAACTTTTGGAGTTTGCTAATAATGCGCTGCACATTACAGATGAGGGGGAATTCACAAAGGTAGACCTTTGATGTTTTTGATAAAGTATACCTGCAACTTTTTAAATATTTTATATATATATATATATATATATATATATATTTATATTTATATATTTTTTATTTATTCTTTTTATGTTGAACTTTTTTAAGCATCATTTATTTAACTTATTAAAATGCTGGGTTTGTTGTCGTTTAAAATTTCCATTTAATTTTCTGTGGCTTATTTTCAAACTGCAAGCAAAGAATGCCAAGAATTAAACAACTATACATACTAATCCTACTCATTGTCTGGAACTTGATTTTTCACCAAAGTAATGCTGATGAAAAACGGAAGTCTATATTTCTATGATCTGTTACTTAAATGTGAATCTAATAAAAACTAATAATGTGCATATAATAAAAACAATCTGTTAAACTGCTCATCAGCCTGTGCTTTATTTGTTTAAGTTCCTGATTTACCCTATGTGTGTGTGTGAGTCAAATTGCATGCTTACAAATCACCTGCATGGCAATACTAACGACCTGCTCTTTTTTTCCTCTCTTCCTCTTCCTCTCATCCTCAAGGCTGCCAAACAGATCAAAGATAGGTACAGTATATGTTCCACTCTCTGTATGTGGTTGTGTAACCACTGCATGACACCACTGTTGATCAGCCCGTGTGTGTGTATGTGTGTGTGCAGGTGTCTGACCCTAGGTTGGTCTATGTGCCTTTATGTAGGTCATTCAGACAGTTTAGCCATGCTTTATTTGTGATGTATGCACTGTCATTTTGTGTTTGTAGTTGATCCTTAGACACTCAGTAACAATAAGCTTAATGTTACCTGCTAGTAAAGGGGTTGTATTAAATACAGCAACATAAGAAAGATGCACACCTTTGCCATACACATTATGTGTATACTGTTTGTGTGTGTAAACAGCCTCAGTGCTTTGTAACCAGAGACTCCACTTCAAGATCAAAAAAAGTATGTATGTATATAGCCTGAGATTAAATGTGATACAGCCTGATTGTTGGAAGTGGTGAGGCTTATTACACAGTTCTAAAATGTGATGAAATTATTTGTACATGTTTATGCGATGGGAATGTCAACCTTAAAACTATGGTGTGCTAAAAATGAGTAAGGTGAATGAAATAAAATCTGCTAACAGACATTTTAATGCTATTCAGCACCTGTTTCACACTGCATGAGTGAGGCATGAGCGGGATGTGAGTAGCTTTAGTTACTTGTAGCTTTATAATTTTTGAAATGACTCCAAATTTGATTCTCGTGAAGTAATTTGTTGAGGGTGAAGACCTTACTTGCACCACATTGGTAAATAATTTACATAGACGCCAAACTATGTGAAGGCTATAATATGGGAAAGTGAAATGAATACATACTGCTTATGGTTTTGTGTAATATAGTGACTCTGAAACATGTACATAAGTTGTTTTTTCCAGCAAAGGGTTGGAAAATGCAAGGAAGGTTATATTATATGCCATAGCTAAGCAGAGATCTGATGCATAATTATAAATCACTTGATTTACTGGTATGTTAGCATCCCTGTGGGAGTTTTCCATTGGCCTTTGATTATTTCTGAAATTAAGTTCTGTGACCAACAATAGTTTATTATTCTTACACGTTGTTTATCATGATAATCACCAATGGTCACTAGAAGTAAAAACGAAATGCTGTAAACCAAATTCTCACCAAAAACCAAACTTGATTAAAGGCAGAGGGCTAAAAGTAAATGTTGCATTATATCCATATATATTAAAATGTATTTAATTGTTCTGTATGTTGGTCAGTATGTTCTCTAATGTTAATGTTAAAATGCAAAGATAATTTAGAAATGAAGATTCTCCAGTTGTTTTTTATGATTTTGGTGACTAATTTTTGATGTATTTTATGTCATTGAATAAAACTTGAACGCAGAACTTTTTTGAGGCATTTAACCAAAAATCCATTAAAAAATGTATTGATTCAGGAGGATAAAGCTGGTTGAAACTCTTTATGAGATCCCGCAGTTTTGAGCAATGAAAGTTTGTAACTGTAGTTATAACAAATATCTAAACTATTACATTTTGCTCTTTTAGGGTCACAATGGCTCCTGCCTTCCGCTTGACTATGAAGCCCAAAGCCACAGATAATATGACCCACCTGATGGTGGACTTCTGTCAGGAGAGACAGCTTCTGCAAGGCCTCAAGTTCCTCCCCGGTAAGCTAATTACTAATGTTATTTAGCTGCTTGTATTACAGGATCAACCCGTCTTGAGTTTGAACCCACAACCTTTGAGTTACCAACCCAGCATCTGCCATCTGTGCCTATGTTACTAAACTTATGATAGAAGAATCTGTTCTAACCTGTTCTGTAGATATGAAGATTATAATTCTTATCATCAGAGAAATGTTTCCTCACCCAAAGTATGTTAACATTAATTTAAAGGAATGTTATTGTTATGCTTACTAAACATCTAAAATGTGACATTTTACATATTAAAAGTATAACTGCAACACCCAGATATTAAAAATTATGTGTTGGCATGACTACTTTAAAAACCTGTTAAGTTACCTCCAATGTTTTTGTTTCGTGCCAGCTAAATAAGTAAACACTGTAATTTTTCACAGGTACTCGATACAAAGCTTAGTTTGCATTATTAAAGAGTTATTAAAGGAATAGTTCACCCACAAAGAAAATATTTATTCATCCTCATGCCATCCAAGATATTAGTTTGTTTCTTCATCAGAGAAATATAGCATTCCATCACTTACTCACCAGTGGATCCACTTCAGTGAATGGATGCCATCAAAATGAGAGTCCACACAGCTGATAAAAACATCACAATAATCCACAAGTAATTCACATCTATTACGTCCGCCTAAGTCTATCTAATTAACACCTTGTGAAGTGAATAGCTGAATGCAGTTTTTCATTTCACATGACATAAACTGGACTGGAGTGGTGTGGATTACTTGTGATGTTTTTATCATCTTTTTGTACATCATGTACCTTTCTCCAAATCTGTTCTCATGAAGAAACAAACTTGTCTACATTTTGGATGGGCTGAAGGTGAATACATTTTTTTAACAATTTCGTTTTTTCTTTAATTAAAATGCATTGATGACATAGAATTATAATTAGCATTAGTTTTGTAGTTTTCAGTGTTATAGAATTGCTCTGAAAAATGATTCAGTATTCTGCCTTATATTTGCATGTGTTTTGATGAGTTCTGCTGAAATCGGTTCATTGCATGGAGTGACTGTGTGTGTGTAATTATGCGTCAGGATGACTCTCTGCACTTTTGTGAGTCACTTTGGCTTTGGGGTCTACAAATAGTCTACAAATACAGACATATAATAAAAAAAAATAGCACTGAAAAAAAAGACCCCTCTCAGGTCTATCATAACAGTACAAGGATATAGTAGAGTAAGTTTTTCAGATATCAACATTTCAAATAAAGTTATTATTCTCTCTCTGTCTAAGCACTGATGTTTCTAAGTCTGACAACCCCTTGATCTAGACTGTATTCTAATTCTGTTTTTAAGTATCTCTCTGCTTCTTTATCATGTGACACCATTATGAGACAAAATTCATGAATATTAATTTGCTGACACTGAGGTAATCTTCCTAGCTTTGTGCTAGCTTAACATTTGCACAGATTTTTTTGTGTTAATATTAAAAGTCATTTAAAGATTTTGTCTGTATAAAGAGCTCATCTCTGAAAAGTCAAAACTTAAGATACATTGGCTTACATAAAAATGCACAAAACCATTTTAACAGATAAAACATCTGTCTTTTTCCTTTTAAAAACTACACTTTTTTTGAAATGCTATCAGCTCATAAAACTAGTGAATTATAGCCAATAGCAGAATTAGACTTTTAATACAAAAAAATCCTTTTTTATTTTGAGCTGATGGGCATGTGGGCTAAAAGTGGGTCACCTACTACTGGCACCCCTGGCTCTTTATATTTCGCTCTAAAACTTGGTGACCTGAGAGCGTGTTTTTTTTTTTTTTGGTAGCTGAATAGGTTGAGTAGAGTTAATTTAGAAACATAAAAGACAAATCTTTCCCCAGCCAACCTGTGAAGCATGGAGAGGATCAGAGTTAATAGAAGAAGAGAAGAGTGGTGTTATTTACGACTGGATGTTATCTTTGGACAGGGATCTTTAACAGGATATTTAGGATACGAGACTCATATGCATGACATGATTTCAGAGTATATTTTTACTTTCTATATCTGTACTCTCTATGCTTGGTGTCTAAGAGATGTACTACTTGTATCTTTAAATAAAAAAACAAAGGAAATTTATATGCAAATGTAATTAATTTTAAACCAATAAGCTGATGTCAGTGCTGATTACTTTAAAATTACCATTAGTTATTGATTGCAAATTGTATGTTGAAACATCTGGTCAGTAGCAATCAATTACATTACATATACATTTAATATAATCAGACTGCACTTTGATTACTTTTAAGTTACTTGAGTTTCTATAATTGGCTTTATTTTTAAAAGGGGGCACTTCAATTGTTTGACTGACAATAATAATAGTAATACATAGTTAAATGACTTAATGAGAGATAATTTAAATTTAAATAATTTAATTTATTCTAAATCAGCTTAATGTAGCTTTAAGATCTCAGACCTTCTTCCCCTTTTCAAAAAGACAATCTAATTAAATGAAGCTGTAACATGCCCATTTTTTCCGAGTCATTTTGTTGTAGGAGCATGTAGAATACTCAGGGGTCTGAGGTGATTTTGGGGCCCTTGAGATGTTTGGACATGCTCTGATATTTGTGCTTTTTTCAGCTACTTATAA
>JAUMHE010000048.1:21804991-21817658 GCA_032359235.1 Enteromius mattozi
TCAGCACATTCAACTATGTAAAGAACAAAGTATTTAATAAGAATATTTCATTCATTCAGATCTAGGATGTTATTTTATTGTTCCCTTTATTTTTTTGAGCAGTGTATATGAGTATTTTTAACAATTAAAAAGAAAAACTTAAAAGCTGAAAAATTAATTAAAAGTTTAAAAATTGAATTAGAAAATGAAAACTCTGTCAGTAGGATTGTTTGATTTGAGGATAAATCAAGACCCAGATATTTGCTGACATACTTTCACCCTTCTTTTCTTTAAATTTTAGGTTGAGGATAGTTTGGAGCTCTCCTTTCAGGGAATTGATGTGAAACTGGACATTTTCTTTTTTTATGATGAAGGTGACATTGTCTGGAATGGAGGCACACAAGCAAAGAGTGGCAAAAAATTCAAGTGAGTGTTAAAAAGTTTTCTATTATCATTCATTTTTCTATTATCTATTATTAGATTTGTTTTCAATCAGGGATGCTGACTTTTCAAGGCCATTCAGAAAACACATGCAAATAGAAGCCCCGCAAATCAAGAAAATATCTTCAGCAGTTTGACAGCAGGTTCTGCAAATGCTCACAAAACAACCAAATAAAGAATTGTATTTGCAGTGCATTCTTTATGTGGTTGTGTTGTAGCGCGTGTTGTCAAATCGATGAAGTTGTTTTATTAATTTGCAGGTATTTAGTCTATTTGCAGTGTTGAGCTCTCTCGGCCCCTGTACCTTTGTCAGATTCTCACAGTCACTGTTTTTCAGGGAATCATTTGTTTATCTTACATCTTTGTCTCATAACTAAGATTTCAGATGAATGTTGATTTACTGAATTGTTTCAAAGATAGAAGTAATTGACACATGCAGCGGGAAGAATAAATTAAAGAATAAAACCCTTTGATGACATCTGGCTTTCTGCACTCAAAACGTATGGTCTGATCATAATTTAACTCACAATTAAGAGTCAAATAAAAAATTTTGTAAACCGTATTTAAGACATGGTCTTTGACAGGGAAAGCTGGAAAATTTAGTTCATTTCAGAAGATGAGACTGGATGTGTGTGGGTTGCAGAATTGCAAAGATATAAAAAAAAATATATCTTCTTTTATTTGTATTGTTTTCTGACAGATATATGTTCCCACGATTCAGTCTGTGTTGGACTGAGCTGATGGAGCTAAAGGTCAGAGTTCCCTGTGAAACCGGGGACTATGTGATAGCCAACTATGGACCTAACTGGAATGTTCCTGTGAAAACCTGGGACTGGAAGACCTCTCCGTTCAACGTACAGGAGAATGGCGTCTGGCCTGTGAGGGAATGGGATGATGTCATCCAAGTTTACTGAAGCATCATGGGAGTAAATGTGTTTAGTTATACTTCAGTAAATATGGGTCATTGCTATTACCTTAAGCTACTACAAGGTCAAAATGAAGCCCCTGTGGAAATGTTTCAATGTTCTTTAAATGTCCGCAAACATTGACTGCCTTCGTAACGTTAAGAGAACATTGAAAACAGAAGAAATATTAATGTGGTGAAGCGATTTATTTATTCAAGTAAATGATCTTTCCTGTAAAGAGGGTAGTTTTACATTTTGTTTGAGAATGTGTAAATTGAATAATAAACTACTGTGTGAACTATTTAGGTCTTCTTTCTTATGATTTTTTAATTGCTGATGTGTTATTGATGCATACATTTTAACAATAGCAAATGATAGCACACTAATTTAGTAAAATTATGTTACGTTAAAATGTAGTTGAGTGATTTGAGTGCTTCAGCAACCCTGGGCCCATGTGGAGCTTGGATGCAGATGACTGGAGGATGTGTTCCAATTAACACATCTCAGCCTATGCCAGAGTGCTGGAAGAACGATGTGGAAGAGTGGACCAAGTTTATCAAACTCTAATTAGAACGTGGAGAACACATACATTTAAATTTCCTGGACAAATGTTTTGAATTTAATATTAAGTAATTATTATAAGTGGATGCATTTTTACTTAAAGTGAATACACAAACAGAACATCAGTGATTCATTTTATTTTTTGTTTTGTACAAAACGTATCCATATAGTATCCAACAGATACTCCCAACAACAAATGGCTTAAGTCAATTTACAAACCTTCATGACATTTATCCTTTTACTGGACAAGAAGCAAATATGGGAATATTTACCCACGCCTCAATCAAAACTCTAGAAAAACAAGCCTGGCTGCAGACAAAGCTATAGAAACATACTGGATACAACAGTCATAATTTAGCAGTGCCTTGGAATACTGGCACCTATGACCTTATTTAAATGTACAACAGAAATCACAGACACAAGCGCAGAGTTAGCAAACACCTAAAAACTGCAACAGCCATTTAAGAAACGCACAGTCCGGCTCACAATCTGACAGTGGGGTGGGGGGGGACCAAACAAACAAATAAACACAGGGAAAAGCAGCTCCTTAACAATTGCAGGACCAGCTACTGAACCAATGATTAAAAATAGAAAATAAAAAAAAAATTGAGGGTAAAAATGCTTTTTGGTTTTCACAGTTAAATTTTAAATGCACTGCATGCATGATGCTAACAATGGCATGAGATTAACAAAACATTTTTTTAAAATGCCCAGAAAGATTCAGTTCAGCTTTATGATGAACTGTATAAAAAAAGGAAAAAAAAAAATAAATCTAACAATATCGACAAAATGAAAAGCGGGGGAAAAACAAATGGAAAAAATAGGTTTAAAACAATTTCCCCCTATCTCCTGTATCTGCCCCTCTCCTTTTCCCTCTCCCGGTCTCGAATCCGCTCTCTCTCCCGGTCCCGTTCTCTGCCACGCTCTCGTTCTCTGTCACGTCGCCCATCCCGTGGCCGGTCGCGCTCTCTCTGACGGTCACGCTCACGTGGTCGGCTCCTGCGTCCACTCACCACCGCCTGCGTTCGTCTCAGGAAATCATCCACTCGCATGTCATAGTCATGCTACCAAACAAAAGTTTTAAAAGATTGAATAAGTAATCAGACACAACATCAAGAAACATTTTTTTTCCAGCTAATCAATGCTAATCGAATCAAATCGAAACCGAAAAATCAAAACACTAACAAATGTAAATTTTTTTTGGTCGGTTATTCCATTTTCTTAAATCATGTTAACACTCCACCACGAGTAGTAGTCGGCGCTATACGGAAGGGCAACTTGACTTTATTTGTCATAATAATCAATGAATATTCAAAGGTACACGCACATAACTTGCTGTTGTAACTTAATTTATTTTGTTTGCAGGAGATGCTGGCTATTTACTATTTTTAACATGACAGAATTGTAAATTTTAATATTTTTTTGGAAACTTACATTTCAGTTTTACTGTAAAAAATGACTTTTTACAAGATATCTTCATTACAAGCGAGCTTTGATTTGAGTTATCTAAAATATTCAACAAATAAACACTTCCATTATTGCACTCTTTCCTCAAACCAAAATGAAATCCCACCTTTAATAGTTGAGTATATTAACAGTACAAAATTTTTTTGTGTTCAAAATTTACATAATAATAAGAGAGTACACCACGAATCCATTTTCCAATTTGTGTTTTTGGCTTGTCCTGGTTCACTATGGTACACCTATAATAAGTGTTTATATTCAGACTATTTAGACTGGTTTGGGTAGGTAGCGCTGTGGAGTAGCCCACTACTTGTGTTATTCACCATAGACAAACAGAGAGAAGTAGTTCCAGCTACAATGTTCTTCTTCAACATGCAAGCTGTTCTGTTTATTAACCGCTAGAGAGCCAAAAGTTACAGACTGCAGGTTTAATAATCGTAACTGAGGTAAAGTAATAAAGTATTTGAGGTTTTGATTTTAGGTCACATCGTCCAGCTCTATGCTATGGTAGTGTTCGAGCTGTTTTAAGTGGCTAAACATTACCAAACTGGAGGCAAAAGAGCGAACAACCCTCTTTTCCCTGAAGCGGGCATCGTGGGGCATCGGATGATGTCCAGAGTAAGGAGGGTGGGCCTGGGGTGGAGGAGGATGATGCTGGTAGTATGGGTGCTGGGGAGGATGCTCCATTCCAGGGTATGGGGCCTTGAGATAAAACAAAGTGTCAGGATTGAAACACACGAATAACCAAACCAACGAATACAGAAAAACCCAGTGAATATGGTCAGTCTTACCATTCCTTGCCATGGTGGTGGAGGCCCAATGTTGTGGTGGAATTCTCTCATATAGTCATTGTAGGACTAGACATAAGAAAATGAGTGTTAACAGTGTTCATAAAGAGGAACTTTTAACTTTATGACTGCACCCAATCAATCAGAAAAAATCTAATCAAATCACTAATGTGGTCAAAGTTGTTAAGTTGGCAATACTAAAGTCTTCCACCCAAATAAAAGAACTACATTTTTCTGTTTAAGATGTACTTGATTTAAAGATTTAAAACTTACTCCGTTGAGAAACACATCTCTCCTAACACCAGAGAAGCGCCTGTGAAGACACAATAGGTTATAAGCAATACATTTATAATACAACTCCTATTTACAAATGCAAACTAATGAGGAAAAAACAACAATACCAACCTGTCCACAGGTGGATTGCGAGGGTCTTGCATAAAACCTAAACAGACAGCAAAAAAATGAGACGGATTTCACAAATTACAGAAATGCGCAGCACAAACAATACAACCAAAAGTCCACAATTAATCATCTTATTTAAAACCCCAAACAAACGCTACAACAATTTTGACCAAAAAGCAAACTTAAAAACTCAGGGTGCAGTTCAGCTTTCATACTATGTAGAAATACAATTTTCACCCAAGGTACCATCCTTAAAATACAAGACACTCGTCTCGGAGTCATAACAAGGGGAGAAAAAAAAAAAAAAACCTTTTTGTGGCATATTACAGTGGCACTTTTTCAGAAAGCAGACCACTGAACAGTGAGACAGAAGAGAGAGAGAGATCTACATGTCACAGATATTGACCTGGTCTCTGGGGGAATTCTGGCGTGTAATCAATCCTGGGCCGCTTCCGGTTGTGCATGTCATATTCCTCTGGACGACGCCTACGTAAACCAGGTACATTAATGTGAAACATGGCACTGATTTGAAAATAAAAGACAGACATGAACCATACAAACAAAACCTTCAATTATCAGTGTGTGGGTACAGGATTACATATCAGATTTCTTTCTTCATATTTTAGTTAATAGTAAAATACTTGAGAATAGTAAAACATTCATTGGTGAGCAACTAAATAATACTTAAGCTGCATGACACCAAGTAAAGCATGGCTGTAAGCACAAACCTCTTGTTCAGTCTTTCTTGGCATATTAAGATCTTAATGTCCTGCATAAAATATTCAGGGTTCAATACAAGTTATTACTGACAGCATCTATGCTCATTTGAGCTAGGTCAAAATGGATGGTCAAATAGTCATCCAACAACTGACCAGCTGGTGAGGTTGGATAGATCATCTACATTGGTTTTTTATATTAGCAGGTAGTGCTTTGGCTGGCAAGTGTTTTTCACTTCATCAGCTGTCACCATAGTCATCCATATTCAGAAAAACATGTGTTGCGTTTTCAAAAGGATGTTTAAGAGGAAGTAGATTTCATTTAACTTCACTGCCTTGAAAACCCAAAATTTATACACCCCAAAAAATTAAGTAAAATAGCATGTGTAATTTGGCTCAGGTGAATGTTTTTTGTTTTGTTTTTTTAATCATGGTTATAGAAAGGCACTTAGTTAAGCCACAGTAATTAAAGATTAAAGTGCACGATTTTTCGACACTAAAGCCACAAGACTCATGAAAATGCTAACTAAATTTGTCCATGTTATGTACATTTTTGTATATCAAATGTCATGAGCATGTAAAGCAGATAATTTTTTTATTAAACATGAAAGGATATCAAAAACTTGTACTGAACCCAGAACTTTGCTTAATACTAAAGCCACACTGATGTGGTTCTTTTTTTATTGCTCAATCCTCAGCAGAGCTCTACAGTGCGAGCATTTCACAATGTTCAAATGGAAAAAACTTATTTGACACCAGCACAAGTGAAATCTGAGGGCCAAATCACAACTTGTGAACTCAAATGATACCATTTACCCTAATAAAAAAAAAAAAATTAACAATGCATTTGAATTTTGTTGTCTTCCATTCAAGTGAACAGAGAAATTAAAAAAATGTTGAAATGTTTAATATACAGTCAATGTGGATGTGTATTCTTGCATTCTGGTATGCATGATGTATTGTTATTTTTGAGGGTCTGGTAACACTAGTTTCATATATTTAAGGTTATTAAATGTGTTTCCAAGCTGTGTTCCATTAAAACTTTTCTTGATGCAAGAAGACATTATTTGTGAATGTATTTCTCTGTTGACTTCCCCTCCCTAGCCACTCAAACGCTGAAAATTGGAAAAGGATTTGTGAATTTCAAGAAAGGATTATTAATATATTTAAAAGTTTCATTATTGTGTTAATGACTGAAGTTATAATTATGTTCTTGGGTAGTAAAAGATACTTTTATTTTGTATAAATCTATCTTTAAGAAGTTTGCTGATAACATCTTTTTCCAAGTACAAAGTATGTATGTTAGCAATAATGTTAAAATAATCATTAATTTTACCCAAATATATTTCCGTAGAGCCCTGCTCAGAATTGCATAGAGTAGCTTTTGCTGTGTTATAAAGCCAAAAAACCCACATGCCTTTAACTGTGCCATGAGTCTTTTTCTAGAAAGATTTCTCCTAAACTCAACTACTCGAACACATACTCAAATAGTTGCCCTTAGTGAAAATGTTATTCTAACATATGGTAAAACCCAATATGTCAAAAAACAGTATCTACAGTGGAGAACAATAAAAATCTGGTTGAGAGTGTGACATACCGCATTCTTGTAGTTTTGTGACTGTTAACGTTGGCAAATACTTTAAAGAGTAAAAGTTCATTTAAAAGTCCATCTTATGCTTTAACACATTTTAAATGGGAGGGCTTGGTAAAGCAGAAGAAGGGGGAGCGATAAGGAGTGGTGCAGTCCATTGCAAAGCAAACCAAAAAAGACCAAGAGAAGATCCAGACATCTGGAAATAACCCTTCTCTTGGGGTACTCAGTCCATGGAGGGCTCAGAGATACACAGAAGAAGGGAAGGGTGGAGGCATCATTTTACGCCATCTTTAGTCCAGAGGAGGGAAACCAAACCGCCTACCTACCACCAGCTGGAACATCCCATTGATTTTGAGGAAGGGGCTTTTTGTAAAGAGGGTAGGGAAAGGGGAGGGACGTGTACACATGTAACGCATCCAAACTGGAGTCCATCAGTTGGGGCTGGGGGGCCAGACAATGCAAACCAACAAACTTCCTCATGTTTGTCTGGAGAAAGTAAGGATGCGTTTAAGTCCTTTTTTTGGGGCCATTTTTTTCTTTTTGGGCCTTTTTTTGAGCACTGTGGTATGGAACAGAGTTCATGTAAAGCAGTGCTCTATAGGGAGAGTCCCTGGTGTGATTAGAGTCCATAAGCACTGCAAACGGGACGACTACCCACTCCGGCAGCTTTGCAGAAGAACATGCTCTTTTTTTGCCCTTCCTCCCTGTCTCTCCCTCTCTGTTTTCATTCTTTCCTTCACCGTTTGACGCTACACCCCGCACACTTCAACTATCTATATTCATAAGCACACTCTGGAGCTTTTTCTGGAAAGGAAAACCAGCAAAGAAGTCCCAAAATACGCTCCTCTTGAACGCTTTCACTTTTTTTTTTTTAAAACAACGACTGCTTTCTGCCCCTCAAATCGATGTGCCATCTTCTGTTTAATTATTAAGGCTCCTTTTAAAAGAGTCCCAAAATTGACTGGCTCTATCCCCCATGGACACTCCTGCAAGAAAAGGCTTTGGGAACAAATTTAAACACAGACTCATCTACATAAACAAACCTCAGTGCTACAACTACAAAGTTAACTAGACCATTCTGAGGCTCAAGAAGTTAACAGTTAACAGAGGCATATCAGGTCAATTGTTACACCATTTTAACTCCCATTAACCATCAAAATTAACAACAGCACGGATGATTTATGCTGTGACTTTCCCACAAAGCCGCAGCCGGTCCGCTCTGCTCTGGTCGGCTTGGTTCGTGGCTCTTCTCTGACCCTCGCTCAAGTGACGATGAAGACGAAGGTGGAAAAAATAACAAAAAACACACACTTGCTCCCTTCGCATCAGGTGACAGGGACACAAGTGCGCACTATCAGTCCAAAGAACATTTCTAACCTTCCCATGTCCCGAGGGACGGGCTCTCTGTGGGGTAGTCGGCCCCGAGATCGAGGCTCTGAGTGCATCCTCCTCTTGTGGCGCATTTTGTGAATGACTTGATACAAGTCAATGCTCTCATCAGGTGGGAAGAGCATGCACAGCTGTGTCCCACAGTCTGGTTCAATCTCCTGCAGGCGGTCGTTTACAGATGTCCAAGAGATCATGGGAGACAGTGAAAAGAAAGAAAATTAATTAAACATTTGCTTATATGAACAATTATTTGACTAATTGTCTGTGACGCTAAATAAAGACATGGGACGAGAGACTAGAAGTCAACAGAAAACCAAAATTTACTGTAATTGAGTTTTTAGTGTATGCTCCTGGTCTTATTATACACATTCCATTTCCATTCCAAAAAAAAAATCATCAAAAAACTAAAAAAAAAAATAAATAAAAAATTTAATTTGAAACAAATTATGCTTTTGACTGACATTAAAAATCCATCCTACTTTTTCAATTGCAATCCTTTAACCACAGGACTAATATAAGCAGCATATAAAGAATATAAGTAGACCTGTCACTTGCCTGGTTGTTGTGGTGCAGCAGCAGGAAATTCCAAGGCCAGTAAGTCTAATACAGTTAATGGCTAGTAATGATTTAATGACCAGCATTTGAAAGATCACTTTGCCCCACTTGTTAGAAGTGGGGCAAAGTGAAAAAAACATGTAAGTGAAAAAAAAAAAAAGAAAAAAAAAAAGGAAAGCATAATCTCTTTTTTTCTTTTCTTTTTTAAATGTTGAGCCCTGAACAACCTAGACTCACTGTATGTAACCTTTACTTGTTACAGTCTAATCCCAGATGAAAAAATTGGTTAAATTAAATGGCTTATGGAAGGAGTTTTATATTGAATCAACTAACCTGTCCATCACGTCCAATCTTCACAGGCTTGTGCTCATTCCATGGGTTGGAGAGGTGAGCTGTTTTTGTGAAAGGTAATTCCCGCCTTCAAGTAGAAAGAAAAACCTCAATAGCTCATAATTGCAGACAACTACATTAAAAAAAGATCCTGAAATTGCTTTTTCATGGTTTTCACCTGCAGATCCAATCAATCTTGAAGACTCCTCCAAGCATCTTAGCATTCATGCCTGCGGGTAGAACCCAGTGGATGGGAGAACCTCCATGATGAGATTCAGATGAGAGCCGAGCAAAACCTAAAATGCAAACACACATCCTTATCCTAAGTTTGCAGTTTCAAATTAGTTACATTAAAGCAAATATAAGACTGTTTTTTCAGACATACCTTGAAACTTTCCACTCTCCCTAACTGAAAAGATGAGCACAACACTCCGAGCAGAGCGAAAAGCTGCATTGAGTTTTTTCTCGTTGACGGGCAAAGTGGACCAAACACCCTGTGGAGAGATCATGCACACCATGTTACTGGAGTAAGCTAAAAAAAAAAAAAAAAAAAAAAGTCTCTTCAAAAAGGAAACAATGCTGTAAATGGCAAACCTTAGCTTTAGCCAGGGAAACATTCTCATGATTGTTGCTCTTAATTAGAAAAAACCTGGCCTCTCTCAGGATATACTTCAGCTTGCTGGTTTGATCTTCAAAAAACAAATGGAAAACGTATCACAAAAGCAGTAAGAGTACATGGCTGTAACGGCTGAATTGATAATAATGATAATAAAATACTAATAAACAAATTTAAATATTGACATTACAATGCAATTAAATGTGCAAACATTATCTGAGCGCGAGTGTGTTTTGCTTACCCTTCCTCACAGCTCTGACAGAAGAGGACAGTTTCTCATGTTTCTTTTCAGACCCTAAAAGTCAGAGAAACACTATGCTTTAACACAGATAAAAACATGTGCTGCTGCTGGCGGGCCATGATTTCGACTGGTCCTAACATGAAACAGCCCAACACTGTACAACTGGCATTAAGAAAGATCACTCCCACAAGCTTAAGATAAAGATGTAAGATTAGAGAGACAAAATATAGTCATTGGAAATTTACACTATTTCAGGTTGCCATCAGGTGTGTATAAATACAATTATGACTCAGCTAATTGTAATCTGACCTGCTCCACCAAAAATCAGTCAGTCAATCTACACTCCAGCCAATTGACACACATTTAGCACATTTTTACTGCTCTAAGAGACAGATCTTTGATCAAACTGTCACACGGCTCTCTGCAAATCTCAAATATTTAAACTGCAGGACTGTCTGCTGTCTCAGCTGATCAACTTTCATTCTCCTCTTGTGCAAGTCAACTTGAGTTGAAGACAAGTTGGCCATTTTCACAAAACAAACCCTAATTGTGATATATTTTGGGCAGCTGACTATTAAGCCAGTCGCACACCTGACGAGTAGTGCTGCACTGCGCCACGTCTAAATCAAGGTTTATCTAATAATTAAGGATTAACTTTAAACTCACAGATGAGGAGGTTTAAATAATATAAAGTGCACCTACGTTTTAGTATGTGGCTAATTGAACAAACAGAGGCTATGTAATCAGGTCTTAGAGAGGTGTTTAGCTATTAAAAAAAAGAAGAAAAGAAAAAGAAAATTCAAGCACACTGAAAAGGCAGATTGTGAGGGTTGTGGCAGCCCATAGTAAACTTGCATCTGCTACTGAGTCCGGGATGTGAATGTCACTTATCTCCGTGCGTCTCGGCGTACGACAGAGAAAAGAAGACAGGATCGTGCCAGTGCCTTTCGTTTCTCACACCCGCTCTTACACGCGTGCTAGACGGCAATCAAACAGACAGTGCACCGCTGCTATAAGCGGAGGTAGTCACTATGCGAATCATGCCAGATATTTACTCTGATCTCAGTTTTGTCATAAACTATACTCCATTAATTGATACAGTAAATATATGTCCAGGATTATGAAATACATATGCAATGCCTCAAAGTTTTATTGCTTGCTTGATCAGCTGTTTGATCAAAGGCCTCTTTACGTAGCAGTTTATGAAGACAACAGACATTTTACTAGTTTATTTATTTCCTTTATCTACAAAAGTAAGTTATGTCAGAGACATAACATTGGAATATTAACATTGTTGCTGTTTAATTACATGACGAATCCATAATGGTGAAGAAAATTAATCGAGGATGGAGGTTTTAAACGCAGGTTAGAATTGTTATCCCCAATCCATTTAAAATTAAGTGGTGCAACTCAACTCGATTTAAAATAAAACCCAGATCAACAAATCCTTGATTATCTCTGAACTTTGCTTAATTTAATCCTTGTTGGTGCAAACCACCCTATGAATAAAAAATTTAAATAATCCTAAAAATTTTTAATAATCATTGAATAATCATAATTGAAGTGTTAAATTAATCAAGGTTTTGATTTTAGGTCATATCGCCCAGCCCTACTGAATATACATTAGACCTTTCAGATTTTTCATTTTATAATGAACAATTTAGCTTTTTCTTTGAAAGCCACCAGGGCAGAGGCAAGTCAGCTTACACTGCTGAATGAACTCAAATGACTAAAACCTAATCTGAAATCGACTTATTTCAAAGTTTTATTAGTATTGTTAAGGGATTATTTAATACCTGTATAGGATTCTGAAGCTGAACTTCCACTTCTATCAAAAACGATTGGTGATATCCCTCTAGCGTGCTTCTTGGCTTTGCTTTCCTCATCTGAACAGTAAATGGGAAAACATGTCCCTTATGTTAGAATATCAAGGATTATTTGAGATCTCTTGGGCTCCAATTTCTAGCCAAATCGTTTTTCTGTCCTTTGATGAACACAGCCAGGTAGCGACCCGTAGTGAAAACTTCTAACAACATGAGATCAACTAGTAAGAATACAGTGTCAAGGCAAGTTGCACAGTCCTTATGAAAATGCAGTAAGTTTTTTTTATGGTCTATGATCTGCAGGTCTGCTCCAAAACCCAGTGAAATGCCAACCTTCACAACAGAGGCTCTGCTGATGTGAAGGTGGCTGCAAAATGAACAAACTCTTCCAACAAACTCTTTAATCTTACAGACAGGAGTCATGATCCAGAAGTAAAATCTGACATTTAAAAATAAGTTTTAACAACCTACTCTGAGCTTAAAGTTTTTTAACTGGTTTATGCTTTTTTTAATTTAATTTAATTTTTTTTATTTTTTTAAGTCATTCGTTCACATAGTTTCAACTAATTTTAACAGCTGGTCATGGCGAAATGTGAAAACTACATTACGAATGACACTGTACAGAAAATGTGCAGCAAAAGAGCTTGTAGGGAATGTCTACTCCCATAATGCACCTCAAACAATGAAACAAAGTTGGTCTCACCATGTTGTCAAAATACACTAAAGCTGTTAAGTACAGTGCACTCCACTAATATTGGCACCCTTAGTAAATCTGAGCAAAGGTGACTGTGAAAATAAATCTGCATTGTTTATCCTTTTGATCTTTCATTCAAAAAATTCTAACCTATCATTGAAGTAAAACA
>JAUMHE010000048.1:21817772-21827849 GCA_032359235.1 Enteromius mattozi
CACATCATAAATATATTATTTGTTTTTTCTCATTGTGTTGATGATTAAGGGAATTTGGGCTTTGTTTTCCCTCCTATATATATTTCTGTGACTCAAGAAACCATGGCTGGATAATTTCATGTCCATAACCACCCTGGAGTGCTCAAACTTGTGAATATGAATGGTAATATACTTCAGAGGTATTTTACTCATAAAAAATCCTACGGGTGCCAATAATGGTGGTCAACAAGTATTGGGAGAAAAAATATATATATTTGAAAAAAAATATTACTTCAATGATAGGTTAGAATTGTGTGAATTTTTTGAATAAAAGATCAAAAGGATAAACAATGCAGATTTATTTTCACAGCCACCTTTGCTCAGATTTACCAAGGGTGCCATACTAGTGGAGGGCACTGTACGTCTTGTACTTTTGAAAAATGTCAGATTCTCAAATATGTTTTAAAACAGGATACAAAATGATGATGTTTTATGTAAAGCCTTGTAACTTGTTAAATGTTCATGATCCCTTTAACAAATTTGCTTTTATAAAAATCCCAATGGGAGAAATGAATGGTTCCGGAATCAACACCACTGATGCATTCTAGAGGAATGCATAAGCATTTTTTGAAGTTGCTATGACAACCATGACAACAATTTATAAAATATAAAGATGCAATCTGTAAGATTTTGGAAGGAAGCCATCTAAAACTTCTACAGACTAAAAATCTACAGACATTAATAAAAACTGATTTCAGTATAAAGACAATTTGAAAGATTTTGTAGTTCTTTAAAAAAAGTTATTCACCTGTCAAAGGTTTTGAAGTTTTGGGGGAAATTATCCCTTCATATTAGAATTTTAATTTATCACTCATAATGTTGACTGATCTTTGAGCCATGCAGTTGCCTGCCTGTCTCTGTATCTCTAAGGATGCAGTAAAGAAGAACAAGCAGACGGTGCATTTGAGCACCATAATGTGACCACAGCATGTTGAACCTCAGCTGCAGACAACCGTGTTGTTGTGATCGAAAACAGCTTGGTATTTCGCTGTCAAACACTTTCTTGTTTTTAAAATGGTGAACATTTTTGTGCCACCCCAACTAACTGCAAGACCACATGTAAAAAATAAATCCTGCTTTTGGCACTCATGTCAAGTCAACATACAGATTTAAACAAATAACTTTACATCACAATTCTTCTGCTTTTATAATTCTGAAGCTTCAAAGCAGATGAGTAAGATCAGACTCTGAGGCAACTCACTAGGGTTTGGAACAGAGTGTTTACAACTTCTCAGAGAGCATCAACATGAGCATGAGGTTTATGATTCGCATGTTCACAAACTGTGAGAATGCTACGCAGAAGACATTTTCTACTAATCACCAAACTGTTTATCTTCAGTAGCTCATACCTGACGCCTCTGAGCCTGAAGCTGAATGCACAGACTCTCCCTCCGAGAAGGACACAGACTCAGACTGGGAATCACTGGCTTCACTGCGAGTATCGTAGTCATTCTGTTCATTTCCCTCCCTTGGGTCCTCCTCCTCCAGTTCATACTCCTCCTCTTCTTCATCCCCTTCCTCTTCTTCCTCCTCCTCCTCCTCTTCTTCTTCTTCAGCTTCCTTCTCTTCCCCTTCCTCCTGCATGGCCCCTTCCTCTTCAACATCCGAGCAGTTGCCTTCCGAGGAAGCCACGGAGCTGCCAGTTGCATATTCTTCTGAATGAGCCTCTTCCTCTCTGGAGGAGTGACTTGCCCTGCCTGTACTGTCCTCACTAGGCCTTCGCATCTTCTGAAAACAAAGATTTGTATTACACACCATATGTATTGCAACATATGAAAAGAAGGTGAAAAAAGGATCAGACAGTAAATTCAACCATATCTAATTAGAAAATTATGCAGTCAATCTAATTTATTCCCCCAAGAAAGCAATTTTCTTCTTGTCACTTCTGATAATTAATAAAATCTTTTTTTTTACTAAATTATTAAAATAATGTTTTCAGTTTCGATTTTTCTAGATTACATAACAGTTATAAATAATTTTAAAATTAAATTTAATTTAAAAAAATATATATTTTTAAAAGATTTTATCTTTCCAGGGACTAAAGGACCCCACAATGTAGTATAAACAAGTATATGTTTGCATGAGTTAGAGTGGAGAAAAAAAAAGAATTTACTCATATTGTAAATCACACATCCACACTTTGGTATATACAGTGCCTTGCTAAAGTACTTAAACCCCTTAATTTTTTTTTTTTTCTTTTTCTTTTTTTTTTTACACTTTGTTATGTTGCGGCCTTATGTTAAACTGCTGTAAATTACTTTTTTTGCCACATTAATCTTCATTCAATACACTGCAATGACAAAGCAAAAACAAAACAAAAAAGTAAGTACATTGCATAAGTAACTCGGTACTTAGCTAAAGCACCTTTCTCAAGTCTTTTTTGTTTGATGCGAAAAGCTTTGCTCATCAGCATTTGGCCACTCTGCCCCTCACCTCTTCACCTCTCAAGCTCTGTCAGGTTGGATGGGGGCAAAGTCAGACACACATTTATAGGTTTCTCCCGAAAATCTGACTGAGTTTAAGCCCAGGCAGTGGCTGGGCCACTTAAAGACGTTCACAGAGTTGTCTATAAGCCACTCTTACTGTGTGCTTAGGGTCACTGTCCTTTTAGAAAGTGGACCTTCCTTACGGTCTGAGGTTCTGAATGCTCTGGACTGGGTTTTCTTTAAGCCTATCTCCTTATTTTAGCGCACTGAGCATTTCTTCTACTCTGAAAAGTCCTCCAGTCCCTGCCACTGAAAAACAGCCCCACAGCATGAGGCTGCTGCCACCTCACTTTACTTTTGGGATGGTACTCTGCTGGAGAGTGGATCAGTGGAGTGTTGCAGTGATGTTTCTCCTTCTGTAGATTTCCCCTATCTCCACAAAGAGCCCAACTAATGTGACCATCAGGTTCTTGGTCATCACTCTAGCCATTATTATGTTCAGTTTAACGAGGATGCCAGCTCTAGGAAGAGTTCTGCTCCCAAAATGGATAATGGTAGCTACATGCTTCTATGACCCTTCAACTCTTCCCCAGATGTGTGGTTTGATGCAATCCTGTCTTCGAGCTCTACAGGAAGGTGTTTTTTTTTTTACCTCTGGGCTTTGTTTTTGCTCCAATATAAGTTTTCAACTGTTATACCTTTAATTAAGACATGTGTGCCTATCCAAATCATACCAAACTTTACCCAAAGTGTGATCTCATTTACAAGTAACATGAATGTTCCCGAGCTAAATTGCAACTGTCCCAGGTATGCCCCAGAATACTTATGCAATGGAAGGATTTAAGTTTGCAAATTTGTTTTTAAAAAAGCAAAGATCTTATAAACCTGTTATTCGCTTTGTCTTTATGGTGTATGGATTGTAGATTGAGGTGGGAAAAAAAGTCATGTAGAGTGGTTGCAACATAAAACTTGAAAAAAAAAATACTTAAAAATATAATTGAATACTTTCGCAAGGCACTATATATATGTGATTACAGGTTGCCGATGCAAAGTCAACATTTTTAACTGGAAGAGATCATTTCCTTTATTATTAAGGTACAAAAGGGCACATTTCTATCAACAAACTTGATGTTTTGCATCACCTATCAACCTTTTGCTTTTTTGGTTAAAAAAGACATTTTAAACAAGCAACAGCATAACCTGAATCTATGGTGCAACGCAAACGCACACAAGAAACACTTGAAGCGTTCAGATGCAAAAGCCTCTAAGTACGTCTGACGTTTTTCTTTAAAATTGGCATTTCTTTCTGGCTACTATGTATAGATTTCAATGTAAGTACTGGTACTTCTGAATGGGTTGAGATTGGAATTTAGCACATTTGAAGTGAAAGTACTTGATAAACATACTATGTATGGAGGGCATTCAATCAGTATCACGATCTCATTCTTGACCAAGATGGCTTTTAGAGGCTTTTGCATCACTTCACTTGTTCTAGCCATGCTGATATACAGCAATAACGCTTGCAATTCTTGCTAATGTTGTTCTGATTATTTACTTGATGGCTACACCACATGACATTTTAAAATCAGTCAAACGTAAGAAAACATGAATGGTCAGCAAATTTTAACTGTCCTCTCTTACCTCTGTCAGCTCAGGCAGCAGGGGCTTGATTCGTCTCTGGGAGTCTCTGCTACGGGACAGGCCCTTTTCACCGTATCCTTTAGATAAATCGGCCCGAGATGCACCACCTCTTCCAGCATGGTTCTTTCTGTCTTCATAGAGGTCTTCTGGTGCATGTCTTCCTCTGAGACTGCTTGCCTTTTTTGACCCAGAAGAAGGGGCAGCTCTCTTTAATGGCTGTCTGGTAGTGTGTCCTGATGCTCTGATCCGCTTTGCATCCTGGCTGTCTCCTCGTTCATGCTTCCTTTTAGACCCTGAGACATGAGGTAAACAATCATTTAATGTGATAACGGTGACACTGAAAGCAGAAGACAAGTTCTCAGATTACTCTGTACATGTTCTGCTGAAATGAACACAGTCACATGAGCACAGTAACATTTCTTTATTATAAATGTTATTATGTGCGTTCATACAACCTAAGTTTTTTTCTGTTCTTTAAAAATGGAAAGCATGCCATGTTATTGTTCAGCTGAGCCTTTATAAGTCAAGCAATTTGACTAGTCTCTGAACAAACAAATTGCAAAATGACTTCTAGAGTAAATGGTTAATCAAAAATGTATGCAGTGGGAATAAAATCCAATCTGGCAATGATTTAAAATAATGTTTTGCACATGTACCTTTTTTCTCATTAATATCATGTTCGCTTTCAGGGTTGTAAAGTTCATCATCCTGGTCAGGAGCATCAGTCAAAATGTCTTCCAGCACATTCAGTTCCCCATCTAAAAATAAATGCACACTGTGTAAAACTATTGAAGAAAAATTAATTCTAGTTTATACAACCATATTCAGCTCACTCACACCAATATTAAACATGTCATGTAGTAATACAATAAACAACATGTCCATCCCTTTATAGTATACAAGTAAAGACGAAAACAGACTAACGTTAATACAACAACATTATTTACCAAAGTGATGTTTATCAAGCTGTTCTCGTGAACATGTTCGTGTAAAAAGTGCAAACGCTGTAAGTTAAATCTACGCGAACAGAAATTCATCCATTGTTACATAATGTGCCCTATATTACATACAAACATAACAGACCTATGTTTGGTAGGTGACGTCCTAAAAGCAAACTGTACAAGTAACATACAAAACCTTTTTTTTTTTAAATCCTAACAACCATTCTTTCCCTAAAACCACTCAAAATAAACAAAGTCCTCCATGATAACATGAGTTAGCGCCATGCTAAGCTAACGATCGCTGATATTTTTCCTCAACAAATGTTTTTCTAGCCATAATTAGGGTGTCTAGGGAGAATGTAAATTCAATTAGTGAAACATAATTGCTAAGAAAAGAGAATTCTGTACTAAACAACTAGCAATAAAAAACACAAATCATTATTTTTGTAAAAAGAATGTGGCCATTACAGGCAAAAAACATCATCGTTTACCTTTCTCATCTCTCCTGTCGGCAGACATCTTCAGCCCCCGTGGATTAAACACACTATGAAGGCCCTCCTCTCTCTCTAGATTTATTCTTAATAACTATATTAATTCCCTGTTATTTTAGAAAATCTTACACACCATTAAATGATTTGTGACTCGAGTGTGTATTTGTCTGCTCTAAAATGGCGGATCTCTTCCTCCCGCATCGCAGCGAAGGAAGGTTGCCAAATATTCAGGGGTATATTACGCCTTATTGTTTTTAACCTTGTTTCATAACATTTCGTCTTAGGCTACGTAAAATCTAAATAAACAATTAATTATTATTATACAAAGAATGAAATACAATTCACTATATTTTTATTGTGTGAAAAGTATACATTTATATTAAAAACAGGGCACTGATAGAATGTGATGTGTGAAATAAATCAGGAGAAAACACTTACTCATGTCCAAACCACTGCACCATTTACTGCCATCCAAAATTTATTTGAGGATTTTTTGACAACTTCACAATTTGCAAAAGGCTCAATATTGTCTAATTTTAGTTCACAAATATCTACAGTTAAGCCTACACTTCTCTCTCTGTCTCGAAATAAGAATGAAGACTTTTTCAAATGTATGTGTGTAATGTTTAATTTAAATAATAATGTTATTTTTCATTTAAATAACAAAGCAGTCAAATGTCAAAGGCCTGGTGACAAGAATAATTATTCTCTCAGAGCATGGTAGGCTATATCTGTTGATGAAAAATAGTTTCTTCATCATTTTGATTTATCTTCTCAATGCAAAGTGAAAAAAGGGGGGGTATACATTTTTTTTTTTTGTCAGGCAGAAATGCAAAGGTTTGGTTAAAAGGAGTCAACAAAACAATGGCACAGGTTAAACATCTATCTTTATACAACAATAATTAAAACACAGCACAGCGGTGTATTTTTGTACATAGTTGTACAAAAATACAACCATTGAAGCACTTTACACCTAAAGAATATCCTTTACACCTCCATGGCACCCCATATGTATATGACTTTCTTCAAGTTGAAAAAAAAAAAAAAAAAAAAAATATATATATATATATATATATATATATTTTTTTTTTTTTCTAAAACTCACACACACACACACACATATATGCATCTAATACAAGTGTATGGTACGTCCACAAATGATTACACAAAAAAAAAAAACTACACAAACCACATGATCCCTGTTGAATCAAAAAATAAAACACATATGGAAACGCATATCGAAGAAACACAACAAATACTAACATTATAAACTTGATCATTGTGTTCACTTTGTGCGGTTTCTGAAGCGGTCCTGTACATTCCCATTATATAAATCTTAATACAATATTCAAATTCATCTGAAGAAAAAAAGTCATACACATCTGGGCCAGCATGAGTGTGAGTAAATGATTGGATGGATTGTCCCTTTAATGAGCAAGATGTGATAAAACATCGGCACCCTTGGCAAATATGATCAAAGAAAGCCATGAAAATTAATCTTCATTGTTAATCCTTTTGATCTTTTATTTAAAAAGTTCACAAAATTCTAACCTTTCATTGGGTAATAAAAATATCATTATGAAATAAATGCTTTTCCAGGTGCTTTCACCAGCTAAGCCACAAGCACCACTGAGATTCAAAGCCAGGATCTCCTGCTTACGAGACTTTAACCAAATAAGCCATGGCGCCAGTCTGTTTGTTTGGCCTCCAGGAGGGCAACTCATAGGATCAAAGCATCCAGAGAAGAGGACAACAGTCAGGCACTGCACAGCCTAAAATAGTTTTTTTGACAATTGAGTCAGGGTGGCCAGCTAGCCTCTGTTGTTGTTGGCCAAGCAGCCTTAACACAATGACTCTGGTGGGACTTAAACCCACAACCTTTAAATGACTTCACCTGGTAACCTAGAAAATCAATGCGCAATCCATTGCGCCACAGAGCCCCATGCAGCAGCTTCTTCCCAGCTTGTCCCAGTCTATCGTCGTGAGGATGAGGTCCTAGGGTCTCTGCACAATTGGAATGCGGTTTAAAAAGCAGAGGCACTCCCAGGGCGTCCTGTCCAAAAAAGAGCCCACAGAGCAAAGCCACTGGTTAAGTGGCACTGCTGGGATTCAAACCCAGGAGCTCCTGTTTACAAGGCAAGCACTTTGACCAGCTAAGCCACAGTGCCCTGTTGCAGCTTTGTGTTGACCCGGGTCAGCACTCTTTGGCAGCAGCTGATGGGTGGCTCGCTGGTGAAACCGCCTGCCCTGCTGGCACTCATCTGCATCCGCCATTTGCATTATGTTCCCAGAAAAAAAACCCCACATACCCCAAGGTGGTGCTCCAACTCCACCAGAGGCACCGCTGGGATTCGAACCCAGGATCTACTTTTTATTAGACAGGCGCTTTAACCAACTAGGTCACGGCACCCATCTGTGTGCTTGGTTTCAGGGAGGCTGACTCAAAGGATCACAGAGAGATCACAAAGAAAATGCCAAGCCAGGTGCTGGATGGATCTGGATCTGTTGACAACTCAGTCAGCCTGAAAGATGATATGTGTCTATATCGTCCTAATGCATGGTGAGAAGGGGAGTTTGAGTGTCCAAAGACTCTCCAAGCACCACTGTACAGAGCTGTAGTCAAGTCCAGCTTTGTCGAGTCCAAGACAAGTCCAAGATCAAACTAGTCAAGTTCAAGGAAACGCAGCCCTGGTTAGTGCCGCCGGCTACAACCACATAATGCACGTTTAAAAATCAAACCGAGGCGTGAGTGTTTTTATATCACTGTATTTCGGAAGGTCTTTAGAAAATGTAATTTTCATTTCATCCTGCATATAAAGCAGCATTTTTTTTAAGCTCGGAGCTGCTTTGTCTACAGCCGTTACCGAGGAAACCTCTCATTTCTTGTGTTTAAAGCACCTCCTGCTGGCAGAGAATGAGTTTGCATTTTTAATAACTGTCTGATTTATGTGAACATATTTTGCTTGTTATCAAAAAAAAAGTCTACTCTAGAAAGGACTTAGCTGTTTTTATTGATTATATTTGGACGTTTACCGGAAGTTAAGTTAGAGCCACAAAAGCATGCATGTGCAGTAACGTTTGTTTATGTTGTTGTCGTTGAAACCGTCTATAGGAGAACATTTAAAGCTGTTAAACTGGAAAATGGGGGTTTCAAAAAGTATTGTATAAAAGGGTGCTGTTAATTGTGGCCAGGACTGTACATGTGTATGATACATCAAATGTGCATTTATGCATTAATAATAATGATCAGTTTCACTATATAAATTTCTAATCTGTCAAATTCAAAAGCTCTCATAACTGAATAATAAATGTATGTTGTTTAATATAAAAATAAACATGTATCACAGTCAACTTAAGGCATTGCTTCTATGGGAACTCACTTTACATTCACTCTTTTTTACTCTTTTGTGCTTTGGCATCAGGACGAGTCTTTCTGAAACATTTACGGAAAAGGAAACAGCATGTTTTAATAAATAGGAATGTGATCAGTGCAACAACTGACAGTAAGAAGGCCACTACATCCAGGCAGTGGTACTGATACCAGCTCAGATCATGTGCCTGAACTCTGAGATGTTTAGCTCCTTCATGCCGCATCACAAACTCGATCCAGTAAACTGCCTGGTCCAAAGGCTTCATTGGCTGATTATGATGGATTCTGCAAAGTTTCATGATGCTCTCCTTGTACCTGAATAGAGAAGAAAAGCAACACAAAAAAAGTTCTTAACACAAGACTATGTGTTTTTTATAGCATCAGGATTAAAGTGAACACAAAAGGTGGCTGTTGTAATCCAGTGACCCAAAAACTTTAATATACATTTATATACTCCAATGTAAATGTTATTAATTTTGAGGTTAAATTTTGGTGAAGTGTTTTGTTCAAAACCAATATAAATGTAATAAATAACAATCTTGTTTGTAGTAATCACACCAAAAACACCTTTAGGGTTGTTTCTAAACTATCAAAACTAACTGGAGAACTAAACATACTTTTAGGATTTATAAAACTTATGACTTAACTCACGATGAATTATTTATGACAGTCTTTAGAGCATCCAGCAGGTCATTGGAATCCATTGTGTAGAAATCAAGAACAACAGCAGCTCCTTTGGTTTTCATGTGCAATAGATTATCAGGCTGGTCACCAAACAGTGGCAAGCCCACTATTGGGACACCATGATAAATAGCCTCATACAGTCCACTTGCCCCACCATGGGTAATGAAGGCCTTTGTTTTTGGATGACCTATCAGATAAAATAAATCTGTATCTAACTAACATCAGTTAATGTTCTTCATATTTAATGAATTCACAACAAATCTTTACTTACCAAGCAAATCATTCTGTGGGATCCAGTCATAGAGTTTTGTATTGGGGGCAAGAGTTTCTGGAGTTTTCCCAGTGTAACGCCAAACAACCTGTACAAATGCACAATTAACAGTTGCTTATATGAACACTGTAACACTGTGTCACATCCGCACCAGGCTCCACCGACACGCCCACTCTCCGATCACAATCTCCCGAATACTAACCTGCCACACCTG
>JAUMHE010000048.1:21917154-21961055 GCA_032359235.1 Enteromius mattozi
TGTGTACATTAATGAGGAAAAAAAATTTACTTAAATGATTTTAGCAAATGGCTGCAATATAACAAAGAGTGAAAAATGTAAGAGGATCTGAATACTTTCCGTACCCACTGTACGTTCCCTGAATGAACAGACTAGTTGATGGTAATTCTACTACAGTTACTACTGGCAGCTGATATAAATAATTGGAGATAATCATAATTAATAGTAATTATTTATATACATTTCCCTTAATGAGCTAATATGCTACAATAATGTTGGTAAACGCAGAGGAATATCCAGTAACCAGTGTGGTTACTGAAGAGTGGTCGTAGTTTGTTGCTGCAATAGTGTTGTTGTTTAGTCCTGTCACCTCAGCACATCCACAAGTTCAGTCACCTAAACACACTACATCTCCCAGCATCCCTCTTGCTACTCACCTGCACTCTGTCATGATCACTCACACCTAATTAGCTACACCTGCATCCACTTACCTGCTTTCTTCATAAGCACGCTCACTTTAAACACTCACCGTCTGGTCTCGAGGTTGTAAGCTTCCCATGCTGGTCACAACCTACCTGTCAGTCTTGGTCATCTGGTTCACCACCCACAAACAACAGAAAGGAACGAAGGACATTTCAGATAAGCCTGTTTTGACTGCTTCTGCCGCTATTTTCAGTTTATGTTTTGCCTGGAAGCCATTCCTTTTGAGTTGTGAATAAATCTGCCTCTGCCTCCTTGACCAGATGTGACAGTAGAACTTGTGCACCTTCTGTATATTTATTAATCAACCTTCTTAACACACCTGATTCAGGTCAATTAATTATTAGTAGACCCTGAATATGCAGAATTTGCAGTATCATGGAGGGGCTCCAACTGCTGATCATTTAGCATGGACCGTTCAAAACACCATCCCTCAATGCCCTCTGCATTCTCCAAAAAAATAATAAATAAAATAAAATCTAAATAAATAAGTTAATTAAGATTCTAAAGGCAGGGCAAGTGATTTCTGGAAGCCTATGTTAATATTTTAAATCTCCAAAACAAACACACCCCTACCCCAAAAGGGTCTCACCCCCATTTTGATAGCTCCGCCCCACACATACATAGCCTACGCAACCCAGGCAATGATTCGTTCTGTGAAATAAAGCAGAACCAATGTTATGCCATCTACATGGGATTTGAGCGGCACGACAAAATACTATAGAAAATATTAAAAAACAGTGATGCTCTCTACTCCGGACGCAAGCTGCTTGACAAATCTCAGACAGAAAACTGCTGCCGTGTTCTATTTATGACTTGCTGACATAAATTTCAAATGATTTTCAACAGCCCCTTTATCACGTCCAGTGTAGGCAGACTTTAGCTGTCACGGTGTCTGGTGTAGACACGGTGTTATTTACCTATTGAGAAGACTCAAAGCAACCTTACCGTCTGATTGCAGGCATTCCGCTCCTTGAGTTCTCTCCAGCGCTGGACAGCTGATCCGATACTGCTAAGTGGCTACAAGTTTGTTTTGGTACTCGGCCCCAACTCTGTTTTCTAAAGCATTTTTGAAAAATCACTTACCCTGCTTTTAAGAAAGTCTTTAATCAAAACGAAAAAGTGACACAGCTCTGTGTGGTAATGTTCAGCAAAGAGGTGTTCTGACTCAGATGCTCAGGTTGAGCATCACTATAAACACAAGCACCTCCTGTCACCCACCCTCCCTACAAACAAAGACAGTTATGAAAAGGGCCTTGATGCTATCCATATACAAACATAACAGACTTTTGTAACAGTAAAAAAACTAAAAAAGAGGCTGTAAAATTAGTGTTTACTTTAAGTGCTAGTGTACTGTATGTTCCACACATACTTCACAATGACAATGGCTAAATTGTGTTTTATGAAATAATTTTGAAATATTGTGTTTAACCCCACAATGTTTCTATTTTATTTTGAGTCTCCTGTGTTTTAACATTTAACATTTTTTTTTGTTTTTTTTCTTCAGTTTGGGAAGGTAGGGGAAAGTAATATGTTATAATGAAAATTATTCTGCTGCAACACACAGTATATGTCAAATATATGCTCATAACTGAGACAAAATAATTTAATGACACAGCACACTCTGAAAATGTCAGCGAGCAAAGAGTGACATCTGCTGTTGAATTTAGATATTTATTTTAAACGTTAAGGGTCACACTCTTAAAGCATTTTGTTTGTCAAATAAAGTATTTAATATGATATGCAATGAAAGAATAAAATCATTTAGAATAAACTTTTTTTTTTCTTAAGAGAAAGTACCCTCTGAGATTTTAAGCTAAATTCAACATTTTCCATTTTTATAGTTTTAAATTGTGTAAAAAAAGAGTAGGTTGTCACTTTTTATTTCAGCAAATTCCAGTGATTCTCAGTGTATGTTGGTTTCTTTTTAGGCATATTGACAGCAGGACTGTACGTTAACTTTTTTTGCACATAGCACTGGTGCTACAGAGGTTTAGCGTTTTGTAGCACAGGCCAAACAGTTGTAGCACACTTTAGGTGTGGGTGATATGCCAAAAATATCTTATCAATAGTACAGCCAATCTAATTTCTCTATTGTAAAAAAAAATAAGCTTCATTATTTTTATCTTTGTTATTAGAAATACATTACATTACAACCAAATAGTTGCTGGTCCATAGCGACTTCCATACAATTTTTTCGCCCTACTGTCAAAGTCACTGTACCAACTGGGCAGTTAACTGGATCCTGCCCGCATTTCCACTTCAGGGCATACAGTTTCCTCGTGGATGGAGCTCTGGAATGGAGGATGGTTTTGACAACCTCGGTTGAGAGACCTGAGGCTATGAGTTGTGCCCCCTCAGGAGCCACGGTCGCAGCTTCCACAACTCCGGGCGAGGGAGCATGATGGTGCCTCCTGCCTGTGAGAGGAGGTCCCTCCTGACTGGAATCTTCCACGGAGAGCCGTTTAGGAGGGCCGTCAGGTCCGAGGACCATACTCGGCCCAGCCAGAAGGGTGCAACAAGTAGTAGACTGACCGCGTCCTGGTGCACTCTCTCCAGAACTCCTGGGAGCAGAGCGATCAGGGGAAAGGCGAAGACGAAGCCTCGGCCACGTCTGTACCATGAACTAGAGAGAAGGCAGAGTTAAAAGGGGTCATATGATGCGATTTCAAGTTTTCCTTTCTCTTTGGACTGTTAGAAGCTGTTAGTGCATAGACAAGATCCCTAAAGTTGCAAAGACTAAAGTCTCAAAACCAAAGAGAAATATTTAATAAAATGTATGACTTGTCCACCTGAAACACCACTTCTCTACATGTGGGTTTATTTTAATAACATCGCCCAAATGTTCCTCTTAACAGTTTTATGAGAAGCGTATGACTTCATGCTGAGATCGTAAAACAATTAGTACAAATGCATCCTGTGGTCAGTAATGTTTCCTTTTTCCTTCTGGCTAGAATAGAGTGAGGGTTGGGTGGTAAATATCATCACTGCTATGTAAAAGCCATTACGTAAATGTCTTAACTAATTTTGGGAGATCAGCGCGTGTACATGAGCGTGGGACAGGATGACAGTCACAGCACAGCTAGGGAAAGAACCTGCAGGTGTCTCACACCACAGAGGACTGTACAACTGTCTCCTTTGATCAGTTTCTCTGTTAATTGTTTGAATAATTAAATTAGATTGGTTATATAAAAAGACTGGATTAATACATTTTCGTAAGTCCGTATTTACCCAAATGGTTTTACAGATTATTCTTTATGTATAGTTGAATTTTTAAACTAATGTATAGTTGAGTTTTAAAGGGTTACAATATAGTTGCTATTATTAGCAATGTTAAATAATTGCAAAATGCACTCTTCTGTTAAAAATGTAATTTATAGTGTGTTAGTTGGAGAGAACATAATTATGATGCATTAGGGCATTGGTGGGAATAGAGAAGCACAGATTGGAGTCTTGTCAAAATTACATAGTTCTTACTGTAAATAATAACAATAATAAAAAAAATTAAATTGCACACACTGAAAGGTGTGAATGAAACTATCGATGAAATATATATATGGATAAATTTAACCACTGGAGTGGTATGGATTACTTTTACACTACCTTTATGTCTGTTTTTGAGCTTAAAATATACATTCTTCAAATATTGTTTTTTGTGTTTCACAGAACAAAGAAAAGAAAAAGAGTTCAAACTGAAGTTGAGTTAATGACAGTATTTATAATGGATTGTTATTTCTACTTTAGTTTAGTGGAGGAAGGGAAGTGTATGGAGATATAATTGTTGCTTAATTCCAAATGAATAGATTATGATCCACAGAAAATGTAATTCATGGACTGTAGCAACTTTAGTATATTAAGTAGCTTGAAATGTGAAAACATTTGTTCGAAAACAACTCTATGTGCGATAAATTGCATGCTGCTGTGAGAAAAAAAACAACAAAAAAAAGCTGATTCTTAAAGACCACATCAGTAAATATCCACTCAAAAACATTGAATATGTTATACAATATGTTATATAATGCTGTTTCTCCACAAAGTAATTTAGACTCATGCCTGAGCGGAATGATCTCAGTTGTCATGAGTGCTCTCAAATGCCACTAGAGGGCACTCGCTTCTCTTCACCTCCCCTGGACTCAGATTTTATTATGGACTCAACTTCCCATCATGCACTGCACTCCCACACCAGTTCACATTTAGTAATTATCACCCACAGCTGTTTTCCATCATCACACCCTCTTTCACTCACTATTTAACTGGTTATTTTACTACTGTTCAAACACGTAACATTGACTTGCATAGGCATTCTCCCAGCGTTCTGTTCTCGTGTTTGTTTTATGTTATTTCTGACCTTCATCTGTTGTCCGACTCCTATGATTGTTTGCTGCCCGCCTCGACCCTTTGCTCTGTATTTTTGACCACATCTCAGTCTCCTCTGTAACCGATTGCCTGTTGTTTTGACCCTGCCTGTTCCCTGGAATAAAGAGTTTATTTGCATATGGATCCGAACGCTCAAGCCGCAGTCATTACATCAGTATTGGCAAGATTTGTTTTTTTATTTATTAAGTCAACACTGTTAATTTGAAAATAAACCTTCATGTAATGTTGTTAAAATATAGTTTTGCAGACTTAATACAAATTGTCTTCTCAGCCAAACCAAAGCAAGTTAATTCTTATCATCATTTTTACTTTTTGTTATTTTTTGTTACTTTGATATTTTTTGACTGTGAATATTGAAACAGTACAACTTAAAATCTATCATCTCTCATTTAATTACTCAATCGCTCAAAACCACTAGAGAATAGCTCATTTACTGTTAATTATTAATGTTTAACATGAAGTAAAACGTTTATGGAAACCCTCCAGTTTTTTTTAAACTAACGAAAAATGTCTATTAATTGCTTATTATTCCTGGAAATAAATAGCTGTTAAATATAATATTTCAGTTCATCATAATTTGAATAACTTTCTGTTTTCTTTAATGCATTAACAGATGTTAATAAACTGAACATTATTGTAAATTGTGAAGTGTTGTCAATGTAGCTAGAATCTTTAAAAAGGCTGACTGCATTTGCACTCACTCAGGGTATAGTCAAGGTTCAATAAAGCACTTGGGTGTGTGTGACAGAAGCATTAATCAAAGCTTTACTCTGCAATTGAACGTGCTGAGCTCTCAGAAACCTCTGGGCTCAATAGGGCTCATAAAATTCTCAGGTCTGAGGGACAGAATAAACAGGCACCAATCAGAGAAGGCTGCTGTGAATCTGTCACCAGTGAGTGACACAAGAGTTCCTTAGAGAGTACAGGGAGAAAATCTGATGGGCAGCTGGTCATGGCGACCTGAAAATTGAACGCACAAATCTTTGGAAGTGTGAAGTAAGCTTTAGTGATGTTCTTAAAGGTGCAAAAAGTTCTGGGAAAGCAAATTCATTTGAAGTCCACACCATATTTCCCCCCCTCACACAAGTAAAGGGTACAGTACACGGCATGAGTGGGCAGGAAATTGAGACATGAGGCAAAAATGCCGCCCAAATTCAGGATTAGTGGGCAAAACATAATTGAACTAAATCCAAATGAATGAAAATTGTTGATTGTGACATTACATTTAGATCTGTTTAAATTGCATCAGATTTGTTCGTGTTTTTCAGCATTGAGCTATCACACATCTCTGCTGAGCTTTTGATTACAGTGACCAAACAGAGGCATTTAGATTGGTCACCACCCAAGTTTTGTCTAGTACTGACAAGCCATTCAACAATAATGTTAATATTGCAGTCCTACCCTGTAATGTTTTCCTATTGTTAGAATTGTTCCTAATGTTATAATTTATATATGGTGATATAAATTACATGTTGAGTCATTGTTGTCAGCATTAAATAGAATGGGGATTTAATAGCTTAAATGACAGGATACCACAGAAAGTATTTATACAGAGAGACATGATTTTCTACGATAAATCAGTGTGTACTAATTTATGCTGATTACATTATAAATGACAGTCAATACATATCTGATTCATATCAATTCATATTCAGTCATTCAATTTGATAAAAAGGCATGTCACATACTGTACTATAGCAACTTTTTTAAAGATGAAGAGACAAAAGTTCCAAAACAAAGGCAATTTTAATTTTAAACGGTTCATACGTGTAACCGTGTTCAATCAACACAATCAACAACTGATCATGAACAGAAAACCAAGAGAAACTTAAATACACGGTGATGAAGATACAAAGGACAATCAGGTACACTAATCAGAGGTGTGAAGAATTTCAGTAAATGTAACTAATTACTGTACTTTAGTATCTTTGTGTATACCGAGTATCACATTTTACTCTCTACTCCATTACACTTGAAATGAGTGTTGCAGTTAAAGATTACATTTTGAATGGTACGTAGGTGTTTTACATATGAGACAAGGACATGACTGCAGCCTCGCAATGAGGCTGAAAACACATAGAGTGCAAGAAGATTTTACTTACAATTACACCAGGGCTGCACAATTATGACAAAATTGTGCAGAATAACATAAGTGGACTTTGAACAATTAACTGTCACTTTGAACGATTACATAATGTGTTGAATGTTGTTGAGTGTATTGGTTGTCAGTTTGCCTCTGATTCTGTTTTTTTGTAGTTGTTTGTTAGTTTTTCCTTTAAATACCTGCACAGAAGTCCTTGCCTGGTCACAATGTTAAAGTTTTTCACTGGCATGTCTCTTTGACTAGTGCATATTTGAGCCTATGTTTAGTACAGGTAAAATACTTAAGTACTGTATACTTAATAATCTACATTTTGGAATTGGTGACTTGTAATATGTAGTGGAGTAATTTTCCCTGTAAGGTATCTATACATTTAATCAAGTATGGTTTTCAGGTACTCTTTACACATCTGGCAATAATTGATTATCTAATTAATAACTATGGTAGCAAATGACAACCAGGGACTAAGAAACACTGGAAATAGGCAAAGGAAAAATGCCAACTCATTGTTATGCAAAGGTCTAACTTTGGAGCCCAATTCACCTCTGGGTTTAAGAGAATCAATTGGCAAGTGAATTTTACATGACAAGACAACAGCGTTCATCCACTCATTCAGGTTTATGATGAGGAGCCATGAATGTATCCTGGCATTCAGCAAGTGGATTAGAGCTTTAGCAAGGGGACATGATGTCTCCATTCCCTCCATTAGGAAAGGAGGGGTAAGAATGTAATCTGTCGATTTAAGTTGTGACAACTTTAGGGGTCTTATGGAAAACACCACAACCACTGAACGCCATCACAATCTGTGCCACTGCAAATGTTGACAAGCCATGTCAAAGCAGATGCTATACACAAGTCGTAACCTTCCCAATGCCACAGCACAAATTCACTGACCTTGGTGTATCCCCACATGTTACCTCCCCGGATGTGGACTCCATTCCATATGTAGTACTGCCCCATATGTAGTACTGGCAGTGCCTGCCTGAGAGTAGGGGTTAAACTCTACTGCCAGCAGCGACTGACAGAGCAAAACTGTCAAGTGGAAGACACAGGTTTACCACAAGGCAAACCTTACAATGGGAGTACACGTATGGGATTGCCTGCAGGGAATCACACCATATGGACACCTAGCCCAGTACAGGGGGTGACTGGGGATCCAGGCATGCTAACACCAGTACTGGGCCTGGCGTCAGACTCCTCCACTGAGTCTGACTGCTAGGGTTGCTGGAGGATACTCGACCAGGATTCGCCATCTGGGGCACACTCATCCTGTTGTGAGGGGGAATGGCACAGCAAGAGTGACACAGAGCCAGTTCTTCCCACCACTTACCGATTACCTAATACAAAGGAAGAAATCGTCTCTACTCAAAGGCTGTAAAAGTTTGCAAAGGTGTTAGGTGTTGCCCAGCCCACAGCTCTGCAGATGTCTGCCAGTGTGCCAAAGCCCAGGAGGCGGCAACACTCCAGGTAGAGTGAGCCCTCATCCCCAGCGGGCACAGCTCGCCTTGAGATTGGTACACCTAAGCAATGGCATCCACTATCCCATGGAGCAGTGGTTCCCAATTCCAGTCCTGGGTATCCTCTGCTCTGCACATTTTGCATGTCTCCCTTATTTAACATACCTGAATGAAATCATCAGCTCGTTAGGAGAGAGATCCATGAACTGTACTAATGATCTGATAAACTCATTCAGGTCTGTTAAATAAGGGAGACATGCAAAATGTGAAGAGCAGGGGGTCTCCAGGACTGGAATCTGGAACCACTGCCATGGACCAACCTCTGCTTGGAGACAGCTGTTCTGCTGACCTCTGTAGCAGACAAAGAGCTCCTCAGAGCTTCTAAAGCTCTTGGTGTGGTCCACTTATGTGTGCAAGGTGTGTACGGAACACAGCAACACCAAGGCTAGATTTGCCTCCTCCAGGGGCAGCGCTTTTAGGCTCACCACCTGGTCCCATGGGGAATAGTGGGAACCTTGGGGGACATATCCAAGCTGGGGTCTCAGGACAATGCGAGAGTAGGCCAGCCTGGGAGATGGGGGCATCAAGAAAGTGTACTTTTTCAACATTTCCCCTCAGGTTGAGCCAGAAAAGGCGCTCTTGGACCACAAAGGTAGACATTGCCTGTGACTTTTTTTGCCTCGCCGAGCACAGCTCCTTCATCAACCTGGGGTCAGTACTACCCTTGGTCATTTTTTTTTTGTGTGACTTGGCTTCTGGCCATAAAAGGGGCATTCCACATTGCTTGGCATGCAAGTTACACTTACCAATTTTGTTAGGCATTTTCTCTTAAACTCAGGTGATAATGGCTTCTAAGTTAGATCCCTAAAGTCTTCATGACAAGACTTGAAGTGACCGACAGATAGGAAACTAGAATGTCTGTTACATTATTATTGTTATTATTATTATTATTATTATTATTATTATTAATTTTACTATGTGAAGTAGTAAGTATAGTAGTATAGTTTTACATAGATGTGAATTAAAGAAACAGAGGACCTGCTACAACTTTTTTAACAATTGAATGTTATTAGGGTAACATTGTGTAGATGCCACATGGGACAGTGTTGCGAAAAGTTACTTTTAAAAGTAATTCAATTAAATATTGCAATACTCAATAAAAAAGTAACTAAGAGAGTGAAGAGAGAGAATTTAGTTACTTTTTATGGAAAGTAATGCGTTACATTTTTTTCTTTTGCATTACTTTTTGTCTTGTGGGCTGAGCTTCCTTTTCTTTGGTTACAGTAAAGGCACTTTTACACCAAGAGTAAAAATGAATAAGCCTCAGGTGGCCTCTGCACTTACTCCCAATTTCTCTCAACATGGGGACAGGAAAGGTGTCAGTAAATAAATATGAAAACAGTCTTATTTTAAAAAATTTTAAAAATTTTTTGTTAATTTAAACGTAATTGTAATGAACGAGATGGAGGCATGTGGATCCATTTGCAGGTTGTTTATTAGAGAGGTCATTTAGGCAGGGTCAAACACTGGCAAACAGAGCAATAGAGACAAGGCAGAATCGAGGTCGAGGTACACACACACACACACCATGAACACACACCCGGAGCAGTGGGCAGCCAGTTGAGGGAACAGTGCCTTACTCAAGCGTCTCACCTCAGTTGTGGGAATTGAAGGTGGAGAGAGGGCTGGTTATTCACTCCCTCCACCCACAATCCCTGCCGGACCTGGGACTCGAACCCGCGGCCTTTGGGTTACAAGTCCAACTCCCTATCCATTAGGCCACGAGTGCCCCTGGATGGCATCCGTGACAGGAACAAGGCAAGACGAGAGTTCGAGGATGACCTTAATGGCCTGAACAGGGTAGGGTGAGAGTTCACGGACGAAGACTCTTGGGCAGTTTCCTTAGCCATAGCAAGGTGAGCCGTGGGCTCTATGGCGGCCCTTGTGGCCGTAACTGGGCAGGATGAGGGTTCAACGGCTTCCGTGGCCATAGCTAAACATGACCAAGGTTCTATGGCGGCCCTTCTGGTCATGATGGGGCAGAACGACGATTCGACGATGGTCTCTGTGGCCATGACAGGGCAGGACGAGGACTCTGAAATGGCTTCCATAGCTGTGGTAGGGTGAGGCGATGGTTCAATGGCGGCCCTTCTGGCTGTGACGGGGCAGAACACTTCTGGTCGTGACTTGGAAACAGGACTCTGTAATGGCACTCCTGGCTGTGACTCGGAAACAGGACTCTCAGGACTTGGGAACGCCACTCCTGGCCGTGACTTGGGAACAGGACTCATGGACGGTACCATCTTGAGCAGTGGCTCAGGGGCGGCGGCCATCTTGTGCAGTGGCTCAGGGGCGGTGGCCATCTTGTTGTTGGCTTCCGTTGTCACTGCCATACTGTGATCATGCCCCATAGTATCAGCCGGTTCAGGCTCCGACATAACATCAGAATCGCGCCGCCTCTGTCTTACGCTGATGAGCTGTTTGGCTGGGTCCATACCTGGCAACTGTCTCTGACCGAAGCTGCTGGATCCTGTAGCGGCAAAGTCTTCTTTAATAAATGAGACGGAGGTGTGTGGATCCATTTGCAGATTGTTTATTAGAGAGGTCGTTCAGGCAGGGTCAAACACCGGCAAACAGAGCAATAGAGACAAGGCAGAATCGAGGTCGAGGTACACAGGCAGATTTCGGGGCAGGCAGCAAACAATCATAATCCAGATCAACAGTCCACGGAGAAAACAGGCAAAACAAACACGGGAATGAACGCTCAGAATTGATAGCAAGGGCAAATCAAGTTGAAGTTTCAGACTGGCTTTTATGTGTGTGTGTAATCAGTAAATGGGTGTGGTAATGAGGTGCAGGTGTGTGTGTGAATGAGGTGCAGGTGTGGATGTGATCAGTCCCAGGAATGCAACATGATGGGTAATGCCGTTCATGAGCCGGAGCACAGATCTGGCTGGAATGCCCTCTGGTGGAAACAATGAGGGACTCCAGCTGGATATCGTGACAGTAATGCTTTACTTAACTAGTTACTTGAAAAAAAGTAATCTGATAACATAACTTGCATTGCATGTAATTTGTTACCCCCAACACTGGTATGAAACACTCCCTTCAGAGTGATTACTTCAAGTACACTTAACTTTGGAGTAAATAAGGCAGGGGATCTTCAGATCTAGCCCTGAAGGTCCACTGTCCCTTAAAGTTTAACTCCAAACCTGAACTCAACTGCCCTTAATTTTCTAGCATGTCTAATTTGTTATTACACTAAGTCTGTTGCCTTTCTTAAATAATTTTATGACCTCTGTTTGTTTCCTCAGATCACAGTGAAGATCTGCAATTTTACTTGATCCACATGACTGAGGTGAGTTACACTTTTGTTTATATGTCTGAAGGATGAAGTTTTCATCACTTTTTGCATTGTTTTTAATGATATGTCATAATAGGTATAACTTTTTCTTTTGTCATTTTAATGTTTTAATTTAAATTTAATTTAATTTAATTTCTAAACAACGTTTTGTGAGAGTTTTGCTGCTGCTGCTACTACTGCTACTAACTACTACCACGGTTTACATCAGCATTTTTCAAACACTTCCTGGAGCCTTCCCAGCACCATATGTAAACTTGTTTGGTAATTCACCTGGTACAGCATTGTACTTCTGATATGAAGAGCTCAGGAACAAGTGAAACAAGTCATGATAAAAAAGCATATATATATCCTGATAGTCCACTTTAGACATTCTATTTACATTCTATCAATTGCTTAGAAGACATTCTTGTCTACACCCACTCCAACACTGAAACAATGGTGGACTGTTGACAGCTCACTCAGGGTGGATCTATGATAAATGCCTGTGTCAGTAAATGATTGTGGGAGGGGGCTGTGCAGAACTACGTCACTCTGCCAAGATTCTGAGAACATCTTGATCTATTGGCCAGCTGTAAGTAAGGGGCCGTGGGGAAAGTTCAAGTTTTGCTGCATTGTTCATAAGTGCCTAATTTGGCAATAAGCATTGCTTCTCGAATTGCTTCACATTATTGATGTAGACTCCATGAGTTCAGAAAGGATCTTCATTCCCCACATGAAGAAGTATATTAAGAGATCAAGCATCCATGTTCTAGCTGGCTATGTTTTTCCAGAGAGAAATAGTAAACTGTCGTTGTTCAGTGAAGTCAGTTCAGCATTGATCCTGTTCTAATATTTAGAGTCTAATATTTGTCTGATGTTTTGGGGGGTTATTGCTGCCAGAACCATAACGCCAATCCAAACTGTATGCTAATTGTCAATCATTTTTTTCTATATTGGCCCTGACCGTAATCAAGCATAGTGTTAGTTCTGGCAGGTCACATTAGTCAAGCTCTCAGCTGATCCACATCTACAGATAGGGATGTGATACCTATCACAGCACCCATTTATAAGGTCCTTCAGAATTATCACCAGCTTTCTCATTGCTCAATAGCTAATTACCCTCCTCCATCCCCATCTTCTTCTCTCATCAGGGAGTTCTTTGCCAGTACAGAACCATACTACCAAACCAAGCTGTATGCTAATTGACAGTCATTTTTGACGATAGTGGTCCTTACAGAAATGTACTGCACTGGGATGTGTCTTGCTTGGGATTTGACTGATAAGACTGCCATTCTGACACCGCAAGCTTCATACTTTCTAACCATATTGCAATAATTCTACTTATTGTACGTATAAAATACCATACAAGAGGTTTACTGTAAATCAGCAGTCCCATATTCATAATCGTGATCACACACAGTCTGTTTACAATGTCTACCAATGTGTCATGTTTACATCTACGAAAGTCTTTATATATACTGTGTGCATAGAGAGAGAGTGTATCTTGAAATTTATACATGCATATATCACTTTTACTCTATGCACAACTAGGTATAAACTGGACTGATTTGAATAACTTTAATGTATTTGAATTATACACCAAACATCTGGATCTGGGGCACAAAAAAACTGATCAACCTGAACAACTCTAGATGTCTCATTGAAATGTTGATATGTAATCTCAGATTTACAGAATGTAAGGCATTTTGTTTGAACACGTTGCTAAAAACATGTACTAACATGTACAATTGCAAACAGAATCAATACAATGCAAGTATTTTCTTTTGGAATACATGACATTGTTACATTTACAGTTACACAACTCTAGAAAAAATATAGCATCCCTTGATTCCACCGATTGTCCACAATTGCTATTGAGGTTACTTTCTAGCTCATCAGTGAACATAAATTCCGGGAACAGGGTTGAGAACCACTGATCTATTAGATCGATCAGGAGCAGGCATCTGTTGTGTTGTGATACTAGCACTCTCCATCCATGAGTAACATAATGCAATACTTTAATTTGATCCTTCTTTCTCCTCTCTCTCCATGCTCACCCATAATTATAGAAGGAGATGTCACTGGCCAGAGCGAGAAAGAGAAATCTGCCCCACAATAGAAAAACATTTAATATCTTATGTGTCTGTATGTTTTTCACTTATTCCTGCCTTTCTTGTGCAGTCCGTTATTACAGAAAACTGTATCCATCTTGCAGAAGAACATGCTACTGAGGGCAAACAATTTATATCTTTGGGTCCTGTTCACACTTAAATGCAGTATAAGCGATTTCTGGAAGGCAGTGTTGATATTTGAAATCACCAAAACAAACGCGCCCCTACCCCAAAAGGGTCTCGCCCCTATTTTGATAGCTCCGCCCCACAAATAGATAGCCTAAGCAACCCAGACAACGATTAGTTCTGTGAAACAAAGAAGAAACAATGTTACACCGCCTACATGGGACGCAAGTGGCATGACAAAATACTATAGAATAATCAGTGATGCTGTCTACACGGGGCACGAGCGATGCGACAAATCTCTGACAGGAAACTTCTGCCGCATTCTATTTATGACTTGCTGACACATATTTCAAATGATTTTCAACTGTTGCTTTATCGCGTCCAGTGTAGGCAGACTTTAAGCTGATGCGGCGCTGCGTCTGGTGTAGACACAGTGTTACTCACCTATTGAGAAAAACCAAAGAAATCTCACTGCATTCACAGGCCTTCCGCTCCTTGAGTTCTTTCCAGCACTGGAAATCTGATTCAATATTTACACAGGTTCTACTACTTGCCTTATTGTTCTGCAGACATTTTCCTTTTGTTTTTTATCTTTCTGTCACTCGGCTCAGCTGTTCACTGAACGCACTCTCCTACACATCATTAGTAGACACGCCCCTTACTGCTGATTGGCTACAAGTTTGCTTTGGTACTCGGCCCTGACTCTATTTTCTAAAGCATTTTTGAGAAATCGCTTCCCCTGCTTTAATGAGGATGATCCATTGCTTAACTACATTAGTTAACACGCATATTTTTTAAAAATAAAAATCTGTATCTGTTAATATTATTTAACTAACATAAGACAACATTGATCAGCGACAAGTTAAGAATCAGCAACACAGACTGATAGGTCCTTTACATGCAATCTGCTGGCAGTCACAATTTACTACATGGCACAAGCAGACTGGCTTTCACTGACTCTGCAGCCAATAGGCTTGCTAATGAAGCATTTTAATAATTTTATTATAACATTTTAATATCTGGTCCTTGAGCACACTCTTCCTAATCTTTGAAACCCTCCACCTCCCCAAGTTCCACCTGTCTAGATCTGCTGTGGGGTTCATGTATTCCAATTTAGGGAAAGACAGAAAGAAAAGTTTCAATACCTATTTGTACAGGACAGTCCAGTTCTTATAGTCAGTAATGGCATTTATCCCCTTCCATGTTATTATTTTCAAAGTCATTTTAAATTATTGCTTATTCCCTTTTTCTGTGCTCTCCTGACATTACTGTCAAGTTGCATCCTGTTTTTGAGCAGAGACTGTACCTTTCTTCTATGGTTTCTGGTTAGAGAACACTCATATGGTTTTGTTTGTTAAACTGGTCTCAAATATGAGTGGCAAATCAGCAAGCTCAACATGAAAAGAACTTCTGAGTGCACCTTAAAATACCACAGTGAAACCAGTGTAGTCTTTAGTCGTTACGTAGCTACAGAGGTAAACATCTGCAGCTAGCAAATTAATGATGGGAGCAAAACATGATTCCTGGCCTACATATTACATTGACACAACCCTTGCAGAGACATGCAGAAAGAGGTAGAATTGAATTTTGTTTCAAGCTACTGAACCAAGTCTTAAATCAGATTTTATTTCATATGTTTTGTAGCACTCCACACCAAGGAATTAAAAAATGTTTAATGTTTGTTTTTTTCACTATTTTTTTTAACCAGGCAAGTCCATTAAGATTTTGTAGCATATTAGCTCATTAAGGAAAATGTATATAAATAATTACTATTATTTATGATTAATTGCAATTATTTATATCAGCTTGTGGGTCAAAGAGCCAATAGTGTGTTGATCCTTTGGACTTTTATGGCTCCTTGTTTCTAAGCATGGTAATTTGCATATGCACTGGATTGGAGGTTGATATAAAAATTAGAAGAGATTCTAATTTGTATATCACTGAATGTTGCAAAGATATCAACATATAACATCAGGGGCAATCGGGACGACCGGGACTTTTCCCGGTTGGCCGGCCGAAGGATTTACACAGCGGATCACAAATTGAGTGGGCGTGACGCGAACGCGACCGGCCTGAGCTTATTAGAAACATTGACGTTACTAAATTCTCCGCGAATAGTGGTGTAGGCCGGGCCGGTGCACCCCTCCCCCCGGACCGCACCGGCTCACACACAACCCCTCTCAACCCCCCGGTGCGGTCAGAATTGTCCCGGTGGATTTTAGTGCCCCACTCCGCCCCTGTATAACATACACTCTCAATTAGATTGTCTGAAGATGAATTCTTAGATACAAAACACGAAATGTGTTGATATTGTGAGGTGATATTAGCTAGTGATCTATCATAAACATGCATAAAACAGTGTATCGTACACAAGACAATTTACAAGGACAATAACAATATACACATTGACCTGAAGGATATGTATTCACTCAAAGAGAGTTTTCCTGTGAATTAATTTGGGGAAAATCCATTGTCTTTTCAAAAGAGAGAACTAGTCAGAGTTGCTTTGTTCACATTCCTTCAAGCAATAAACCAGTGTTATCAGTCGGTTGCCATGGAATCAGAGGCCTGGTTTGCCTTCCTGAGGTGTTAGCTGCCTTTCTGGGGGGAAGGGTCCACAGACCCTCATAGTTGCAGTTTGAGTTACCCTTTAGGCTGGGTAAAGCAGTATTACACATTATTTGTTAAATGTAACAAATAGTTTGCACCGGATTGATTCAAATGCTACAATTTGTTATCTTATTTGCAAAGACAGCCTGACAGGACTGTTTTAGTCCTGCAAATTTAATTCTAACAAAGTAAGCAAAATTCTGACAAAATTCAACAAATTATTCCATTCGGGAGGAGAAGCAAAAGTAAAATAAGTACATCCATAAGCATTTTTTATAGTACTTTGAGAAGAATAATTTAAGAGGATCTACTGTAGTATGATGTGTTATGTTGCAAAACATTTTGAAGATACTAAAAATCAGTTAATGAATATACTGTATATAAATGCAGTTTACACCTAGTTTGTACTCAAGTAAAGCGTTCAAGAGGCAGTGATGAGTTTTATATTTGTGATTAATTTAATTGCAACGTTATAAAACATTTAAACCTCCGAGGGCAGCTTAAATCTGTCAATCAATAGCAGTATCAGATTTGTAAGATCTTTGTAAGATCATTCATTATCAGCCTTAAAATAAACCCTGGCTGTGAAAGCACAGCAGTTTGTCATGGGTTGGATTAGCGTGGATTACATAATCCAAAGATCATCAGATCAGAATGTATTTCCTCTGACATCGACTGCAGATGTTTGAATGGAAACACATTTACTCCTGGGCTGACATTAGCCGGCCTAGTCATTTGCCTCTCAAGGCCTGGAAAATGTGTGCATGCGGGCAGTGAGTGGGAGCGCCACTTCCCCACCCCCTGACTCTCAGATGCTGCGCGGTCCTGAGCGCTGTGTGCACGCGTCCACTTGCCTGAAAACACAGCCACTGTGTGCTTGCATTGATCCCGTCACACCAGGCTGGCCGCTGAGGATCCGCAGAAGGGGGTAAGATGCATACTGCTGGTTTTCATGTGCTGAGGATGTGCTTTTCTTGGAAAAATGTAGACTGGTCAGAGATTGTGTGGAGGTTGTTTTGGCTCAAACTGAGTTTACAGTTCAGAAATGGGAGCAATTTCTGTGTGAAAACAGACACTAATTTTTGGTTTTGCATTTGTAAAATGTTGACTTAATAAATGTTTGGTTATAAAAATGCTTGCTTAACCTGAAGTGGTTGTGTTTTTGCACTGAACATAGTTTGTGGTTGGTTATACTTTGAACGACACACACACACCCATAGAATTGAACTTGTTTTGTGCTAAAAATGACCTCAAATGTTGTGGTTTGCAGTTTTTTTTACTCATTTATGAGATTTTCGTTCTTGGCAAACCCATAAACAGACACTGATGGATGGACTTTAGCTGTATCTAGAAAATCTCTGTTATTTTTCTGGCATGGGTGTGGGCAGAACAGCAGCCACCTAACAACATTGCATCGTGGCACAGGGAAGCACCACTTACATTTTCTTCACTAAATTTAGTTTACCTTAAAAACAGCTGGCATGACAAATTAATCTTTATACTCGCAGCAACTTTTTCTGTAAATTAACTGTCAAAGAGCATTAAACTTACTTAGAAATTCTATTCATCATTTTTTACATATTAAGCCTTCTACCACAAAGAAAAAAACTTGAAATTTACCTCAAGGTTATCAGACTTCTCATGCTATGCTGCAGATAAAGATGGTGAGATGATGGCAATTTTTTTCTACTAAAACCTCTCAAATATCTATTACCCAGGATTCAAAAACAACTTAAGGGTTAAAAATGTTCCAATGCTTTTTTGCTGTTCCCTGTGCTGTACTCCGAAGCATTAGTGTAATAAATGGATTTGATGGGCTTCTCTCATCTCAGTTCACAATCATCAAGCACCCCACAAGTATGGTAGCAAGCAGTCCAGTTATTTTAACATCAGGCCTAGAAGCCCTACCCTAGATTTAAACAAGACATAGTTAGAACGCAGGAAAAGTGAGAGTGCAGCGGCATCAGATATTAAAAATTCTCTCTTTTTCGCTCTGTATATCTAACTGAACTATACATTGCATAAAATTCAGTAGTGTTTTTAAAACATGTAGACTAGCTTGCCAAAATGCTGTCACTGGTTTTATTTACACTTTCACTCAGAGGTTTGAAATATTTTTTTAAGGTTTAATAACATTATTTTGTTTATTATTTTAAAAAGAAATATCTTATGTGACTGAGGAAGCTTTGGCAATTAACACTGTTTCTTTAGATGTCATAACTATTATGCAAAAAATAAATAGAGAAATACTAACACTTTAGTTTAGGGACCAGTTATCACTAGTAAGTTGGTTATTAGCGTGCATTAGTAATTATAAAGCGCATATGAAGAGCTTGGTTCCAAAATGCTTTAAATCCATTTTGATTAATTTGTGCAAAAATGTGTTTTCTTTACCAAGAAAATGGCAAGATAAAAAACACTATTTACTGTTTCACATAGCATTTTTAGGTTATAATAACATTAAACATGTTCATAGTAAATGTACATGTATGTAAACAAAACCATTTATTTTGGACGTGATGAATCGTGATTGATCTTTTGATAGCACTAATATTAATAGTGCCTGCTTGACCGACACTGAGGCACTCAACACTCATTGTCAACATTATACGCTTTATGACTGAAAGTAGCAGATTATGAGGCACTGATTGTTTAGTGGTAAAAGGCAACAATCAGTTAATGTCAGTTAATGGGTGGTCATAAATGTAATCTTGGTAAGATGAGTGTTTGACAACATTAATTATTCATTGTAGTTCTAAGACTGTAATCCACCCATAACATCCAAGCATAGTTCAATAAACAGCTCTATTCTCCTGGGCATCTTTTTACAGTTCACTCAGCCTTTAGTGCACTGATATATTACAGCTGGCTCTGTTTTATGTATGTATTTATTTATTTATTTTTTCTTCCTTGGATGGTGTGTTTTCAGGGAAGTGTGTGGTTATTGGATTCTGTGGCCCTTGTCAGCAAATTTGCCAGGTTTATGGTTGCCATCTGTAGTGCTGTGGCAGTCTTCTCTGCTCCACTTGAAATGTTTTAAAACTGTTTTGCCCTGTTTGATCCCATAGGATTGGAAAATTGTAGTTTTGGGGAATACTAATATTCATATTATTTACTCCCTATAACACAAAGGAATAGATCACTGAACATTCTGTCGTCATTTACTCACCCACGAGTAGTTTCAAATCTGTATGAATTTCTTTGTTCTGCCAAACACAAAGGAAGATATTTTGAAGAATGTTTGTAACCAGGCTATTTTGGGTCATCATTGACTTCCATAGTTTTTCTTTCTTACAGTGGAAGTCAATGGTGACCCAAAACAGCCTATATATTGCTGTCCGCTGTCTACTGTGTACACTGTCAGCATCTAAACTGAGTATGGAATATATGGAAGTTTTCTGTTAGCACATATTCCAATAGGCATAAATATTGCATGCACAAATGTTTAGATAAAATTTGAGATTGATATTTTCATTATAGATAGATGCAGTTACCTGGATGTAAAATCATAATAAAGCATATATAATCATAATCATAATAAATCATAAATAATGTCAGGCCACCACTATGTTTCTGCATTTAAAGTGATAATCAAACAAAGTTTCCAAAAATTGGAAAATTTAAAGGGAATGTAACCAAGTTATAAAATGGGCACAACCTTAGCTGATTCCTGTTTGAAGTACCTTTGCATTTATTACAGCAGACAGTCTTTTTGAATATCTGTCAACAATTTCCCTGCAAACGACCCGAGATGCTGGGATAGGAACGGAACCCTGTGCCCCTAAGAAGCAGTTCAGAGAATTGGATGGATGGATGGATTTGTCAATTTTTTTTTCCCACACTTCCTTGTAAAAGAGCTCCAGATCGATTAAATCTCTTGTCTACAACCCTCTTCAAGTCATTGCAATAGTTTGATTGGGTTTGGGCCTGGGCTCTTACTCAGCCATTGCAAAATATTTTTCTTCTGGAAGCCTTCCTTTTCTGACCTAAAAATGGGGTTATGGTCAAGCTGTTACATGAAATTCATCTTCAGCTTTGAAATAGAGGCCGGCTGGTTTTATGCTATCAGGTACTTGGCACTATTCCTTTTATCTTGCAGTAATATAGCATGCTTGCACCACCATGCTTCACGTATGATGTTGTTTGTATGATTAGTTGTCTTGTTTTTGCACCAAACATTTTCGGACAATTTGGTTTCAATTATGGTTTCAACTTGGTCTCACCAGACCATAAATCTTAAAGTTTTGTGAAACTTCTGTGGTTTCTAGTTTTTTTTTATTATTATTTAATAAAGACTGCTGCATTGAGATCCTCAGTTCAGATCTTTTCTTTTGCAGGTGGGATGCACTCTTGCCCTTTTATGCAACAGCAGCTGCTCTGGGCATGCAATCTAAAATCAAGGTTACCTTTTCCCAAATGCATCATTAGCTTAAGTACATCATAGACCCAGTGAAACCAGTGGAGCTATGATCAATCGGGCTTATGATGCTTTTGGGAAATGGAGCCCAAATCTAATTTACCCTTTGCAAGGTTCTTAACTGATGGATGATCTGATTAATAATTACACAGAATCTGCCATTTTGTCCAAAAAGAAAGATGCCATTGGTTGATGGTTGAATACAACGCTGTCAGATTACATTGTCTCATTCACTGTTGAGAAAACCGTGCAGTACCAAGTGCATAATTATAATAATAGCACCTTTCACTCCCGTAATGTGCTTATGATGTATCATGTCTGTGCAAACAGAGTGCTTAGAGCTATGTAAATACATATTGACAGGCAGGTAGGACAGCCTATCATAATATTCAAACTAAACATTTTGATTGGACAAACATTTTATGGTCTTATGCCTTCCATAAAAAAAATATAATTACATATAAACAAATTTATACCACTTAATTTAGTGATTACTTTTGGAATATGAAGAGATTTTCAAGCAGTTTTTGATCCGAATCACTTACCCTGCTTTTAAACTTACAATTGTGTGTGACATCTTTTCACGGTTTAAATAAAATAGTCTGATAATGGAATTGCCTGTAATTTATGAAATCTGTAAATAGTTGTTAAAGACGGTGTCCCTAAAAAGGCCTAAAGTCCTTTTAGATACGTCCAGTTCTAAAGTCCCAAGATAAAGACATGTTAGCCACACAGGCCCTTCATTAAAATGTTAGGTATACAGGCCCTTAAAATAGTCTTCTCTCTAACTGCAGACTGATCTGCAGTGAGAAAAAAGGAAAACTACTGAATGAAAAAGATTTGTTTTCCCTAAGTGTTTAATGTTAATTTGTAATCATTCAAGTCTCTGATTGCATCATAAAAATGCCCCATGTGCTCTGACAGTTATCCTAATGTACCACAGCCAGTCTTCCTGGTTCAGGGACTCTGGTCTGTGGCTGGATGAAGAGACCAGCAGCAGCTGGGAAATATTGGAACAGAATTCTCTTGGTCCCCGAGGCAGCCAGATGCAGCCTATATCTGAGCTGAAGATCTGGCTGATAGTTGTCCAGGAACACATTTCTGGAATTGGATGTCCCCAGTTACTCTGTTTTGTGGTGGAGGCTGTGTGAATTTGCTAATCTTTTGTCATCTCAGTGGAATTGTTGAATGTTTGATGACTTTTTTCAGAGTCCTATTTCATAAACCCCATTTCATGTAAAATTATGTCACCATTTTATTAAAGTGTCAGTCAAAGCATCGCAACATGACTTTAGATGCATATTTCTTATGTGATGGGACATACAGTTATGGTGATTTAAAGAGGAAATGAAAATCTGTCATCATATATCAGTTTCCACTTCCGTCGTTTGCAAAAGATGCATTCTTCTTCCTAACCTTTCGTTTTTTTGAAAATGAGGAAAATCATACAGAGCTGGAAGAACATTGAGTTACGGGAAACTTTTCAATTACATTTTTAATGCCTCTCAAGAATGACATCATAATCATTGGCTATATGCAGCGTTGGTCTCAGGCTGAGACTGATGGTCTCAGGCCGCTTTATTAAGTTGAAATGATGGATCGAGCAAAATGACTTATATTGATTTTGGTGCTGGGCTGAGAAGCCACTGCGTTTTATCACTCCTCACACAATAACAGCAGCTTCCTCCTAGCTTTTGTCTCTTTTCTCTCTGACAATAAGGATGAAATGCTATAACCCATGCTAAACTTCATCCATGACCTGTGATCACACGATCTTTAAGATGTGTTTACACCTGTGGTACAAAAAAAATCCCAAAATGATTGATTAAAATTGACTTTTTTTTTTGACTCAGAATTAAGTTTTACCTGTTAACATATTGCAGTTCTAAGAGAAAATTATGTGAACTATATATAGTAGTTCATCAAAGTTGTCCTAAGAATGATGAGAGGTTTTGATCGTCTTCATGTTGACTACTGTGTATGGTAACACTTTATTTCGATAGTCCACTTTAGACATCCTACTAACAACAAACTACACTCTGACTGTAAGAGTGTTTGCCAATTTATTCTACTAAACATAAACCTACCCTAACAGTCTACTCTGAGAGTTAGTAGACATGTAGTTGAAAATTGAGAATTAGTTTACATGTAGTTATAAAATTACTTATAGTTAGTAGTCTAAAGTGGACTAACAAAATGAAGTGTAACCCTGTATACACACAAGCACACAAACACACAAACATTCAAATGCATAAAGACATATATAAAAATTAACTATATGTTTACTCAAAATGTAAGTAGTAAGTAATTTGAAAGTAATGGAAGTAATGATCTTGTGTCAGTTAGCATTGTTATGACAGCATCCTAGTGTTTATAAATCAGTAAAGTGCACAGTTGGGGTCTTTCATTAACAAAATGGATATCTCTAATCACTTCTGGCAGTACTTGAAATGTTAGCAAGACACACAAACAAATAAGAGCTTTTCTCTATCTCTTACCAATGAGAATAAGACATTCTCTTAGATTCTTTGCACTACAAACCAACAAAGGCCAACAAAGCCAAATCATGTTTTTTTTTCCCTTCGCTTGACAGAACTCATCAACATTTGCATGCTGCAATATTAACTCTCTCTCTCTTTGCCTGTGTCTCAGCAGAAATGTGATTGTCTTCTGAGTCTGGAAGCAAATTCCCTGGAGCAAAAATCAAGAGTGTGTCAGTGTTTGAGCGAGAACATCAAAAAACAGCTACTTCTGCACGCAAGACAGACTTTCTGCCCACCTCAGCAGGTACAGTACATGCTTGCTTTTTCTCTAGATTTACTTATGACTCAACAAAATGGGCCTGACACCGATGTGGTATAGTTTTGGCCGTGTGCTTCATCGATGTTTTGTTCTTGTTGTTCATATAAGTGCAGTGGCATGGGAAGGTTTTCTAAAGTCTGCTTAGCTGGCATTAAAAAGGTACTTATCTTAGCTTTAAAAGACATTCGGAGAAGAATAGAGAATGAAACAAAGCCATGTGTGATGTGAATGCTTGATCTCTTGATACACTTCTTCATGTGAGAAGTGAAGATGCCTTCTAAACTTGTTCTTGAGTCAGTCACTTTAGTATAACTTGTGAAGTCCATGTCAGTAATGCAGGAAAGCTAAGCAATGCTATCTCAGTCTCTTACAATCAGGCAGCTTATGATCAATGCAGTGAATTTGCATATTAAAGTTTTCATTCTGAGGTGACATCCATGGGGGGAACTAATTTCTCTCACTAAATTCCCAATTCCACAATTTCTAGTGAGATGATAGGGTTTGCCTGTCAAATTCACCATTCACCAAAGCTGCTGATAATACTGAAGGATCATATATATCCATATAGACACGGATCAGCTGATTCACGTGTGACTCACTTGACCTGCCGGAACTAACGCTGTGCTTGATGTTTGTTATAAACAAATCCGATAAGACATTTTCAACTTCAAACCATTGCTTCTGGCTAAAATACTAGTCCTCTATCAGTAATGCTTTGGATTACTTGGGATGTTTTTATCAGTGGTTCAGGCTCTCATTCTGATGGCACCCATTCACCACAAAGGATCCATTGGTGAGCATGGTATTTAATGCTAAATCTAGCCTAATCTTTTCCAATGAAGAAATAAACACATCTATGAATTGGATTACTTGAGGGTGAAGATGAACTATTCCTTAAAGGGCCATTTTCAGGGTCACACAGTCTATGACTCCATAAGCACGGGTGACTCAAGATTACTGTCAGCATACTGAAGGCTGCAAGGAAATTGTTCTGAAGTGCAGACATCTGTTGTACTGTTAGCTGTCAGTCCATAGACATCACAGTCTGTGGCACAATTTTCACTCTGAACAGCATGAACACATTGGGTAATAATCTCTTTCTGGATCGTGTTGCTCATCCAATCGTCTCCTATTATCACCCATTCTCTTTTCATGCTTAGATTGTAGGTACAGTGTAGGGCTGGGCGATATATATCGAACGATACATTATGCGCATCTCATCAGTAATGCCGGTTCTTTGATTAATTTGACTAATCAAAGAACCGGCATTACTGATGAGATGCGCATGATGTATCGTTCGATATATATCGCCCAGCCCTAGTACAGTGTATTTCAATATCAACTTGTACAGCATCAACTAGAAAAGCTTTAATTTTGTTCATCACACAAAGTGGACTTGGATTAAACCACTGGTTCTTTTTGAAGATGTATGATGTCACAAGAAAATGCATAAGTGAGTGAATGTTTTGACATTAACTCTGTTTGCAGAGACAAGTGTATAAAAAAGGGTAAATGTTCCTTCCTGTTGAAAATTGTAAACCTGCGAAACAAATGCTAGTATGGCCATTTTTTATGTGTTCTGAGTCTTCAGTCAACAGAAAGCTGATTTGGTTGGAAGTCTGTGATATTTAGTAGAAATATCCCACATTGATTGGGACACAGAATTAGTCCAATAGGCTTTGAGTCAGATCTCACACCTGCTATCATTTATTCCTCTGCCCTCTATTCACATGAAAGAGAAGGTGCGTGTTGATCACAGATGCTTTTATCAGCCTTTGAATCAGCTTTCACTCCTTTTCAATCATTTTCTCTTCCCTTCTTTACCTTTATGGCTCTCTTCACCTCTCTGTTCATCTTTCTGTCTGTCTCTCTGTCTGTCTGTTTTCAGATTGGTTTTTAAGAAGGACTCACTGCAGCTGTGAAACGTGGCAGATCAGTGTAAATGTCTGTGTGTGTGTGTCTTGGATATGGCTGCACTTCTCAAAGTGACCCAAAATAAGTTGCAGGTTTTTTATAGACAGCAGTTTTTTTTTTTTTGGTTTGCTCTTGTCCTCTGTTGAGATTGATTTGATTTCATTATTTAGTTTAGGTCTGTGTCATTAATTAGCCTTATTTACATGTGTACAAGTTTTTCTGTTTCTGTTCATTGTTGTTAGCTCTCGTCTAAATCAGATGTGTTGTTGCTGTTTTTTTTTTATGTGAATTATTTGCCTGTGGATTTATTAAAAATTACCTACTGCATTTATCTTCTTTCTTGTGTATTCTACAGAGATCCATGACACATGCATTGCTAGTATAGTCGACTACTATATTATTACTTGTGAATATCTTGAATTCTTCAGATTACCTGGTCATACCAAATGTGAAACTCTTTGTAGGATGAATGAATAGAAATATAATATTTTTACAGAGGGGTCTGTCAAGTCATTTGTGTAGAGAGAATAGTGAAGATAGCTGATGCTTCAGTGTTGGTGGTCAGTGGTGCTGTTGTGAACAAACTTAGGCTGCCATGTGGGACACCAATTATAGAGCTTCTGAGGGCTTCTAAATACGGCAGCTTCCTGCCTACACTGATCATGACAGATATTTTCCAGAATATATTATAAGTCACCTGTTTTTTTAGCATCTGAAACATTTATATTCAAAATCAACTTTAATATTGCAATTAAAGTGCCTCTATTATGGGTTATGAAAGGTTCATATTAAGATTTTGGGAGTCCCCAATAACAGGTTGACATGCATGCAAGTTCACAAAACGCTTTCATTGTCTTATAATATGCATTTATTTTTTACCTTATTTGCTCAACGACTCCCAAACAATTCATTCAAGGATTAATTTCTCCGAACCACTTCTTTGCATGACACTAATCTGCTGTGATTGGTCTGATTGGTCAATTTAATTTCCATTACATAATAAAAGCAGCGTTTGTGAGTGCAGTGCTGCTTTGTTTACAGCCGTTACTGGGGAAACAGCTATTTTACCTCTCCAAAGGCAGCACCTAGTGGCAAAGTGGCTTCGATATAGGGATTCGTTTTAAAAATGACTCGTTTTAATGACTCGACTCTTTCTTTTGACATTGTACACGGTGCACTTTCAGATTAAATTTTTTGCAGGATGTTTTTAATTCACATAGAGCTGTGTTACACACTGCATGAAAGGTAATTTTCAAAAATCCATAATAGTAGCACTTTAACATCAACCACGCAATACTTGCAAAGTGCACACATCTGAATTTGTGAAATGAGAGAGTTACATAAACCTAGTACCAAGTTTAGGATTCTCTTTTGTTTTGTGAGGTAAACTAAATACAATACATTTGTAAATTGGGATGCTGCAATTTATATTCAGGTGTGACTTGCAGCAGTGCATTCTACAATCTCAGAAATAAAGGTACAAAAACTGTCACTGGGGTGGTACCTTTTCAAAAGGCTACACTTTTGAACCTATTAGGTTCAAATATGTACCTTTAAGGTACCAAAATGGACGCTTTAGGTACAAACATGTACCTTTTGAAAAGGTACCACCCCAGTGACAGCTTTATTACCTTTATTTCTGAAAGTGTAGGTTCCCATGGTTCAGGAAAACCCTGCCATATTATTTTCTGAAATTAAAATAATCTTAAATGTCAAAGATCATGTCAATTTTCAAATGTCCTCAAATATTCATTGGTCAAAGGTGTTGGAGGCTGGTACATATTTGTGTGCTTTAATTTGTAGCCAGTACTGAGTCACAGTATGTTAGGTATACATCTGTGTGTGCCTTTGACACTGTGATGCTCTTGTGCGATGTAAGAGGAAGTGATGAGTTCACATGAATCATACAGGCATAGAGAGCGGTGTGACTGACACAAACACAAGGGCAGCTTGATTAACGGCCATGTGGAGACTCACAGGAAATGTCATCTAACTGTCATTTCCTTCCATACATGTTTCATTTCATTGTGCGGTGTAATGATGCTAGTGCTGTCTGTGGTCTACCTACAGACTCAGCGTGTTCTGTCTCCTCTCAGTGAACACAGGCTCACTTACCGTTTGATTTGTTTACTTTATTTATTTTTCTTTTGGAGACAAAAACATTAAGAATGAGATGTAGCACTTTAATTGCATAAAACTGGCACTGTATGCATACATCTGCAATTCAGTTGTAAATGTTGCATTTTGGCAACAATTCTAATAGTCTAAAAAGTCATTTGTTATTAGAATTATTTCATTTCTGTTTTAGACTTGCAGCAGTTGCATGATGTTAAGAGTGCGTTTTTTTCAGAGCAAGAAATGGATTTGCTATAATGTAATAATATATGAAATTATATTTAGCATTCTAATATACATTATTGTTAGCTACTAAATTGACTTATTGTAGACTTGTACTTGTTTTGTTGTGAATGAATATGTGGAAAAGTTTTCTTTAGTTTAATTAGGTTACTAAAACTGTTTTTTTAAATCTCACAGTAGAGTAGAGTAGTGCAGTGTCAAGGGGAGTTTGAGATAAAGTTTGTTCTTATTCATATTGTTATTAGTCATGTTAAGCAGTTTTTATGTTTAACATTTGGCAGCATACTCCTCTTTGAGTTTACTTTATAAATATATTTCCATAATACTGACTTTATTCTTGCTAATATAGCACATTAACTGCATATTAACTGAAATGCGCCATTATGTTATGTTTGAGTCAGCATAAACCTAACTGAACAATTAAACAGTTGCTTTCTGTTCTGTGTGATTGTTCAGGATGTTTGCAAGAACTCAGGGTTGATATGCTTCTTTACCTGATCTAAATAATTGTATGTCTTTCATAAAACCTTATTGACATGTAATAAGAACAATTGGTTTAATCATCACAACAAAAAAATTATCCTCTTTCAATTTTGTAACTCTAGCAGGCAGTTAATCAAATAGAAAACAATGTTGGGCGCATTTCAGATTACAGTTGGAGATGGTGAATAAAATGTTGTACCAATTGTACACAATAATGCCAGTTACTTTATACATCAGCAATGCTTTTCTTGAGAAAATGTTCTTTCAGTATCACTGAATTGGCTGTTGACCTTTTTAGATGGTGAAGGCCTCTGTTTATTACATGACAGACAGTGATGTTCTGAACACATAATACAAGTGCAGATGGCGTCACTGTTTTCACAAATGTGTTTTTTGTAGTATACACAGAGACAATAACAGTATCAATTTTTTAAAACTTGCACATTGAAACCCATTTTCAGGCCCCCAAAATGCCATTTTCGTTTAAGCGAACGGCCAAAAAGCATAAAACGTTTTAAGTTAACAATTAAAGTGACAGCCCACCCAAACATGAAATTTCTGTTATCATTTACTTACCCTCTGGTTGTTCCAATCCTGTATGAGTTCCTTTCTTCTGCAGAACACAACAAAAAGAAATTAGTACAGGTTTGGAACAGCTTAAGGGTGAGAAAATGATCACAGAATTTTCCTTTCTTTCTTTTTTTTTTTTTTCTGCAAAAAAGAAAAAAACGTGCCTCTTTGACTATACTTTTGAAACAGCGTTTAATGTTTAATGTGTGTTTCAGTGTTTAATGAAGCACACTTGTCTCTTGTTGAATGTTTTACAGCATGAGCTCATGAGTAATTCATAAGCATGCTTTAGTCCTTTCTATGTGTGACGTCCCAAGTTTGACATGAGGAGTTTTTATGTCCAGGGATTATAGAAACATTGTTTTCTGCAGTCGTTGTTCTGTGACACTCCTGGAAGGGGCTAAAAATAACCCCTGGCCGCTCAGTGGTTCTTGCGTCATGCTGGACACTCAGGGACTATCTTTACAGTACCTCACAATAGTGTGCATGCGTATGGACACACATACCAACATATGCACATACACCTCTATTATGTGTGTGCATACGATTGGTAAAATCAGCTAATGGGCAGACATACTTGACTGTCAAATGATCTCCTTATGTATCTATTGCATATATTGTAATTGTAATTCCCACTGTTAACTAGTTTCTTATTAGCATGCATATTGTAGTATATTGACTGTTTATGAGTGCTAATAATGCACATATTAATGCATTATTCTGCATAACTATATTTTAGATCTTTTAAGACACTTGTTCAGACACTCTTAAAACACACACACACAGATTTGCAGACCGTTTCTCGTTATTTCTTTAGGAGAGCATAATGAGTGAATGGAAGCTGAACAGAGACAGATGGCTGTGCGGTAAATCTGTTTCTGTCATTAAAGGGATACTTAGGGATAGTGTATTAATCAATGTTAAATGTAAATGAAAACCTAAATTAAATCTGTTCATCATTGTGCAATTGTGTCTATTTAAGCTACTTAATTTATATAGATTACTTTTACAATGCATTGGTTTGAACTTGAAAGTTTTATTGGAATGAATGTGTAATGTCAAATGATCTCCTTTATGTATGGACAGAAATCGCTCAGGTTTCTTTAAATTATATGTAATATTATTTTATAGTGAATGATAACAGAGTTTAAATTTTTGGGTGAACTGTCCCTTTAAGATGTATTCTTGATGTCTGCCTTATAAATATTAACTAGCTCTCAATCTTTACAAATGGCCACATATACTGTACATTGACTCAATTTTTTATAACATTTAATTTCACTTCATCAATTCTCTTGTCAAGCTTTAAACAGGAATACTCAGCTTTTGATGGATCTTGTTTGGTTGTCTTCAAAGAGAGGACAATTTTAACTTGGGCTATTCATTACTTTAATGTTATGTCAGTCCTGCATGGCAGATATGTTTTATGGTAATTAAATGGGTCCGCAGACAGATCTCATTTATTGTTTTCTGATGAACCGATTTTAGTAAAGGCTCTACCAGACTTTAATGACACTGATGTGCAACTGTGATTTAATGTGTATATATATCATCCAGGCTAATGCAAGTTAATTCATGTACTGCAATTTAGACAATATCAACTCAGTTTATTAAAAATAGTCTTTGTGCATCATCCAGTGGAATTTCAATTGCTATTTCAAGCTGGTTTTAACTCTGTGTACTGATTGTTGAAAAAATGAAGGACTGAAGGTTTCACGTGACCTTGACTAATCTATCACGTATCTGTAGATCAGGTGGCTTTATCTTTTTGGCCATTATTGCTGTAGCAGAATTATTATAGCAGATATATTGAGGTTTCACTGTAATGTATTACACAAACAGTATAATGACCTCACAGAACTCAAGCATCTTTGCAGGTTCTCTGCACCAGGGCTGATGAAATTTGCACAAATGGCTGAGCGGGGTTTGTGTGTGTGAGAGAGAGATCCCCTGATCTGTTGGCGTATGTATGACATGTGCCTGTTTCTTTTGCGAGCCTTTGATTCACGGCTCGGCCGATTCTAAAAATAACAGCAAGCAGAGCGGGACAGCGGCCTGTCTCTGGAGAGAGAGAACGAGAGAGAACGAAAGAGAGAGACAGGACATGGGCAGTCCTCCTCTCTTTTCTCTCTCTCTCTCTCTCTCTCTCTCTCTCTAGTCATTTTGTTCAGCGGCACAGTCGCGCCTCAGAGCAGCTGCTAACACACACACACACACACACAGAGTCTGCAGCAAATGTTGTGGAACTCGCAATGAAACCGTGGACAGAGTGAGACAAATCCACACAGAGAGAGCAAAAGAGCAGGTAGACTGAAATAGAACAAAACAGACGCAAACGGGAACTTACAGTGCATTTCTAGGCAGAAGTACAGAAGGAGACGTCTGGACAGGATTCAGGATCAGCACATGTGAAAGAGACGTGTTCACAGCGGTCAGATGCCTGTTTTCAAGGTACACCTGCTTTAATGGGACCAGAACTGAGCTTTTACACCTAATTTGACACAGTTTGTGTATGCACGCCTATATGTGTGTGTGTCCAGGAGACAGGAATAGCTGTTTCTAAAGCTGGTTTACCTTGCTGTTTTATGACATTTATGTTGCAGTTTCATTTAATATCATAGCAGCTTTCATTAAGAATTGCATTTAATATTTTCCAATAAATATATGTATTATTTTTCAGTTGTTTTTCATGTTTTTCTAATGCAAATTTTACTTCTAAATATTATAAGCTTCATGAACATGGAAAATACTGTTTTGGATTTATTTCCTTTTTTAGGAAGCAATATTTTTTTAATTTTATGATGAGTAATGAACACCATATACAAAATGTTTAACATCCTCATATTTTATGTCTGTGTGAGTGTGTGTGTGTATATGTGTGTGTGTTTTATTGGTTATAAATGGAGCTTGCTGAGATAAGCAAGTGGTAAATTGTTAAATAAAGTTACTTGCACTCATTTTCACATACACAAAACATACACAGTGAGAGGTGACTTGCGTGATGATAAATTGCTTTATGAGGTTTATGTGACTGACATTTCCCACAATGCTTGTGAAGGCAAGGTAAACCGTAACTGTACAAGACAGACGTGAGTTTCAGTTTGCAGAGGAAATGTCCTTTTATAAAGTTTATAATGTGCACACATTTGTGGAGATTTCTTAACTTGTTGTTCTTCAACACTTCCTTATGTAGTTGTGGTATTTAAAACGTTGTATAAAAAAGAAGAAGAAAAAAGCTGAAATTTAAATAGCACAAATACTGTATCACTTTTTACAGTTTTTACTAGCTCAAATAGTTTAGCCACAAAATCTGTCATCATTTATGCACCTTCATGCAAATCCAAAGTTTTTTTCTGTTAAACACAAAAGGAGAAATTCAGTCTTAATACTTCTCTTTTCCATACAAATACAGGGCTATAAAAGTAGTCAATATGACTGGTCCGCTATATTTGGTAGCTGTTGTGAGTAGTACACCCATATTTAAGTTCCTTGAAAATATTTTGTCATTGCTTCCACACATTCAAACATGCCATGCCAACACGTGTCATGCCAGGTTTCATGTCACGTCAAAGATAAGATGTATTCAATCAATGTCAGTTATGTCAAATATGACATGACGTGTACATTGCAATAGGACACATTGAGATGCATTGACAAATGAGATGTAAGAGCTGTTTGTGTAGTGTTGAGGCATTTCATAAAGACACACCAAAAACAGAAAAAGGGGGAGGGGTGGGGGTAAAGGAAAACCTTAATAACATTGAACCTAGAAGAACATTTATAAAATAAATAAATAAATAAAAAGACAACAGGTTTGTACATAATTCAGAATTTAATTGAAAGAACTGTGTAATATATGAAAGTTTATGAAAGGATTCCACTGATAAGTCCAATGGAATGTTATAATAGAAAATGCGCAATTGTGCTTATGATCAGTCTGCAATCTAAAAAACAAATACTTTGGCTCAACAACAAAACGGTAATAAAAATAATTAACGCAACAGTTTGCATCATGCTTTTTGAGCTATGAGAGTCTAATGAAATTACAATTACTCAACAAATTACACTTAGTAAGAGAAACTCAATTTGTTGCATACAGTAATTTTATTCTATTTTAGTAATTTTTTTTATTCCCGTTAGGGATAAAATGATTAGTGAAAAATGCTATAAAGTTCATTTTGAATCAAATAATTCGTGAAATGCGCTTTGAAATCCCATTCCAAATCAAATGATTCACAATACCTTGTTACTATGCGCAAGGCGGAGTGGGATCCATCTGCAGTTTATTCAAGGTAACGGTACAGGCAGTGTCAAAACCAGCAAACAGGGCAATGTAGGCAAAACAGAATCAGTTTCGGGTACATAGGCAAGGTTGGGGCAGGCAGAGAACAATCATAAACGAGACAACAGTCCGAGATCAAAACAAAAGGGCAATACATAACAGAAAACGCTCAGAAATGACCACCGTAGCAAATCAAGACTTCGCAGTGAACTGAGTACAGAGTCCGGGTTATAAAGGGGCGCTAATTAGCAGGGGGTGTGGCCCAGTCACAGGTAAGCGGGATCAGTCCCAGGTAAGGGGCAGATAGGAAAAGGAGTCCGAATGGTCGGTTAGAATTCCGGCGAGGGCTCCCTCTGGTGGAGAGGAAGAGGTGACCCAGAAGCTAACTAACATTATGTTAGGCTATGATTAACCTTACTCTGGAGAGAAAAAAAAGTTTTCAAAAGTATCCCCCCTCTGCTTTTTTCGTACCCTGGTTAAATCAGTAAACTAATAAATAAATAAATATCATTTCTGTGAATCTTTCTCTACCAAAAATATAGCCTTGGGTTTAGCTTTTTTTTTTTTTTTTTAAAAAATGAGATTTTTACCAGCTTGTTGTATTGAAATATTGAAGCTAATTTATTAACAAAAGTCACGGGGCAACAGTGACACGTTTTGGAATGTTTCTGTATGTGTGTGCAGCGCGGTCTCTTATCTATGTGTGTGTGTGATGTGTGTGTGTCAATTAAATTAGCACATACATTTAGATAAGTGATTAATCAGACTTTTTTTTTTTTATGCATACCTGCCAGCCAATCAGATTTGAGAATTCAGACTGACCACGGTATAATTCACTTAAATGCTTTACTTTGTTGTAGTTTTTCGTAGCATTTAAATAAGTTTTCGCTTGGTTACCATTATAGAGTATCTGCTTTTCGGGCCATTTTGAGTAGCACAAACAGAGCAGATAGGGCTCTCTCTTTCTCAGTGTCTGTGTGTGTTGTGGACGTTAATGTTTATGTATTCAGTCAGACATGGAAGTCCAGCCAAGTGGCATGATGTCTTGAGTGAGGCTGGGGGGAATGATCAGTGCTTAATGGTGTGTTTGTGAAAGACACACACTCACACTTTCTCTCACACACTCTCTCACACTCTCGCTCTTTCCTTCCACTCATGATGTGTTTATGTGAAGAGGGTGTCACCCATCCAACCACTAGATTTCTCTCTTTCTCTCAGTCCTTTCTTTCTTTTCTTTGTGATCTTGCAGAAACTGGAATCTGAATACACAAACACACACATACACCCGGATGCACATCATTTGATTCTCAAGGCTGTTTGTCCATCGTGATGGTGAGTGTGTGTCCATGGTGTGGTTTACTTCTCTCTGTGTTTACAAGTGTTTCAGTGCTTGTGCTTGTGTATTGTATGTGGTTGCCGCTGTTCTGTAGAAGCTTGCAGGATGTTAAAATGTGTGTGGGGGACATTTTTACTCTGAGGTTGCTCTTTCAAATCTCTGGAGGCATCAACTTTGTCTCAAATAACAACTGAATCTAAAGAGATGCTGTATGGAGATATAAAATGAAGGTGGTGTTGAAAGAATGAGCATTAAATAAGAAATGGATGAGGGGGGGTGGGGGGTATTGTTGTCAAGAGAAACATCTGAAACAAAAGAATGAAGCAAAAGCATATTAAAGTTAGCTTTCATTTCATCTCTGTTAAGGTGCCCACTAAATAATAGGCCATTAAGTTTTGTGTATACTGCTATCATTAAAAGAAAAGGTAATACTAAATAAACCACACCTTAAACCTGTAAAGCATACTGTGATATTTTATTTGTAAATTTCTAATGGCTGTAAATAAAGACCTTTTAGTATAATTGTACAAATAGCCACCTTCAGCTCGTGGCTCATTTGTCTTTCTGCCATGAACTCTTGACTGAATTCTCACTATATCACACAATAAGAGCTATAAAGCTTTATGTGACAAATACGATACTCAACAAGATAACATTCGTAAACGTTTTTTTCTCATATTGTTTAAAAGTTCAATAAACTTTTTCAATAAAAAGTTCAAAACCCCCCCCGCCCAAAAAAAAGTTGAAACAAGCCTGCTCCTTTTAGTTTGCCACCAATCAGATTTCATATTGATTCGGAAACAAAACTCAAAAGACCTTTGTCCACATTGTAGATCTAGGCTTCCATGCTGTAATCAACTGGAAAACTATTTGGTGACTGTGTAATTATGGGAGAACAGGGCACAACCTAACAAAGGGCTAGTTGTAACCCTTTTATTTTTAATGGTTCTACACAAGATAATATTCATTTCACCAAATTTCACTCATTTCGCCTCAAACGTATACTTTTAAAACTGGATGCACGAAATGGTCACAAAAAGCGCAAAAATGGCCATTTTCCACTTTGTAACATATTTCGTGACAGCTATTACTGTTTTAAGCAATGTACAACATATATATATATATCTGTTAACATCTCAAAAAAATGTGTTTTGGGGTTTCATGACCCTTTAAGTTAATTTTCACAGGATAGATAGATAAATAGACAGATTTCAGAAATCCTTTCTTTCATTTAGAATTCTTTCTTTCATTATCTCTTGAGTTTACAGATGCATTCTTTAGCTTCACAACACAGCACAACATGCATAATTCAATGTAGAGTGGGAAAAATCACTATGAAAAAATTCCTTAATTTTAACACAGTACATAGGGCATTACAATGAGCCCTGCTATAAGGAATAGACGACTCCATGCAGTTAGAGAGATAATAGATATAATTCCCTATTGTGAATTCTATTTACTGCAGCACGAGAAAGTATGAAGTTCCCCAAGGATCATATACAGTAGAACAATTTTCTGATAATCTTGTGTCTACAGTTTTGCAATCTGTGCTCTGTTTATGAGCTGAACTCATGAATTTGTAAAAGGTTCCCTCGTTTTAACAGTTCTTTTGCCCACAGATTTGTATTTTGAGCCCTCAGTCTGTACTCTCAGATTCGACAACTGTACTCGTAGATGTGTAATCTGCACAGATAGGTTTGTAAACTGTGCCCAACATTTGTAGCTCATCCTCTGAATTAGAAATTCACTGATACATTTAATGCTAGTGGTGCTAATTATTTTTTCCCCTCCTGTTACTGTAGAGGGGGTTTCTGTAAGAAGAAGTACCTAAATGTAAAATTAAATGGATTTTACAGCATTGTTACCTTTCGCAGCTGTTGTGGAGGGTACGTTGTGTTCAACTAAATGTGTTTTGTTTGATATGTTTGTCTGTTTTCCAACATTGGTATTTACTAAATGTATAATTTTATGTGAAAAAGTGGACTTCATTGACAGAATAATTAGAGTATATTTTATTGCATTATTTTATTTTAATTAGGTCACATCAGAACGTTTAGAGGAACAAAGCTGTCATTTGGTGATGATGCAACGTGTCCCACCGATGAGTTGCAACATTTCTCTTCCCTTCTTTCATTAATCTTTTATGTCTAGCAGCCCTAACCATGTTTGTTTGTGGAGGACAGGCGTTAGTGAGATTGGGCATGAGGGATCAAGAAAATGAGGCTTCCCTGCGGTGGCCATGTTAATGACTACAGCGGGCGTCTTTATTGGGCCGAATGACTTTGTGATGGCTTGTGTGACCTTAATCAAGTATTGTGTGTCCCTGACCTTCTGTGTTTGATTAATTTTACCTCTGTGCCCTTCCCTCTCTCTCTGAGAGTAGAGGAATATTTTAGGCCCTAGTAACAGAGAGATTCTCTCTAATGGCCATGAAATAGGTAATGGTTGTTTTGTTTACTGTTGAATATTTTATGGCTCTTTTTGGTGGATCTTCTCTGCTTGCTTAAAGTAAGACAAACTGCCAGATTCTATTTAAAAATATCTGTGATAAAAGCAATTGTTGGCAACTATTTAGCAATTACCTCGTCATATTTCACAGTGATGCAAATTTATTTGTTATTTATCTGCCTTTTTACTACACCCTTTGACACTTCATGTGAATTATGGGAGTCACTTCTATTAAAGTGTAAGCAATCAGACAAAGGTTCAATTTGTAAACACAATAGAGAGCATTTAAAAAAAAAAAAAAAAACTAGGTACATTGTAAAAGCCTTAGCAAATTACTTTCAAAAGATCAAAACCTTAAAACCTTTTTTCTATAGCAATATTACAGAGATGTTAGATATTAATTGCATATGTCTACGTCATGTAACATACATAGCAATTGCATTTTAAAGCATCCATTCGAGGGAGGGGAAAAAACATCTGGAAGGAGACATGATAATTTGGGGTGGGCAAACAAAATTATTAGTGTATTCCAGTGCATTAATCATGTGATACATACTAGAGAGAAGACCACAAATGTGCTGTTTAGATCCTGTTTTTCCTACTATTACAGTGGAATGTAAAGAAAAAAGAAAATAATAAAGAAAAAAAAAAAGGCTCTTAACATATATTCTTGATATTCCATATCACAATTAAATACCAAGTGTTAATGTTATTCTTATTCTTATATATATATATATAAAAAATACAGGATATATGTTTTGGATAGGTGTTCTAGAATACAAGGAACAGAGCTTCAGTTAAGCTCTGATTAAGCTTCAGTGTGGGTTTTGTTACTTTTGTAAAATAATTAAGCATAATTAGAGGTTAACCAATATGATTTCCCAAATTGTGTTTGGACAGCTTGCCAGTATGTTCTGGAACACTTGATAGATGTGTTATTAATGACCACAGGATGCATCAGACACTTAACGTTACTTAAGCATCACTTAAGGCTGATAGGTCATTTATCTTGCATCCTTTGCTGCATGATTTTGTAGCCAATTAGATTGCTTACTCAACATTTACTGTAAATTGGTTCACTGTGAGTTGTTCCTACAGATAAAGTCTAATTCATTGTAAGCTGCTCCCCAAATAGTTACACAACTGGTATTAGTAAGTATGCTTTTGATACTAATATGTAGTATGAAATACCATTTTGGGGATAAATAAGGTACAGAGATGTACATTTTAGTTTTAACTTAGGAAAGTGGTTCCCAACCATGTTCCAACCACACTGAATATCACCCCAGAGACAGAATATTTATTTTATTTATTTATTTTTTACAGTTGCGAGTGCACAGGGCACTATTTAACATCCTGTGAAACCCTCCACTTCCCCCAGCTCCACCTGTCTAGATCTGCTAAGGCCTATTCATGCAGCAGCAGCACATCTTACGTGTTCACACCAATGAGTCTGGGTATCGATTGACAGCAATTATAGTCCGATCTAAATCTAAATCTAGACCAATCAAGACCAAATACATTAACACTTCCTTATGCATTAACATACTAAAACTGTTCAGATGCCACTATTGAAGTATATATGTGCGTATTGTCTCTGTATCTTACCTCATTCCTCTTGTTAGTTAGTATCAAGTGATCTGGCATGTTTTGATGTGCAAGGCACGTCCCCTCTCCATGTGCCTGCTATGAGGTGTTTGCCCCCCATCCCATTCAGTTACGCCTTTAATCTGCTGTTTCTAATGCTGTACTGATGCCGCTGTAAAGACACGTCTCTCCCACTGATTTCACTCATTCTGTGAGCACAGACACACTGGGACAGCAGCCAATTATATTCAGTGTCCCATTGATTTATCAATCATCCCAGCATTAATGTTCACCAACATTATTCTATTGTCGATTCCTGGTGACCGAATCCTTTAAGATAGCAAGCAACTGATTTATCAGTGCTTGGTGTTGTGATACTGCGATTAGATTTTCAGTTTGTTCAAATATTTAATCAAGATTATTTATGTATTGTAGCTGCTGTTGCATTAAGTCATGTATCAAAACAGTGTCTGTCTGTCTGACACTAAACGTTATGAATGCAGTTTCATAGTTTAGGTGGCAAATAGGAAAAGATATATTCTATAGATATCATGGAAATTAATAACTGGCGAGATTTTTTGTAGGCTTAAAGATGCTGACTGCGTTGACTTTTAATAAATTGACAAAAATGCTAAGAGAATATCTTCATTTTTGTTTTGAAGATGAAGGAAAGATTAGATTTGAAGCTTTAGGGAGGTCATGTTAGTCAAGCATGCAAACAGCTGATGCTCAGCTGATCATAATGTCTGTCAATATAATTCAGATACATATTAGAGTAGTTCCACCTCATTTGTGTCAGTCTTTAGCCTCTAGTGCCCCTAATATCTGTCTTGAGTTTGCACAGAAGCATACTGCCAGCAACAGCATACTCCTTCAGTTCTAATTGTCTGTCATTATTGTTTGAGAAAAGTTATCTTAATTTTGTTGTGTGCCACTTGCTGAACTCAGCAGAAAATATATGAAGCCATGAAACTTATCAACACAACTTTTTATCAGTGGGATTTTATAAGGCAGCACAAAATAATAGAGTTGACTATTCACCCAACTCTTGCAAAAACACATCTGTTTGTATATGTGCAATTCCCATGCAGTTACAGATACCCCCCCCCACCCACTACACACACACACACACACACACACAATTGTATTATATTTCTAAATTTATTTGTCAATTTAGTTTACTTGATTCAAGGTTCTTAAAAAAAGCCTTTCAATTTTTTGAAAGGTTCAATGTCAACCTTGCATACTTATGGCGCTTTTCCACTGCATGGTACACAGAATGAAAACGTTTTGTAGGAATGATGGCAGTAGAGGCAGCACGACTATAACAACATGTGGATAATCCTGCCCACTCTAAAGCGGTACTAAACTGCAGTGGAAATGCAATTCGAACCAAGCCGTGTCGTGCTGAACCGAACCGTGACAAGCCGAGCCATACCACCCAGTGGAAAAGTGCCGTTATTGTGTGTATTAACTTGTTTCCTGGTGGACTGATAAAGGCCTGTGCACTCATGGACATTGCACAAAGACAGCTAATGAAATTGGAGATTTCTATTTTGAGAAAGCTTTTGACATTTTCATCAGACGGTACTTAAATGATTTGAGAATGTGTCATCTGAGGTCGACACTATGAATGGTATGACTCAATGAAATAAGAGAACCAACATGTCTGAAAACATACATTTGTAATCCTTTTTGCTAAAATCCTAAATTACTGTGGATGATGCTTAAGATGAAAACTTAAATATAAAAAGTAATATAAATATAAATATAAAGCTGGTTCATTAAATTATTGTCCATTTTTATCAACAGGGTAATGGCAAAATCCATGTTGTCTTTGTTTTACCCTGACGTGCGATTATGTATTAAAAGCGCATGAAGCTTAAAAAATGCTTTGCTCCCAGATTGCTTTCTTTAAAAATAAATGGCCTTCAAACTTCTGTGGTGTCTGAGGGGCTACATCAGATAGAGAAGCAAGAACAAGACATGGATCACAAGGTCTCCAATGATAAGCTAATGCCTGCTCAAGCCTTACGTATCTCATCTTCCCTTAAGGTTGTGTTACCCCTAGTTTGGTAGTGATGACATGCACACTGTGGGTTCGCTGCGTCCAGTCATGTTTAACTGTGAAGATGAGGAAATCAGGAAATCAGTACTTGTTGGCAGAGGTCTAAAGAATACCTGAAAACCATACTTGAGTAAAGTTCAGATGGCTTACAGTGAAAATGATTCCATTACAGGTTACAAGTCACCATTTCCAATAGGCATACCACTTAAGTAAAAGTCTTGGAGTATCTAATTTGAATGGTACTTTACTCATACTAATCATAGGCTCAAGTCCTCATTGGAACAGTGAAATAGTGAAAAACAAGAAACAGTTGATTTTGTGAGGAGAGCAATCACATGTTTATTTTCTAAAATCCAAATTAAACTGAACACCTCAAAATTGAAATAAGTCAAGGCTGACACAACGTCTGCAAGTCTCAGTTGAGCTTAAGTTCTCAAGTCAACCAATATTCTTTAGAATGGTTGCTTCAGTATAATAGATAGACAAAATAATTCTAAATAAAATCAACTTTACTTGCACCAGACATGATGGTTTCTGCTGTGGTTGTGTCCTTATTTCATATATGAAAACCTGTGATTCCCATGACAACACACTCACAATCATATAAAATAGCCTTATAAGCAAATTTGGTGAACAAGGCCAAAACGCCCAAGATGTAGTACCTTCAATGCCCTGTAGATGGCAATATTAATTATTTTGTAGCAGAAATTAACCCCTGCAGAAAAAGTCAGGTGCCATGCAAAATGTAATGAGTAATTGCATTACTTATCAGAAATGTAGTGGAGTAAAGAGTACATATACTTACTGAAAAATGTCATTTAGAAAGTAAAAGTTGGTAATATCTTTGATACTCAGGGAAACTACAAAGCAGTAAAAAAAGATATTTATGTAAAATAACTAATTACATTTACTCAAATACTTTAAACCACTTCTTGTTGGTTTGTTCATAGTCAAGTGAGGGGCTCTTTGAATCTCAGCTGTTTAGATGAAATCTGAGGCAGAGTTACTAAGGTTCACAGTTGAGCATTCAAGAAATTTAAACTCAGTTTGGTCAATTCAGAGGTACCTGAATTCTCTTTGCTTAATCATGTTAGTCTGGTGCAACATTCTTGTCAGAACTACACAAGCAACTTGTTAAGACCTTGAAAAAATTGTGCTCTGCTGAAGTGGATTGTGCTGCACAGAGTGGGTATCTGGTGGTTTCTTCAGTTGAGGATGCCCACTTAAGCCCATTCTAAGTGTTTCCAGGGATGCATTTCCCTAAAACATTATCAGTCTACTATGGTCATGAGTTCCTTGTTAATATGACATGTGGACTTGAGTAGATAATGCTCTTGAACAAAATTAGCAAGCTAAAAAGCAGTGCATTTTGTGTCTTTCAGTCAATATCAGGGACAGGCTCTGCTTCCCAATCTCAAACCGTAAACCACGTGGACTGTGGTTTGTTTTTTTAGTCAGACAGTCTCTTATTCTGGGCAGTTCTTGGCCAGAATAAGATGCAATATGGATTAGACTTTGCAGCATTAGCCTGGCTAAGAGAAACTAGATGAAATCGATAATGCTTTGTTTAGGTGCTATATTGTTGATTTCGCGATGGCATGTACTAAATCATTCCCAACGAACCTCACATTGAGCCACAGTTCTGCTGGTCATTAGCTTTGCCTGATATTATAAAGCTGCTTGTGTTGGTTTAAGCAGTCCCTTGTGAAAAAAAAAAAAAAAACCAGCAGCATATGCTACTTACCTGTCGGTATGTTTTGAAGCTGGGATGCTGCTTTGAACTGGTCATTAGCTGGTCATGTGCTGGTTTATGCTGATTTAAATGGTCCTTAGCTGGTCAAGTGCTGGTCCTAAACTGGTCCAACCAGCTTAAGACCAGCAAAGGATCAGCATAAACCAGCTTTGAACCAGCATCCCAGCTTCAGAACATAGAACAAGCATACACTGTGAAAAGATTTGCTGTAATTATACAGCTGGATGCCAGTAATTTACTGTAAATTTATATTTATCAAATTTATTGGCAACAGCTTTTTCAAAGATAAACAACCATTAAACATTAAAAAGTATTTATCTTTAATAGATAAAGATATTTTTATCTTCACAATAAAACTATTAAAAACAGGAATTTTTTAGTGTATGCTGTTTTTTTTCAACAGGGATGTCTCTTTGTCCTTAAATTCTCTCTTCTTTGCTCCATGCTTTTATGTGTGGAGTTAAATCATTCATGATCAACATGACCTACGTGACTACCTCCAGCATGACACTCATTCTACGCACTTGTTATTGTACTTGCTGTAGTTGACATTTGCGGCAGGAGATCACAGCTCAACAACAGACCTTTTACTCTCAGAGACTTATCAAGAAAGGCTATCACGCAAATATGCGGATGGAAATTCTTGGTTAATGTTCTTTTGTACTTAAAGCTTTAAAGGTTAGTATATAAGGAAAACTGCTTTTTTTTCTTCAAAAAAGGTTCAATATTTGTCAAATAATTCCACTATCTAAAAAGCATTCCATCGTTTCATGTGTTTTGATACTCAAGATGGCCAGGGCTGTGACAGATATGTTTGAGTCAGAGTCAGATGAAATTGAAACAATGCAACCACAACAATTGCAACAGTCTGTTTCAGTGTGGAAATTGCTTTTTCTTGGTTAATTGTGTAATTTTCATATATAATTTTAAAAGTACGAATGTGCATTACAATATATGGATCCTCTCCAAGTTTTCAAAAATTGCATTGTTTCTTAGTGTGATTTTATTAGGAACACTTAATCAAGGATATGCTTAGTGTCTTAATAGGGTTAAATGCATGTTTGACATTTATTAAAACACTCCATAAGATTAAATGTAATTACCTGCTTTGCCTGCAAGGACAAAATGCTTACTGTATCTTAAAGATAGAATAGAATGATTTGTGTAACATACTTTAGCTCATTAAGGGAAATATAGATATGTATATAAATAATTACTATTGATTATGATTAATTGCAATTATTTATATTAGCTGCCAGTAGTAACTGTAGCAGAATTACCATCAACTAATCTGTTCGT
>JAUMHE010000048.1:21975433-21985477 GCA_032359235.1 Enteromius mattozi
TAACAGGGCATCCGTCTAGTTGTAAATTGTAAGTCAAAAGATTTTGTGTATTGTTTTTTGGTCCAATAAGTAATAGTAAGTAAACAGTAAGGCTTCAGTAGAGCTGACAAGGCAGATGACCCACTGGAAGACCAGACGGGATTGCTATAAAGGGCATAGAGAGGTTAGTAAAATCCTTTATGGTCATAACAGGACAGGTAGACAGTTTAACAACAGTCTCCTTGGTCCTAACAGGGCAGACTAAGAATTCAGGAGGGGCCAGCACCACCCAAAGAGGAGCTGAAGTGGACGCTTCTGCCTCAGGAGATTCTGTAGCAGAAGCCACCAACTTGGGAGGAACTGGAGTAGGCTTAGGAGTGGACTCCTGGATTGGAATGAGCTCATAAACTTGAGTGGGCTCAGAAGTAGATTTGTGGATGACAATGGTCTCTGGAGTGGACTTGTTGAAAGGGTCCAAACTCTGGAATACACTTGTAGACTTCAGTAGACTCTACAGTGGACTCCGGAACTAGATCAGACTCAGAAGCAAACTCATAGACCAGAACTGACTCTGGAGCAGGATTATAAAGTAGAACAAGCTCTGAAATAATCTCATAGGCTTGAGTGGATTCATAGACTGGAGCGGGTTCAGGAGTGAACTTGTGGACTTGAGAGGACTCTGGAGTGAATTCATAGACTGGATCAGGCCACAGAGCGGATTCATAGACTGAAACAAGTTCTGGAATGTACTCAGACTTGAGTGGGCTCTAGAGTGGACCCTAAAGGCTTCCAGACTGGAGTGAACTGTGGAGTGGACTCTAAGGGCTCCTGGACTGGAGCGGGTTCTGGAGTGAACTCTGAGAGCTCTTGTGTTGGAGCATGCTCTGGGCTGAACTGGAATGTTCTTTAGACTGAACTTTGAGGTCTCTTGCACTGTAGCAGGATCTAGGGTAGAATCTGAGGACTCTTGGGCTGGTTACTTTTTCTGGATTGGATTCTGAGGGCTCCTGGATCGGAGCGGGCTCTTGAGTGGACTCAGAAGCGGTACCTGCATGCAAAACAGTCAAAAGGTAAAAGGCCAAGACAGCCTTCTTGAATATGGCAACAGAAGGGAAATTGGGTGGCTGTGTAGCAACCTCTGAGACCACAGAAGTCGGAACCTCCAGGACCACCAGACTTTGGACCACAAGAGTTGGGTCCTCCAGGACCACGTACTTAGGATCATACTTTGCTGCCTTCCTCCTTCTTGACCGTTGTTTTACGAGTCAGAAGAGTGAAGCCTCACTGTCTTCTAGAGGTGTGGTAGCAGAATTGGGCATCTTTGGGGGCACTGCAGTGGGCACAGACTGACCTGGTGTTGCTACTTAACTGCAGCAACAGAGATAAATCATAATCAAGAGTTTTTAGTCCTTCCATCTCCCACAGAGGCAAAGGGTTATCAAGACATTCATTAACATGTTGAGTGGCACGTTCCTAATAATGGGATTTTAATTTCTGTGCCCCTGTGAGTACGGTCCAAGGTATTAAGTACAGTCTATATTTTCCATCTTTTGTCGTGGAGAATGTGAGATCGCTTCTGAAAAAGATGGACGAGTATTGTAACATCACTTACTGAAAGTAATTGGATGCTTTGTGAGGGTTATGTTGTGTGTTTCACTGAGACAGAGCTGGGTGAATATGTACCGGACTATATTGTTGCCGTAGCTGGATTTTGATAAGTATGTAAGACTATATATGTTCCAACTCTGAACATATTAATGTGAAAGTGCTTTTGTGCAGCCCTGACATCATCAGTCTTACCTCCTGCATTAGTTTTCAGATGACTCAGCTATTGTGGGTGGTTAACAGAAGATAGGAGTATGGTGGAGAGTTTTGTAGCATGATTTGAGCTAAATGACCTCCAGCTCAACATCATAAAGACTAAAGAGAAGGAATTTTAGGAGGCATAAGACCTTCCTGAACTCAGTCAGCATCAGAAGATGGAGGTGGACATTGTTAAGGAGTATTTGTACATGGACATCCACACTAATATTAGAAGGGCTGGACAAAAATCAAGATCACGTTTGCAACCAGACTTTTTTTGGGTCACCACTGACTCCCATAATATTTTTATGTTAAAATAAAATTGAAGGTTTTAGCTAAATCATAAATATAGTTTGAGAAAACCTTATACATATTAGCATAACCTTATCCTAATAATATTAGGAATGTTTTAACTTTTGACAGAAGTATAATCGCATAGTAACATAATAAACCTTGAAACTACATTAGTTAATGATTTATGTTTATAGGTGCTGTAATTCCATTAAATTTTCCCAAATGACAACAATGGTCTCATGATTGTAATTGTAAGTGAAATTATTGTTATTATCATTTTAACCTACAAGCAGAATAACTAAAACAAAGAGCAGGACAGGTTGAATAAATATGATAAAAAAACAGCTCTAAGACTAAAAGTGTGGTCACATTTAAAGAATTCCATTAATTTCAATAGGAATGACCTTGAATTAAAAAAATAATAAATAATAATAAAAAAGAACACTTGTGTGCAGAAATAGTCATAACCACCTGTTTTTCTCGTAAGACTGTCGGCAGACCCATGTATGTAGGCCACTGTCGTTGTGGGCCAATCAGGTTTTTGGAACAGAGCTTGAATCTGACATGGAGATTGAAGGATAGTGTGAATTTACCTACAGAATACCAGAGTATTTGAGGGTGGCTTTCATGGAACAGCAGTTTGGGTCTGCCATTCTCTAAAGATGCTCATCAGAATGAATTAAGTACCTATAACATTAATAATGGCTGGTATGCTTGATTGCTCATTAGTTTTGCAAAACAGAAGAAAATTTAAAGCACAAAGAAAAATATGTAATCCACTCTTAAGGAACTCCTGTTTATTTGAATGATATGCTAGGCTTTTGTAGGCTTGTGGGAATCTATGGGACTTTGACACAAAATCAGCTTGTATTTAGCTATTCTCTGCGGATTTTTTTGTTGGTGGCCTACGTCAGCTATGAATAGAACATACTTATCAAGCAAAACAGCCTCAAAAAGCTGAATTGATTGAATCTCAGATTTTACTGTTTAATTGAAAGTATTTAAAACTATTTAAATTAACTAATCATGTCTAGTATTATCTAACTACACATGTGGGTCAGGAAATAAGGTCGACTGCTTGAGAGCAAAATATGATTTTAAATGAAAATCTTTCAATTAGTTCTACTGTTTGGCCTCAGAAGACTTAAATGTAGCATTGTTTTAAGTTAATTGTGACTGTACTTTTATCTTCCTATAATACTGAATGCTTTATATTGTTGAGAAATAGTGTAGCTTTAGTGATGGGGTTGACTTAAATGCCTCAAAGGTATAGTAATAATAATATATACCTCAACATTTTTTAATTCATATACCCCCCAGCATGAAATGATTTTCACAGCCTTCAAATTAGTCAAAACTCAAGATGTCTCATTGAAAGCAATGGACTTACACATTAAAATAAAAACACTACAGGGCTCTTTTGACAGTTGTGTAGTCACACATGCAAAACACTTGGACAAACAGCTGTATTTGGTGCCTTGGGAGTTAGAACAGGTTGTGATATGTGATAGATGTGTCTGCATACCCAGCTGTTAAATGTGAGAACCAAATATCAGATACACTCTCAGCAGGACACAGATGCCTGCAAAAGACAAATGGTGTTGAAACTGGCATCTAAAGATGGGTTAAATATAGTCAGTTTTGCTAAAATTAAAGTAATTTAAATTCTGTTGACATTACAACTGCAGCTGCAGTCATATCATACTGTGAGAGTGCAGAAATGTTCAAGAAATGACATTAATGCAGAAAACATACTGACATCAAACTTTCTTCTTAGTAATAATAGCACTTTTTATTTTAACTCAATGACATTTCACTTAATAAAATTAAGGCAAACATTTCTGGTGGCTGACTGCAGTATACGGTAGGTCATAAACCCCGCTCTATATAATATAGTTTATATTGTTAATGAGTGTAAGTAATTAAAAGATGTTTAGTAAACAGTATGGAGCTTTATTTTTTAAATTTTTTTCCCTGTTCACACAAATGACTGCAAGGGCAGGTTATTGATTAATAAATATTTATTTCACATAGTTTCGTGAACAGTACTAAATGTAAAAACCTCAAAACATTTTTACCATAGTGCAAGATTTGTAAACTAATACAGTGATGCCAATAATGCTATATATCTTTGACGCACGATCTCTCTGCTGTTTGTAACGATGCAATGGGCAGGCTTTTTTTCAGCGACATTGTACTTGTCCTGCTATTCAGTTGCATAATTGAGTATATTACTGGAAGAGCTGCAAGAGTGGCTGCCGTTAAATCACTGCAGCCCATCAGGCGTCATAGACACAGTGTTATTTGCCACTGTGTGTTTTACCCCACTGTGGTTGCCATAGCAGAGCTGGTGCCAGAGTGTGGCTGTTCTGACAGACACAGTGCTTCAGCTCAATGTAGAGCAAGCCAATGATGCAGTACAAGTGTCTGTAAATGAGTTAAACCTGCCATGTAACAGCCAGTTACCGTAAGTTATTGGGCTGAGTTGTCATGGTTTCAAAACCTCTAGCTGGCATGGCACTGTGTTTTAAAGTGTGAAGAGGGGGATTTTTTATTGGGTGTTTTTGAAACTGTACATGCAGGTTTGTTCCTTAAAGGAATATCTCTTCCCAGAAATGAATTTCTCATGATATTTGTTTTTTTTTAACACTCATTTACACGTAAAAGAGTAGGGTAAAGATCCTATCTATTACTTTGTTTTGCATTTTGTAGAAGATTTTATATATTTTTTTATTTATCCCTTATTTCATTAGTGCATCTGCTTTTCTTCTACATTTGTGTCTAAGAATTCACCATTTACAGGTCAGCGTGTTTAACCCTGAGACGCCATGACACCAGACACCTCTGCTCAAATTCATGGAGTCTTTGTGTCTGTGTGTCTGACAGGAAGCCCAAATTATCCACATGCTTTTTGGCTTTCATGAGGCCTTGATGAGTTTGACCCTTCTTTTCCTGTCATAAAATCCCAAACCCAGAACAGATGCTTTTTCAAAGACAATTAAAAGCATTTACATGTATGTTTTTCCTGAATACTCCAACTTATCAAGTAAGTAAATAAATAAATACGTGTAACACTTTAGTTTAGGGACCAGTTCTCACTATTAACTATAACTGCTTATTAGCATGCATATTACTAGCTTATTGGTTGTTTATTAGTACTTTATAAGCACATATTAAATTCAATTCAAGTTTATTTATATAGCACTTTTCATATTGAAGCACATTATTATTCTGCATGACCATATTTTAGATCAATTAATCCAACCCCATTTCTCAACTACCTTCAATAATCCACAAATTAGGAATTTACGTAATACATTTTTTAAATTATTAATAAGAATTGGCCCTCAAACTGAAGTGTGGCCCAAACATTTTAATTTTTTTTTTTATTGTCTAGCTTTCGTACACCAGCTTTCTCTTAAAACTTGGCAGTAGGCCCTTTTATTAGATCTTCTACCAAAAATTGCTTGTGATATTTTATAAATCAGCATTCTGTGTTTTTTTTGAAAAATACAAATACACAATTCACTTGTCTACCTAATTTGAGCTACATGAATGCTATGATATCAATGGAATGCCATTGACAGTGATCCGGAGATGCTTGAATGAATGTCTCAATGAGTTTCAAAAGCTGGAGCACTTAAGAACACGTCACTGCTTGATTTTGACCCTTTTTATGTTGAGAGAGGAAGTCTAGAGGATTGTGAACCACACAGTACAATATTCACAAACATCCTTCATCACAGGATGCCACCCCACACACAGGAAGAGGCTATGTTCTGTTTTAACAGAGATCAATAACAGCAGGAAAGTCTGTTAACACACTCACATTCACACATAAACACACATTCATCATTCCCACCTTGTCGTATTGTTTTTGATTACATATTGGTGCATGCCTCACTTTTATAGTTACTCAGGTTTGGGGATTGAAACAGTTTATGGTTTACTTTGATGGTCTCCTTAATACATTCTGTTGAGTATAATTAACTTTGTATAGCAGTCATTATATATATTATATATTATATATAATACATATTGTATATTAGCAGACCAGTGTTGGGGTAATGCATTACAAGTAACAGGCATTGTGCAATCAGTTTTTTTTTGTTTTTTTAAGTAATTAGTAAATGTAATGTATTACTTTTTAATTTAGAAGGAGTTAATTTTTGCAGATGTGTAATGTACAGTCTTAACTGACAGCTCTCCTGTTGCCATGTTAAGAGAAATTGGGAGTAAGTGCAGAGGCATTGTGCATGCTGTGTGAACATGATGCTGTACATATGAACATGTATTTATGCATCTCACCTTCACAAAACAGATTCAGTATTCCTCAAAATGAATAAAAACAGCCAAAAACAACCTCAGAATATACAAAACAGCAATACTTAAATATGTTAAAAAAGACAAATATAATTTATGTACTTAGTCCCATTTTATTAACCAAATGCTAGACATATCAGTCAGAATAAGCTGAGGGAAAGAGAGAGAAAAGTCACCTACAGTATAAGTTGTCAGCAAATCCTTTAGATTTTACTGGTATTCAGAACAGAGGAAGTTAACAAAAAAAAAACAACAAAAAAAAACTGAAAATATAATTTGTTTTAAAATGTTGGTGCAAAATTAGGTCACTGTAGGTCATTGTGCTTATTGTGGCCATATTGTATTGTAAAACACTTTGGTTTGGTGGTTTGGTGGTATAGGTAGGTTTAAGGGTGGGTTAAGGTGTAAGGGCTAAGTCAATAGTGTAATTCAAAATGTAATTACAGAAATTAATTACAGATGTAGCTATACATATGTATTTGTAACAATATATGTAAAATAAGTGCATTGTATCAAATTTGAAATGTAAGACACAAAATTATATTTACAATAATAAAAATGAAAAGTGTTTACTTTTATTATTGCATACTCAGAATAAGAACAAAACTGTGCCTTTATAAAATAAAGAAAACAAATAAAATGTACTTTCAACCATCTGTTTCCTTCTGGTGCAGCCAGTAAAAATGAAACAGACTTTTTATTGTTTCTTTTGTTTTGTTAAATTCTTAACTATTTAACTGAAACATTTGTTTATGCCTGTTTATTTTATTCCTATCATGTGCCATTTTCTTTTCACTATGAGTGCAATCTGATCAAAAGTGTTTTCAACTACCTATAGAAGTGGGCAAAAGTGGGCAGGCTCAAAACGTTTTAAACCCTGTATTTAGCATTGTCCACTTGTGATCGGATCACTCAAAACAGGGCCCGAGATTCTTCACCCTAGAGTTGTCATGGCAGGTTTTCTCACTCACCTTTACTTTGAAACATGTAAAACCAAGTACATGAACTACCGTGTGCTGTTTGAGATTCTAAAAGACATGCACATGAAGGTGTGAATTGTGTATGCGTGCATGATGTATGGTTTAGTGTACATGAATGCACATGACACCTGCTAGCTCCTACAACAGGTTCTTATTTCTAGCTCTGCTATAGGTCTTTCCTCTTCCTGTCTTTCTTCAGCTGTGTCACTCTCCATTGTGAAACGGGAACCCTCGGGAGCAAAGTTATGTCCTCAGAGTTCTTATCCACACCAGTCTCACCCACAACCAGCACAATACAAGGAAACTCCAGTCCCGAGCACTCACAGAGACTAACACAGAATAAACAGGAGAGGTCAGTTAGTAACATGCATTGTCCATGTGTAAGCTACAAGGAGAGAAGGGAAATAATAATAAAAAAAATGTGAAGGAATATTAAGTTTGCGGAAACTGTGATTGCCCAGAAAGAAATAGCAGGGCTGACCTCTGTGTTGGATACTTGCAGTAAGAAAGACTGTTTTCAATTGCGTTTTCCCTTGATTTGTCAAATACAGCCAGAAGAAAATGGAGCATTATATGGGATGATAAAACAAAAAGATGTTAGTCACTCTTTAGATTGCCACAGCTGGGTTGTGGAAGTATAAATCCCATTATCATTATTATTATTATTAGGTATATAAAGGAATAGATTACCCTAAAATGGGAATTAGCTCAAATTGCACTCTCCCTTAGGATATGCAAAATTTAGATGAGTTTGTTTATTCTATCAATCATATTTGGAGAAATGTAGCATTTCATCACTCTCTTACCAGTAGGCCAACTTCATATGGGTTTTTTGGCTTCTGGGTTGACCCACTTGGGTAATCTTATTTTCGCCCTGACAAGAACTAGTTAATGAAATCATGAATTAAATTTTAATATAAGAATGTTTGAATTGTCTTAGTGATTTATTGGTAAAATGTAAAAACTTCTTTCAAATTATGGCCCTTAACTTGATTAAATCATTCTCCGTGCCTGCTTTGGTGCAGCTGTGCATTATCACACTCTGTGTGAGAATTGTATTACTTATTGTGATGTGCTGGGGAAATGATCTGCTAGCAGCTCCCTTCTCAGTCACACCTGATTCACTGATATTGTAAATATTAAAAAAACAGACCGCTTACACTCTTTCCCTTAATGCAAAGATTGTGATTATGTTCTCTATGTGGTCTAAGAAATTAATGATATCTTAGTTTCATCATTGTAATCCTTCAGGATTAGTTGATAATGCATGAATGCGGGATATACTGTCTTGAGATTTTCTGACATGCACTAGACTATTAGGCCTGTACTTAGCATACTAAAATCATGATCAATACTAAAATCAATATTAGGAAACTAATCCCAACAGAATATGACAGTGAAACTAAGATATACATCATTGATTTAAATAAGCAAAAGGTACAGAGATCATTATCACAGTGATTGTTAATGTTCATTTTATATGAACATAAAAATAGGGCACAATGTAATGTTTTCATCTGAATGTTTTGTGTGTGTGTTTATTTCTTTTAATATGTGTGTAGATTGTTGAAACAGTGCACATCATCATCAAATCTATACATCAAAGATACATTTATATAACTAAGTGTTTATATATTGCAATTTATATCTGCAAAATGATAATTATTTTGAGATACAAATGCAAGTTATTTTTTTATTTCGTACTGACCTGAATAAGATATTTCACATACAAGACATTTGCATAGATTCCACAAGAGAAAATATTGCCTTTGAGAAGCTACAGAAGACACTTACATGTTTCCCAAAAGACAAAAATAAGTTCAATTTACCCTTGTCTTCAAATTCAAAAAGTTTTCACCTGCAGGCTCTTAATTCATCATGTTTCCTTCTGCAGAGTTACTGACAAAAACAACAATAAAATAACTTCACTACACATTATTCTGCAAAGAAATATGCATCAGTCTGGCAATTACAAAAGCAAAGCATGCCAAAAGACATTTTTAGTGCCACCCGTTCCCATGAGTTCCCATTACTCGCATCCAAAATAAAAGTTTTTGCTTGCATAATATATGTGTGTGTTCTCACTGTTCTGTTGGTTATGTATACATGAATACACACATACCGTATGTATTTTAAAAATTACATGTATTTATATGTCTACATTTCTATTCATATAATTCATATTATAAATAAATATATTTAATACATTTGAAAATGTATACATAAATGTATGTGTATTTATATATACATAATAAATATAAACAGTACACATTTTATGTAAACAAAAACCTTTAATCGTTTGACAGCACTACATGTATATACAGTGCCCTCCACTAATATTGGCACCCTTGGTAAATCTGAGCAAAGGTGGCTGTGAAAATAAATCTGCATCGTTTATCCTTTTGATCTTTCATTCAAAAAATTCTAAAAATTCTAACCTACCACTGAAGTAAAACAATTGAAGATGGGGAGAAAAACTCATGATGAAATAAATGTTTTTTCTCCAATACATATTGGCCACAATTATTGGAACCCAATTACTGCTACATCCTTTTCCCAATATAATAGCTCTGAGTTTTCTCCTGGAGTGCCTGAAGAGTTTGGAGAACACCTGATAAGAGAAAAGAGACCATTCCTTCATCCAGAATCACTCCAGACCCTTCAG
>JAUMHE010000048.1:21985599-22001636 GCA_032359235.1 Enteromius mattozi
CATAGAAGCCAGTCCCATTTGTAGTTCCAGTCCTGTCTGACAACTGAACATGCTGGAGATTGTTTTTGGATGAGTGAAGAGAATTTTTCTTAAACCCTCCCAAACAACATGTGCTGATGTAGGGGCTGTTTGACAATTTTTTTAAAGGTTTTCTGACCCAGAGACTCAACTATTTTCTGCAATTCTCCAGCTGTGGTCCTTGAAGAGTCTTTAGCCACTCAAACTCTACTCCTTGCCGTGTATTAGGACGATATAGACACACATCCTCTTCCAGGCAGTTTCCTAACATTGTATGTTGATTGGAAATTCTTTATTATTTCCCTGATGGTGGAAATGGAATTTTTTTTCTTAAAGCCACTTCACTAATTTATGAAGCTCAAGTATCTTTTGCAGCATATAAGAAATATATCCTTTGATTTTTCTCATTGTGTTGATGATTAAGGGATTTTGGGCTTTGTTTTCCCTCCTATAAATGTATATTTTTTTTGTGAAACAGAAAGCCAGGGCTGGATATTTTCATGTTCATAATCACCCTGGAGTGAATGGGAATATATTTCAGAGATATTTTACTCATAAAAAATGTGGGTGCCAATAATTGTGGTCAACAAGTATTGGAGAAAAACATGTATTTCCCAATCAGACTTTCTCCCCATTTCAATTGTTTTAATTCAATGATAGGTTAGAATTTTGTAATTTTTTTGAACAAAGATTGAAAAGATAAACAATGCAGATTGATTTTCACAGCCACCTTTGCTCAGATTTACCAAGGGTGCCAATATTAGTGGAGGGCACTGTATATATATATATATTCATATTTTGTAATAAATTTCAAACATATAGTCACAGTTTTATGTTTATCCATTGTTTTTATCTTTATACTTCTACAACCATGGCTGTTGAAAAAGTGAGAAGTCTAGATCGAGAAGTGTACATAATGGAATGTGTGAGCAACAAAACTAATAATACATCCCTGCATAAAGAACTTGTGCATTAAGCAGCCTGTTGTGTGTAATTACATGCATGGTTACGTCTGACTGCAGTATGAGTTCAGATTGGTGTTTGAGGTGCACACACAATCTATTCATCTGTATTTTTCACCCAGACTTTTACAGAGATTGTGAAGAGTATAATAGGTCAATACCACTGATGTAGATTCAGCTGCATTACAGCATTTCAACTATCCTTTTAACCTGCAGAAAACAGGTTGTTAAAACATAACTTTTAACAAACAAGGTGATAAAAAATGTACTGCAGATATAATGAAATGCATTACTTTCCAGAAAATAAAAAAGTAACTAATTACTTTTTTTGTTTTTATTTGATGAAGTAACACAATACTCTAATGCATTACTTTTAAAAGTAACTTTCTGCTGAGTCGTGATTTGTTTTGACTTGAGCCAGCTTCACTGTTGGTGCATCTAACTCATTTAAGGCATTGCGGTTATATTACGTCACATACACATGTTAGCTAATTTAAGTCAAGTTCTTGCATTCCTGTGTTCTCAGTGTAAAAACAATGTTAGAATTTGAATAAAACAGTTATACTTTAGGTATACTATAAGCATACTTAAGGAACTTTAGTTTATATCACTAATTCCAGAGTTGTGTGGAAAAACACATACAGTTCATGATGATCATAATGATAAGTAAAGTGAATCATGCCAGCTCTCTCTATGTTTCATGTTCAGAGTATCAGCAGTTTAGCCATGTGGGATTTGAGGTAAAATCTGACTCCTCAATGTGTCTGTCTTCTGTCTTTATTCTTTAACATAGCTTTCTCAACATGTTTCTTAACAGATTTCCTTTTTTTTTTTCCTGATTTCTCTCTCTCTTTCTTTCTCCGCGGTGCGGCCCATGCGGGTAGGTTATTTTTAGCTCAGGGCCAGTGCGCAAACCCGGCTCATGCTGCGAGAGATTCAGACAAAGGGTTAGAGCATGTGTTTTGTGGTATGCACAGGAGGACATGAGCCAGCAGTGTTTTCCCAGAGACTGGGATTTGGGGTCTTTTACAATGTCAACAGTATTCAGCTTATCTTAACATTCACAAAGCTCAAGACTTTTCTGTCCTTATGAAAAAGAAGTACGATTTTATATTACTTATAAAAAGAGTTCCTAATACTGAAATAATGTTCTGTAAAAGAATATAATCAAATGCAAACTGAATGTGAACTTTTGTCATCTTGTTTGTAATATATTATACATTTATATTAAATGCAGTAAGTTTAACTTCAATGTTTTTTGATAACACTTTATTTTATGGTTACACCTATTAGTTGCTTATTAGCATGTGTATTACTAGAATGTTAGCCATTTATCAGCCATTATCAATCAATCGGTCGATCGATCAATCGATCGATCAATAAACTTTATTTATATAGCGCTTTTAACAATACACAAAACAAAGCACTGAACAGTATCAAATTTGAGAATAGAGTGTCAGTAATGTAAAATTACAAGATTAAACACTTTTTTCAGCCAAAGGCATTTCATTATTGAATGCAGAGACGACGTTGTCTAGGTCAACTCAGTTTCAATAGGATCTTTGTAATCAAATCAACGATAATCGCTAGGAATTAAGTTTCCCCAACTAAGCAAGCCAGAGGCAACATTGGCAAGGAACCGAAACTCCTTCTGTGACAAAAAACACCTTGGGAGAAACCAGGCTCAGTTGGGGGGCCAGTTCTCCTCAGGCTAGATGAAACCAGCACTTAATTTCCAGTTAAATTTTAAATGCAGCCAAGTCAGATTGTGTAAAGGACTTGTGTATGTGTGAGAGAGAGTGTGTGTGTTCCTGTGATCTGTCTTATGAGCTCATCTAGTTGTTCTGGTCTCCGTTGGCAATCAGGGATGTAGGCATCATCTCTTGGTGCTGATCCACCATCTGTTCTGGATACAGACTGAGAAATAGAATTAGAAAGAAACAAACTAATTATAGTGTAGATGCCATTCTTTTTACAATGTAACGAGGACATTGTGTGTTATGGGAAGTGTCCCCGGTTCCGGCTGATCGAATTAATGCAGCCTAACAATCCTTTAACATATTTGATTAACAGAAGCATGTTAGTGTGCTATGTGTAAAACAGGTTAAATGGATGTGTCTTTAATCTAGATTTAAACTGACAGAGTGTGTCTGCCTCCTGAACAGTGTTAGGTAGATTGTTACAGAGTTTGGGTGCTAAATAGAAGAAGAATCTGCCGCCCACAGTCCGTTTTGATATTCAAGGTTTTATCAAATAGCCAGAGTTTTGAGAACACATCGGGCGTGGAGAACTACAATGTGATAAAAGTTCGCTCAGATACTGAGGAGCTAAGTTATTCAGGGCTTTATTAGTAATTAACAGGATTTAAAAATATATACAATGTTTGATAGGGAGCCAGTGCAGGTCGAGACCCTAATGAGGATGACGAGCATGCAGATGTGCTTCCCTGTGATGGTTTCTGACAGTTTGTGCAGAAATTCGTTTGTAATCAAACCAATTGTTGCAGCAGCTGTCTGGGTGGCTGGTCTCAGATGACCTTGGTGGCGAAGATGCTGGATGTGGAGCTCCTGGGCTGATGTGGTTACACGTGGTCTGCGGTTGTGAGGCCTGTTGGATGTACTGCTAAATTCTCTGAAACTCCTTTGGAGACGGCTTATGGTAGAGAAATTAACATTCAATTCATGGGCAACAACTCTGGTGGACATTCCTGCTGTCAGCATTCCATGCATTGCATGCTCCCTCAAAACTTGCAACATCTATGGCATTGTGCTATGTGATAAAACTGCACATTTTAGAGTGGCCTTTTACTGTGGCCAGCCTAAGGCACACCTGTGCAATAATCATGCTGTCTAATCAGTATCTTAATATGCACACCTGTGAGGTGGATTAATTATTTTGGCAAAGGAGAAGTGCTCAGTACCACAGATTTAGACAGATTTGTGAACAATATTTGAGAGAGATAGGCCTTTTGAAAAAGTCTTAGATCTTTGAGTTCAGCTCATTAAAAAATTAGTGGCCTTTACATTGATACTGTATAATATACAGTAAAGTACAGTTTTGTGATACATTTTTTATTTCAAGTGGTTAAGTACACTTCTGTTCACATGGGTGTTGAGGACACACACATGCTATTTCTAATACTGTATAGTACATTGTTATTGACAGTTTCATACAGTGTGAAAGTATTATTGAATACTAACTATGAAAACATCATATTATTGCATTAGGGATTTAAGTAATGCCATAGTAACCACTATGAACGCTCTAGCAGGATCTAGGTTAAAAGCACTCAGAGCACCTCAGCAGCTGATAAGCAATGACCTGGCAACTAAAAAAGTGAAAACAGTCCAGTCGATGAACAATTGTGACGTTCAGTAGTCCTCTGTATTGGAACATAACTATGGCCACCCTTTAGTGCGCCAATACACACACATCACCATAGTTAAGAATATGGCCCACCTGCTCTGGAATAAATAAATATAGTAATAGCGACATGAACTGTGTGATGAACTGTTTACATAGCAATCTGACACTACAGTCTATACTAGCCAGAGAGTGAGCAGCGCTCCACCCAACATAGACTACATCAACCAGTCCATGAGGCCTCATCCTTACTTTCTCAACATCTTTACAGGTTTTAAATTATTTTCTATTTTCTATTAACACGTCCCTATATTGCACATGATAGATACTGCATCTCTAGGTAATATTTGGCATTTCATTACCAGAGGATGATAGCTGACTCTGGCTCCTCTAAAGGTTTTTCTATCTCTTTAACCTAAAACTCATTTTAGGTTATTTGTTGACTTATAACTTGCCACGGTTGGTTTAAGCTTGCTCACTGCATGGCCCAAGAATAGTTTTCTGTAAAATTTCTTTGAAACAATATTTTTAAAAAATTGACCTTACTTGGCAAGTGATGGAAACATATTTCTATTCATAAACATCCTGTTGAGAAACACTAGGGTAAATATTGTTACATCTGCAATCCACCTGAAGGCTTTGCATGTTTTATAGAAGCCTGCTGGTCACACACTAATGGACTTCCTCTAACGTCATTTTATGTGTGTGTGCATTTACGTCAGTATCATTCTAATGTTTTTACTTGGCATTTTAGTGGGCTCTTTTCATTGGAGAACAGCATTTTGTACATAAACTGTAGGGAAATACTCCTGAAGCAAAGCTGAGCACTTTAAAGCACATCAATGTTTAGTTTCTGAATCACCGCTATTTTGGACAGAGTCCAGAGTATTAAAGTAATAGTTCACCCATGAGCTAAATTCAATTCTGCTACCATCTACTCCAATCAGTCTGAAATGTGGTGGTGGTATTTTCCAAGAAAGCATAAAATCTAGGCCTTAAAAAAAAAAAAAAAAAAAAAACCTGAGTAAACACATCAGTGATGTAAACTTGCCTATAAAAGAAAATAAATAAATGAATTAAATAAAAATGTTGTCAAACAATTAGTCATGATTAATCACATTCAAAATAAAAGTTTTTGTTTAAACAGTATGTGTGCGTGTGCTGTGCATATATATATATGTGACCAGCTGGAGAATATTAGCCCCTCGGCCAGATAAGCCATGCGAGGCACCCCGGGGACTGAGACACATTCTCCACTGGGCTGAGATCTAACCTGTTCTCTCCTTTTCACTCTAGAAACCAGTCTGTGACCGCTCGGCCTGAGTTTATTCCCCAAGTCTACCTCACAGCAGCTCTAAGGACTGGAACCTTCCTGGGGAGACGTCACCACTCAGCCCCCTTGCACCTTTGTTGAGCCCCTTACTTGTTAATAAATCCATCCATAAATCCTCCTTGTCGTGGGTTCATTCTCGCCCGTCACAATGGTGGAGAATGCGGGCAAGTCAAGTTGAGGACAAAAACACAGACAAGTGATCTCTTTTTTTTCACCAGGCGGCCGCTCCTCTCCCTTGTGCAATGATGGAGGAGATCCTGAAGTGGCAAACAGAAGTTAGCATCCGACAGCAACAAATTGCAGAGCATCTAGCCAACTCGACATGGCGAAGCAGAACAAGAAATTGCAAGGATGGGGCTATCACCGATATGTGCCGCCCAATGCTTTTACGACTGGGTGTTTCAACCTTGTCTTCCCGCCCGGGCCCAAGCCGCGGAACTGACTCGCCTCGCCCAGCACTGGCTGCTAGATGGCATCGAGACATTCTGTTAGGAGCTCCGGAGGCCAAAGTTAAAATTAGCGGATGGCAAGTGAAGGCTCTCTTAGACCCCGGTAGTGCTGTAAGCCTGGTCCAGCCCCACATCCTGCCACCCCTGCCTGAGTCAAAGACTCTCCTGCCCATCACGTGTGTGCATGGGGACACACGGCAAGTGCCAGCCTGCCGTATCACCATAACGACAGCTGTGGGAACTTGCCCGCTGGACGAGGGGGTGGTTAAAAACCTCCCTGTACCCATTCTCCTTGGGCAAGACTGGCCGGGTTTTGACAGCCTGCTATCGGCCACCACACTGCTTGCCAGCCCCAGGAATGCACACCGAGTGTGAAGGTCGGGAAGAGGGGCCCGCCGCCAACTGGTTCTCCTAGCTTCAGACAGTGGGAGAGATGGTGAGTCCCCTACCCCTAATACTAACGTATTCTTTGACGTCTTTCAACAGGTGAGGGGAGGGGGCTCCTTTGGCCGGGCCCAACGAGAAGATGACACTGCTGGTCCCAAGTGTGCTCGCTGGAGGGCAAGGAAATTCGGCCAGGTCCCCATCCTCTCCCATACTTCATAATGGAAAATGGTTTGCTGTACTGTGTTGCCCAGCGGAGGAAAAGCGGTTGTTGGTGGTTCCGAAGTCAAAACAGAACAGAATCAACAGATTCAAACAGAATCTGTGTTGGAGTTGGCTCACGCCCATCCCCTAGCAGGACACCTTGGGGCGGCCAACACCGTTCAGTGCATCCGGGATAGGTTCCACTGGCCGGGCCTGGAGGCCGAGGTTAAGCGGTTTTGTCAAGCATGTCCTGCCTGTCAGAAGACCTCACACAGACCGCCTCCCCCCAGTCCACTCATTCCGCTGCCCGTCATCGAGGTGCCATTCAAGTGCATCGGAATGGATCTGGTGGGGCCGCTGCCAAAGTCTGCCCGGGGGCACGAACACATCCTGGTGATCGTCTATTACGCCACCAAGTTTCCAGAAGCAGTGCCACTTCGAAAAGCCACTGCCAAGGCCATTGCCCAAGAGCTGTTCCTTCTGTGAGGCTGAGTCGGCATCCCAGCAGAGATACTGACTGACCAGGGCACTCCCACTCCCTCTCGGGTGATGGTTGACCTCTGCGGGCTGCTCCGGGTGAAGCAGATAAGGACCTCCGTCTACCATCCCCAGACTGACGGACTCGTTGAACGGTTTAACCAAATGCTCAAACAGATGCTGAGATGAGTGGTGGCAGAGGATAAACGGGATTGGGATCTGATATTGCCATGCGTCTTGTTTGGGATAAGAGAGGTTCCCCAAGCCTCCACCGGTTTTACCGCATTCAACTCCTCTTCGGCCGACAACCCAGAGGCCTGCTGGATGTGGCCAAGGAGGCCTGGGAACAGCAACAGCCTGCCCCGCAGAGGTCAGTAGTAGAATGTCACCCAGATGAGACAGAGAATTGACCGAGTAATGCCCCCCATGAAAGAGCACCTGGTCCAGGCACAACAGGCTCAACAGCTGCATTATAATCATGTCGTCCAGCCTCAAGAGTTTCAAACAAGGGATCGAGTGATGGTACTGGTCCCCACCTCTGCCTGCAAGTTTCTAGCCACCTGCCAGGGCCCTTACATGGTCCTAGAGAAAGTGGGACCGGTCACTTACCGGGTGAGTCAACTGGGGAGATGATTGTACCACGTCAACTTGCTGACCAGCTAACTGCTTTCGCTGCTGTAGAGCCACTTGTGGTGGACACCAAACCCCTTCTGTCGGCTGGGCAGAAGACAGAGCTCCAACATCTGGTCAGTCAGTTCTCCGATGTGTTCTCCCCCACGCCTGGGCAGATGAATGTTCTCCATCATGACATCCGAACACCACCAGGAGTCGTCATAAAGGAGCGGCCCTATCGGGTCCCTGAGGCTCGTCGACAGGCTATTGAGACGGAAATTCAACAAATGCTGAATTTAGGGGTAATTGAACCATATCGCAGCCCATGGTCCAGGCCGATTGTTCTCGTCCCAAAGCCCGACGGCACCCTCCGGTTTTGTAATGACTTCAGAAGACTCAATGAAGTGTCTAAGTTTTTACAGCTACCCGATGCCCCGAGTGGATGAACTCCTCGACCGGCTAGGAAGGGCCCGATATATTTCCACACTTGATTTCACCAAAGGTTACTGGCAATTACTGTTGACCGAGGAGGCTTTCTCAACCCCTAGTGGCCACTGGCAATATCGAACCCTTCCCTTTGGGTTACACGGGGCTCCAGCCACGTTCCAACGCCTAATGGACATCTTACTCCGGCCTCACCAACAGTACGCAGCCGCTTACCTGGATGACGTGGTCATTCACTCAGAGCGCTGGGAGGACCATCTGGAGCGACTCAGAAGGGTGCTGTTGGAGCTACGTCAAGCTGGGCTGACCACCAACCCTCGCAAATACCATCTTGCCCTGTTTGAAGCAAAGTACCTGGGGAAGAGGTCTCATCAAGCCCCAAGAAAAGAAGGTGGAAGCCGTCCGGTTGGCCGAAAGGCCCGTATCTAAAACTCATATCTAAAAATCAAGCTTTCTTAGGGTTGGCGAGATATTATCACTGTTTTATCCCTAACTTCTCCTCTCTAGCCGCCCCTCTGACAGATCTGATCAGGAAGGGGCAGCCTCAGTAGATAGAGTGGAACCCCCTGAGCGGAAGAAGCCTTCCTGGCGGTCAAGAAAACCCTCACCTCGGAACCGGTCTTGCGAGCTCCGGACTTTGGCTGCCCCTTCCTACTACAAACAGACACTTCGGAGGCGGGATTGAGAGCGGTCCTGTTCAGGATGGTGAGGAACATCCCGTTCTCTACATCAGTAGGAAGCTGACCCCAACCGAGAAGAGGTATGCCACGGTGGAACGGGAGGCCCCAGCTGTCAAGTGGGCAGTCTTGGAGCACCGGTACTATTTTCTTGGCCGTAAGTTCACCCTTGTCATTGGTCATGCTCCATTACAGTGGATGGCCCGAGCAAAAGACAAAAATGCCAGGGTAACACAGTGGTTCCTCGTGCTCCAGAACTTTCACTTTGATGTTCGCCAATGCCGATGGACTTTATCAGATGTGGTCGGGTTTTTCATGTCCGTCAGGGACCAAATGTTAAGTTTATATATTTTACATTTATTTATTTTATTTATAATATTATTATATGAATATACATATATGCATGTAAATGAAAATATTTTCAAAATACATACTGTATATGTGTGTATTTATATATACAAAAATATACACAGTAAACACATATATTGTGTAAACAAAAAACGTATTTTGGATGTGATAAATTGTGATTAATTGTTTGACAGCACTAAAACAAACAAAAAAACCATTTTAATGTGTTTATTTAAAATATCCGTGCATATCATTAGCATTAGGCTTTGGTTAGTTGACACAGTCATGAAGGTTTTCAGGGTGATTTATAAGATGAAGTTTTCTGCATTTTAATTATTTTTTTTCAACCTGCATGTTGATCACACCACATGACTGATTAACTTTTTCAAATATTACTTTCTTGGTTTTTTGTGAAGTTTTTTCCCATCTAATATCTAATAATGTCATTGTTTTCATCGGAAGAATTTTATTCTTTTATTCATGTTTTTCCTTATAATGTTGTGTCATCCACAAAAAACTTTCTCTCTGTCATAGCTTCGAAATACTGTTCTGTGTTTGGCTACAACATGGAATGCCATTTGGCATTAATTATGTCAAACTTAGTGGGGAACATTGCCTGTTGGGATGCACCAAATATGTGTATGTAAGCGTAAATAAGCTTTGAGAGGCATGGTATAAAACATCATTTTGTAAACTATTATTATTAAGGGCTTAATGTACAGCCAATTAGGTACAATACAAGCATAACTAATGGATTTCAGTGTAAGCACGTATATGGAAGGCCATTTTTACTTGCAAAAGGATCCTAATCTGTAAATTCTTAGTTTGTCTTGCTCTTTTGAGAGTCTATCCACAGATTTTCAGTAATGCTGAGTTCAGGTTCAGGGTGAGAGTCATGGCTAAAGCTTCAGCTTGCACATCTTGAGATTTTGCATGTGTTTAGGAGTAGGATTCTGTCATAGAAGCCACCCTCTTATCATCTTAAGCGTTTTTTTGTTTTGTTTTTTTATAGACATTGATGTTCCCTTTCAGAATATTTGCTTCCAGTTATTTAATTGGATCTATTCTTGCCTCTAGCAGTAAAATGTTCCTCATCTCACTGGCTTTAACACAATCCCAAAGCATGATCCATCTAAACCCATGCGTAACAGTTGCAGAGGTGATCTTTTAATGAAATTTCCCTTTAAAAACATGTTTTCTCATTACTGCCAACAATTTTTTACTTCATTATTTTACGTTTACAAAATGTGTCAAGCTTGTTTGGATGTTGATTTGGTAACTTCAGAAAGTAAATTTTGCAGCGATGAGGCAGGGAAGCTTTTTTTGACTTGAATTATCTACAAAGGTATTTTTAGTTCAGCACCACAGTCTGCTAAATCTTCTTGAATCTGTCATACAGTTACTTTGATATCCTAGCAGCAGTTGTTTTTGAAACATTTATTGGTCTTCCAGACCTTAGCTTGACCTCCACCATTCCTGTTTACTGCCATTTCTTAATTACATTACAAACCAAGGGAATTATTGTTCAGAGGAACCCATGGTTTTTGTTTGTTGGGACTTTTGAGTAGTCAGAGTATTTATAAAGCTTTGAAATTTGCATGAGCTGGCCTTTCCTAACAATAATTGGGACAAAGCTATAGACAAGTAATGTCCTTGGTAAAGGTTCTCTGAGAGCTCAAGTCTCTTGCATGGTGCACATTTCCTTTTTTATACTCTAAGGGTGTATTCATACCAGGAAAGTCCGCTAGGGTTTTTGTTTGGTGTGATTCACTTTCTCGCTGGCCTTTTTGTGAGAGAACCAGAAATTGTAAACAAAACCACACATATGTTAAATTCATCCATTCATTAGTTCATTGTAAAACCAGACTGAGACCACTTCTTCAGCTGGTTTGGTTTGCCCCCGAGTGTGATTGCTGCATTTACACCTTCCCAAAAGATTCACACCAAGTGTGAACTTGAGTTCAATTCAATCAAACCAAATGAGACAGGTGTGAATGCACTCTAAAACTATAAACAGACTTAGACTTTATACCCCACTCATTGGAAAATAGTTAGAGGTGCACAAACATTTGCATGTCACTGTATGTGTGCTATACCAGTTTTTGTTTTTCTATCCAGCAGTTGAAAGTGAATATAATGTGCCATTTATAAACTTTTTCACTGCAGTGTTTTAAAGTCTGTAGTACCCAATAAACATTCTACAATTGCGAGGTAAAGAGAAAATAATGATCTATAATGCAACCTCAACTGCTCCTGGCATCAGAGCTTACAGATATGGCTCCTCTGGGAATCTGGGTTTCCTGCTTCCCACATTCAGGGTCCTAAGATTAGTTGCTTTATTGTGATGCCAGAGCTGACCGTTCTGACCCTGTGAGAGTATGGGTGGGTTCTGATAACTCTCCCATCTAAATTCAGAGCTACCCATTTAAAGAGCTTTTCGACTGTGAGATAACTCAATTATGCCAACTGACGTGATTAATGCTAAGGGGTGTACTTATAGATACCTGTATATAATATAATAATAATAAGCTTCTGTGTAGAGTTGTTTTGAACCACCCTTGTACTGAGGTGAGTTGTAAATACCTAATAGAAATTATGGACTTTATTTTAAAGTTGGTGTGAAATGAAAATTTCCCATATCTAGTTTATAAATGCATGTTATTTATAAAATAACATGCATTTGGAAAAAGATAGAGCTTTATTGCGAACGATTCATCCATGTACTAACTATTTATTTATTTATTTGACTTTGAAGTCTTCAATCAAAATAGCCATAACTCAAAATAACGACAGACTTCTCTCTAGTGATGTATACAGTTATACCCACATATTAAGTCAACAGCCTACTTTTTTTTACACTTACGCTTGTAATATTCATCCAAAAAAACCAAAAAAACATTTTGCACATGTATTTATTTATTTATTTATTTAATAGAGACACAGATATTTGTAGCTGTGTGAATACAGTACAGTATACAGTAGGTTTGTTTCTTTTAATATTTGCATGGTTAAACCCCAACTATCCACAATTTCTCTTGCTTTGCCATTACTCCTAAACATTGTACACCACAATAAAGTAGACACCTTGCAAGTCTAGAGAATAATGTGCCATTGTCACAAGAGTTTGTTGAAACAGTGTTTATAGGTGTGATAAATCCTGAGGGGGCTCAGACGCAATACAAAACATTATATACACAGAAGGGGAAATATTGTCCAACCGAGAGGACCAAGAAAAGCTTAGAGGTCTGTGCCATGTATGGCCACAGCCAGACCACGGGTCAAGATGGGACTTGCACACAATGGCTCATTCTTCTACATACAGAGTGGTCTCAAACCTTCAGACTGACAGCCCACTTTCGCTCCCCCTCCCTCTGTTTTCTCCTCGGTCCATTCAGCCTATTATATCCTTCTGAGGACAGGAAGTGTAATGTGACTCCACGGTCTGAGCCCCTTGCTTTAATCCAGGCATGGCTGGAGGCCAACTGAGCCTATCACAAACGCAGACAATCTCACACACTCGCTGCTGAGGATTACAGAAACCAGGGTCGCACACACACTCACACACACAGTGTAGTGCTATGGCTTGTACCAGGCGGTGAGGATTAACTTGTCTTGGTTGAGCTACTTGTGGAACTGGAATTCTGCTTTGCTTTCCTTACTTTATGATGCCGACTGTTGGTCTCTCCACAGCTGAGCGCCGGCTCTGAATGCAGCTGTGACGTGGGTCCTGACGGGACCAAGAAGAAGAAATCCAAAAACCTGTAAGTCCCATTCCCATCTTCTCTGCATAATATGTTTATCACCGGTCCTGGTGAGAGTTATCAGTCTCCAGAAGTTGTTTAGTTTATCATTTAATGTGATGTTTTGAAATATTTGAGAGCTCTCAGAAAATCTCATATGTTGGTCTTCAGTGAAACTAGTGAAAGTTCCACTAGTTTTGTGACAACTGTGGCAAATGCAATGGTAGACAATGACATGATTTGTTTTTTGAAGAGATGAGCAATACTTTGCTTTATCTCCAATTTGTTACCATAAGTTAACGTATTAAATAATGTTAACTTACAATAAGCAATACATTGTTACAGTATTTGTTATAGTGACTTATAAAAATTTTACTTCTCATTTAAATTTCATGTTAGCTAGGGTCAGTTAAATAAAATAAACAGATACAAGACTCAATGCACAGTATTATTAAATATTGAAATTAATATTAACTAAGATGAGTAAATGGTTTAGAAATTGTTCAATGTGTTACTTGCCATTTCTTTGAAATTCTTTATTAAACTTACTAGTAGTGAAAATTGTTTCCCAGAAAATCATTTTAAGTGTATTATTGCTGACTAATGTTAACAAATGGAACCTTCTTATGAAGTGTTACTAAAAGAGATTTATATGGTTGAACCAGTATTTGAGACAGTTCATTTTTCTGAATACAATTGTAAATCAAATTGGGAAACAGATTGATTGTAGTCAGTATTTAGATTGGTTAGGTGTTTGAATTGTAATCTGTAACTTAGGACACGCTACCCTTTTCCTAATTGTCTAAATTTAAAGGTAACATTGTATGTAGTCTATGTTTGTTGTACAAGTTATTTAAGAATCTCTAAAATTGTACAGTTTGTCAAGATTTTTCAGTTCCTTGATGGTTATAATGTTGTTGTCATAGCTTACTAGAGCTTGTTAGTGTGTGTGTGCATGTCTTATCTTGTGTGATACTGTGTTAAGTTCTTCACAGACAGTTAATCTGATCCTTTGTATTGTGAGGTGTGAATTGTGCCAAAGTGTCTCTAGGTATTTATTAACACTTTTCACACCTACAGAACAATAGAATTAAAATGGCTCCTCATGGCACCAACTGCCCTGTGCTCATGTCAACACAATAGAGAGAAAGGTTTTATTGTCTGGAATGGTGAACTGGAACTGTCTGAATGAAACTTGAACATTGTCCAGAGAGAATGCTTCTTTTGATATGGTGACTCATATTTAAATATAAAAAAAATTACAAAATCTTTGAATATACAGTTTTGGTGACACTAATTTTAACAAACCAGTCGTCCCTGTTGGTCTACTATTCCTTATTATTCTAAGAATGAACTATTTCCACAAGCTTTTAAATTTAGTTTCAAACTTCAGAATTCATACTGTGCTATAGGGATAAAAAAGAGGGCCTTGAGCCACATGCAAAGAGCAGAAAATACTTTCATATTCTGTTTAGTACAGCATTTGTGACAACAACATTCAGGACACCTACACTATCTTTCAAAAATGTAGGGTTAGATTTTTTTATGTTTTCAAATTATGTCTTTTCACCAAGGCTGCTATTATTTGATCAAAAATACAGCAGAAAACTATTTTATGTGTGGATGTGTATATATATATATATATATATATATATATATATATAAATGTTTATAAATGTGATTCCTCTTAACAGTGTTTTTCAGTTATTGATCATGTTGATCTTCTATTCTTAAATGAATTCTAAAAGGCACGAAGAGACATGTTTAGAGTATTGACACTATTTTTTAGTCTTTCAGGCCTAGTGCCTTAGGCTTATCTGTGGTGAAATGATCTGGCATGTTTAGCAGCCACTGCTTTCCCCGATCCGCTTGAGGGATTAAAACTTAATATTCCACTGACTGAATATCTCTCTGTCTCTTAAAAGGCTTGTAGTGGTTTAATCTTCTTGTAGACACTTATTTTAAGAGGTGTTTTGGGAACTACAGCAGATTGAAAACATAAACATAAAATAACTGACCACATTATTTAAAATCAGAAGTTCACCATAGCTCAGTGCAAGTAGTGCATGTCATGGGAGTGGTTTATTTTACACATACTCACTATTAGTTTGCAGCTGTTCTGATTCTGTTGTTTCAGCTGCATTTAGTCGAAGTAACACTAGACTTTGCACCAAATTCACTTTCATTCATACACATGTGAAAGCAGGACTGGAAACACAAACTCACGTGAAAACTGTAAGTCTTTCACTGCGTACCAAAGTTCAGCTGTGAGTTAAGCTGTGTCTTGATATTCAACCAACAGAGAATCTAAATGTCACAGATTGACTATACCCAGTCTCATGGCATAAATGTATCTGGGTGCACTTTTTAGCGAGACACGAAATAAGAACCAACAAGTATATATCACTGCAGTTTCCAAAGAAAATGAACACTAGAGGCGGTAAAACTCTGTAAAACACCTTTTATTAATTTTCACACAAACAGAATTTACAGAGTTTCCATTAATAAAGCATCATTTTAACACAATTACTTAAAGAACATCATGTTATGACTAAAAACAAATATTAATATGTTGGGATATTTGAAAACTGATGCTTCTGTAATAAAAGTGATAAAAATGTGACTGGGTTCACGTGTCAACCTATGTCTTAGCGCCCCTCATTAGACGCAAAACAATGTAGTATACATGCCAGACCAGCATGTGGTGCTGTAATTCTGCCACTGAGATACACTAAAATCAAAGAAGACTTGGACTATGCGCATAGACCTTGGGCACAGTATACAAGTGAGCATGGAACAGTACATTTATTAATCTGTGTGAATGTTAGTTAAGAAAAAGACAATCATTCAGTATTTGGTCATGTTTTTGTTGCTGTTATGTGATGTAGTGGTGACTGACTATAGTGTTGAGACATGGGCTGATGACATCATCATTTCGGAAGAATTGGCTGTCCACACAAAAATGCAAGGGTGGCATTTTCTGATTCATCCACTCTGGGACCAGGTTTAAAATATATATATATATA
>JAUMHE010000048.1:22006249-22020492 GCA_032359235.1 Enteromius mattozi
ATGACAGTTAAGCACATTTCCCCTTATAGGTCCCATTAAGGCAAAAATATACTATTTAAATTAAAATTTTAAATAATTTATTTATACATACTTATATCTAACTTTTTGCTTGATATATATATATATATATGTATATTATATTATATATATTATATTAAGAACAAATGAATAAATACATTTTAAAACCTCCTTGAACTTAACAAATTAAAATAAAATTAAATAATTACAAAAAAGTAATAATAATTATAAATTGACTTTTAGACAACATTTCTGTCACTAATGCCAAAAAAACAAAACAAACAAAAAAACATGTATCTACTCTAAAGTTTCTCAGCTTTTAGTTGGAAAAATCAAGGAAATCTCCATTAAGGCACTGAAGCGAAGGTTAATTGAAGAAAAGGACTTTAATGTGATGATGAGTCATAACAAGAGTTTATGTATTATGCACAGAATGCACGCACACAAAAGCACATAAGCTGAACAAATATGACATAATTTGTAGCTAAATCAGTGTTTTGGTGCAGAAATCCAGCGTTTCAGAAACAGGACTCCTATCGGGACATGAACCCACATCGCATTTGTTTTAAAGTGAAGTCCTACCACAAGTCATCACAATAGTTGTCACGTTCTTAATGTCTTTCCCACAGCAAGTGTCCTGGTTTCACGGCCTGGAATAGCGCTGAGCTCTATTATGGGCAGTAATATGAACCGGGCAGAGAGGGAATTGGCAAAGCCTGGAGATAATTGTGGCTTGCAACCATCTTCTCTCCTCCTCTATCTCTGGCTTACCCTGCAGGGCTGGCCGTGGGGAAAAGACTGTCAACAGACTCAGAGGAGCTGGATCAGAGCATCCTAATTTGATAAATTCCAGTGAGGGCGTGTCCTTCCTGCCAAGAGATTACAGGCCTGTACCGTGAGGAGGCGCGGGAGCAGCTGCTTCTGCTTGATAATTAGCCCAGTGTTTTTTCACTAAATGAGGGGTCACGATCTCTCAAGCATGATAGACATTTGACTGCTGCCTCGCTCAAACAATGCAGTCACGTTTAATGTCTTTCCCCACTACATGTGACCCACTGATACAGCTTCAGACACAACTGGACCGATCATGCGCTATGCCATAAAAGTCTTCATTAAAGAGCTTAACAGTTTAAAATATGATTTTAATGATTTTAAATCATGCTAATAGAAGATTCATTACTTTGGTGTCTGCACCTATTTTTTTTTCAAGTCGGAGTTATGCTTTTGACATTAATTTAATAGTTATGTACATTTACATTAGCTGTGCCTTTTTTGTAACTCAAACAGTAGAACATGGCACTAGCAGTGGCAGTGGGTTCAATTTCATCATAAAACTGATAAAACCAAATGCAAGAAATTTGCTTTAGCTAAAAGCATAGCAAAATGTGTAATGTAATAAAAAATTGGTATTTAAAGGTTTACTCGAAAATGAAAACGTGCTGACAATATACCCTCAGACCATCCAAGATGTAAATGAGTTGTTTCTTCGTTGTAGAAATGTTACATTACATCACTTGCTCATCAATCAGTCATACGCAGTAAATGGGTGCTGTCAGAATGAAAGCCCAAACAGCTGATAAAAACATCAATAATCCATTTATCAAGACCAGTACATTAATTAAAATCTTGTGAAGCCAAAAACTGTGTTTTAACAGAAACTAGGAATTTTTATTCCTAAACCAAGTCCTTTATCCATTATATTGCTTTCTCCAGTGAATTAGTCATCTGGTGAGAAGTATGCATAGATCAAGCAGTCCAAAACAGCTCTAAACAAATATGCTGGTGCATTTTTGATGCGAGATGACAATAGGGGATGGACTTTTTCTATTGTTATTATGAATTTTGGATTCAATAGTTCATTTCGTGGTGAACTGTTCCTTTAAATGAAACATAGCTGAGATCGCTATTTAGTCTCCTGGGCTATGAAAGAGCAATAAACCTAGCATGCAGTGTGTCTTATTTTCCTCTGGTGAAGCTCATCTAAACCCGCTCTCTTTACTCACACTACATTTTTGGGAAGTACTGTAACAGCACTGTTACTATGCTTAATCTTAGCCAGAAGGTCAAGAATGTGTTTGAGTGATTTTTCAGTTCTCTTTCCTCCTCTTTTTATAGCTGAACTAATGCTCTGTAACACATTTTCACTGGAGTGGCATTTTTCTCGTGCAGAAGGGCAGGCGGACTGATGCCACATGGCCATTACTAACGGTCTTGCAAAGCAGTGTGGAATCTCAACACTGTGGCACTGAATGGCAAGATGGTGTTTCCTTGGCCACGTGCACACACATACACAGAGGAATGCTCACTGAATGTGGATTGTTAGTGGTTAAAAGAAAGACACTAAATATGATCTCGTTATCTCTTTGACAATATTTTCTACACCTGTAGCACACTTTATTTATCTAAAAGTTGGTTTATTATTATGCACGTGACAAGTTAAATATGGTTTCTTATCTCTATCATGATAAACACATGATGTGTTGATGGTTGTTTCCAAGTATTTTAGAGAAGTTGCCAACTTTTAAATTTACTGTGACTGACTCAATTAATGAGATCAGAACTTTGTGTGGGTCATACTTTATCTTGTAGGACACATTGTTCCCAGTATTTGCTATAGGAAATAAATATTTTCTGCTGGCTCATGAAAGAAAAAGATATTAATAACCAACTTTAAAAAATATCTCTGTGAAGCACCTAATTTGTTTATTTGATCTCAAATACATAAATGTCAGTATATGCTTCCAAACATTCCCTTTTCTATTGTAATAATTCAGTGAGGTTTTTTCAAAAAGTTCCTGACAACAGTCAGTGCTCCACGCTGAGATGATTTTACCATCATCTGGTCCATCTACTGACATGAAGAAACAGAAAACTGAGACAGAATAAATCTAGAAGAACTGTGGCAACCAAGATGCTTTTAGAGACCTATCTGTAAAGCTATGTGCACACTCTTAAAAATAAAGGTGCTTCATTATGCCAGAAGAACCTTTTTTTGTCTAAATGGTTCCATAAAGAGCCTTTGACATCTGAAGAACCTTTCTGTTTCACAAAAGGTTGTTTGTGACAAAAGATGGTTCTTCAGATAATAAAAAGCTAAGAAAGAGATGGTTCTTTAAATAATCTGACTGAAGGGTTCGTTGTGGAAACAAAAATGGTTCTTCTATGACATTGCTGTGAAAAACCTTTTTAAGCACTTTTATTTTACAAGGACAAAAGCTGTTTTAAGCTTTTAAGGGTGGTCACACCAAACATTGATATTATTTGGATAACAGATGTTAATTGAATTAAAAAACAAATATTTTTGAAAGCATTGTCATGTTACACAAGTGCTTAAAACTTTTAACAGTACTTTAGCTCTGCTGGAAGCTTTCTTGATGAGTCTTGGAGACATTGACACAGCTCTTCTGGATTTAGTCTATGTGTGTGTGAGTGTGTATATTTTTTAACACAATTCATATACACGTTTAAATGGAATGTCAAATTTCTAATTCTTTATTTTTTTGTTGTTTTGCGAATCCTTTGAATTTCCACTGAATTCTCTTTCTATCAAGAGGCTAGCAAGTTTATTTCTGAACTTTAAGTATAGTGTTGATAATGATCATGTCCAGTAGGTGGCAGCATTGTATTTAATGTCACTGAGAGCTTTACAAAACCTTTGATTTCTGTGCTCTACATGAGGACACACTCAGCCTTATGTCACTGTCTGCACAAGTTATAGACTCAAACGACTGTTCTTAGTCCAGTTTTCCTATTGTTTGCATTCATTTGTTTTCGTCAAAGCTACACAGCTTACAAGATCACAGTGAAACCCGACCTGGATCATAAAATGTTTCATTACACTTCTAAATATTTTCCAAAGCCCATAAACTGATGAGAATCTTTTCTCTTGTGCGTCTGATCCAACACCCTCCTTCTCAGACCTTCTCATTTTAAGCCAGATCTCCCACTGGAAGTTAAAAATAAATCTGTCTGACACATTCCTACTGGCCAACTTTCATTTATTCCTTGTAAAAACTCTATTTTTATACAAAGAGAGCTTTGGAATTAAATATCTTGTGATTTATTTGATTCCTCCACTCTTTCGCAAGTGGGCAAAGTTTGACATACAAATTTGCAATCAGTCGGAATCCTTCCAAAATACTGCATTATTTGGCATTTTCAGTGTTTTGAGAGCTGTTTGAAATCTAAGTCATGTGTGTGAGTCAATTTATCTCCCAAAAAGCCTGATGATTTCAGCAGTTATGATGTTATCTGAGCAGACTCTGGAGGGTTTCAATTCTGAGCGCTTTCACATTCTTATGTCCTACCAGAGAATTCGAAATAAAAAATGTTTGTGTGTTAATGCCTTTGTCAAACGTCACAGATCTTAATATAAAACAGATTCGAATGTAAGATTTTAGATAATAGTTCAATTGTTGACATAATTCTTAAAGGTTAACACCAGCAATAAATAATGTATCAAATAAAGTTTTATGTTCGTATTTATAAGTTATAGGTGTGTAGCATTTTGACTCATAAATAAGTGGCATACTTTTTTTCATTTCATAGCTTTGTTGCCTTTCTCAAACATCTGGTGAGAGGAACTTCCTCTCAGTTAGTCACACCACGGCTGACTAACGTTTCATCATCTCATTTCCCATCTTGCCGAGCTGATTGGATTCTTAGATACCAACGGCCTTAGCTTTGGAACTTGGGGGTACTTTAGATGTAACTGCTTGAATTGTGTAACCCTGATGTACGATCTTTTCGCTCAGGACTTGTGTTGTAGTTTTACTTGGAAAGAGAAGAACCTGGTGTTGTATTTTGGCCAGCATGGTCACCAGCAAGTCTTCTTTAAAGAGGGGGAATTTTTAGCGCTCCTGCCTACAGGGCAGCATAAGATGTCATAAATAGTTGCAGACTTCCTTTTTCCTGTTGAGGCTCATTTACGCATTCCGTCATCATAGCCAGAGGAGTGAAACATTTTTGGGTCAGATTATTTGCCAGCAGTTATTACAGAATTTGACTTATTTCTAATGTCGCCCTGCAAAGAATGTTTCTGTGTTCACACTGTTGACTCAAATCAATGCATAACCAACTATTACTTCCATAAATACTGTATTATTGCCATAATGAATCACAATTGATCAAAAGTGACAGCAAAGTCATTTACATTGTTAGAAAATAACTGGATTTCAAAGAAATGCTAACTTTATTTTATCAAATATAATCGTTATACCTTAGGTTCATCAAAGAATCCTAAAAAATTAAATCAATTTAAGAAAAAAAATCTAATAAAAACAATCAATCAATGATTAAGTCTTTCTTGAGCAGCAAATCATCATGTGGCAATGAAGACTAGAGTAATGATGCTGAAAATTCTGCTTTAACCACAGGAATAAATTACATTTTACGATACATTCACATAGAAAACAATTTTTTCCAGTTTTTGTTTTTAAATATTTAATCATTTTACTATTTAAAGACAGCATTGGTAAGCAGCAGAAACATCTTTAAAAGCATTTAAAACACACACAAATCAACTACTACTTTGAACAATATATATATATATATATATATATATACAGTTGTAAAAACAACTGTATGAAGAAAAAAAAAAGAACAAGGAACAGTGTCAGATCACAAAATGAATAGTTCTGACACTAAATTCCGTTTAGATAAGTTGTTATACAACAGCCAATATACAGAGCATCAAGTTCCTATGTAGCTCAGCAACTGTAAACAGCTGAACAATTACGCTGATGTACTGTGTAGCAGAATAATTATTTATTGGGTATTTGAATTATATGAACTTCATGTTGTATCTAACAACACCAACTCATGCCTATTGTATAATCATGGTCCACAGGAACACTCAGTGTGTGCTTTAAGTGAGAACGGTGGCCTTGAGAGGGCCAAAAATGGGATTCAGCTTCTTTTTTTGGTACTGTCATCAGCCTGTGCCTACGTTACAAGAGGCCAAATGGAGCTGATGAGGGCAGAGGATCTGCAAAGCCACAGTGGAAATCAGTGGGCGGAAATTGTGCAAAGCATGTTCCTCTGGAAGAGGTACGTGAGGTCAGGCAGAGGGAGGACGGGCATCTGGAGGTTCCTGAGCTCAGCGCACATCTCCTGAGACGTGGATCCAGGGGTGAACAGTCAGGTTTTTGGAGATTTGGAGATGCAGCTGCACTCCACAGCGGTCCCCCGGGCCCATTGGCCCTAGGTTAGGGCCTCCGGGACTCCCGGTGGCACCTGAACAGCGGAGTGATGGTATGGAGAGTGGCACAACCCTCCCTTCACTCATCCTCTCGCTCAGACACAGGACTGGCGAGAAGGAAGAGAGACTGACGAGAGGCAGAAAGAGTTTCTCAAAAAACGGATCTGGGAACTTTAAGCGTCCTCGCAACTTTGATAACTGAGGATTGAGGAAAACATGTACGGCGGAAGAACTTTTTTATGGGTTACTGAATTAGCCGATCTTGTTTTGGATTTATGGGGTTGTGTTTTCCATGCCTTCGATTGATTTGTTGGTTTCTTTATGACCTGCAGAACTCAACTCTTTCCCTTCTGTGCATTTTTGTGCAGGGCCAAAGACATGAAGAACCGACTCGCTTTCCTGAGGAGGAGGAATGAGTCTCCCGGAAGCACCCCAGTCGGCAAGCTCGACAAATCCATGAAGTCTGTCAAGTAAGCGTGTTTGTGTGTGTGTATTTGTGATGTCCGCCTGCTTCCTGGGTAATGACCCAGCTGGTGGCTCTCTGCTCATGTGTGTGGGATGAAAGAGGCAGACACACTGAGAAAGGTCTAAAAAGATATCTTTTAGATGAATACCTTTAGAAGTGGGTTTTTTTTTTTTTGTAATTGTAAATAATATAGTTTAGCGTGTATTTATACACATTTGATTTAGTGCTTCCCCAAAATAAATGATTCATTTTAAGAGAACTGCACATCTGTACTTCAAAAGTAAAACAGATGGTAGTAATACATATTTAATATTCCACAGACATATGGTTAATCACCACTTTGTCACAGGGTTATCTAAAAGTAAAACATAAAACACATTTTGTTTCTTTTAAAGGATTAAAAAAAAAAAAAAAACGCTAACTGAAATAAAATAAAATATTAAATTTAAACTATTTCAGTTTGTTGCCAAGAAATAAAAATTAAATAATAATAATAATAAATAGAACTATAAACTATAGACTATAAAATGAATAAATAAAAATGACAAAAGCACACAACAAATTTACAAAAACTTAATATACATTTGACTGTCATTGATATAATAATTATATACTATGTTTTTTAAAAGGGCCATAAAAGATCTGTCTAATGTAGAGTAACTAATGCATCAAAGGGTTAAATTATAATTAGATATGTGCATTTAAATTGCAGTGTTAAAATTAGTGTTTTAAGTGTGTTCAGCTATGAACCGCAGAATATAAAATGTATCATGGTACAAATCTACAAATCAGTGCACAGAAGTTGAAAGTTGGTCAAAATAAAAATGACAGTTGTAAAGCGCACATCTTTAAGTGCACTCTATGATCTGATTGATGGTTTTATGATAAATAACACTCCCCTGTTAGATACAGTTTCCTTATTTGGCAGTGTCACAGTAAGTGTTAAAGCTGCAGACTGTAGGTGCTGAGTTTAGACAGACAATGAAGGCAAGAATGAGTCTTTGAGCGAAGCTGTGGGCGGAGCCTCCGGCTGACACGTAATCCTATTGGAGCAGCCTGATCCCACCCCCTCCTCTCTACAGTGGGCAGTATAAAAGAGGCCATCCAAGAGAGACTTATGCAGACACTCACACACTCTGACAGACGCTCACACACACACACACTCAAGCAACAGAAGGGCAGAGCTTCGAATGGGTCACACAATGAGAAACCTCACAGAGATGGGTTTGCTGAAAAACCGTTCTGCCTTTATTTGCAGGCCCACTCCTGAAGAGGCAATGAAGTGGGGAGAATCTTTGGACAAGCTGCTCATCCACAAATGTAAGACATATTCTCTTTATGCCATTTCCTTATCTCATGTATGTAATGAACTTGTTATATTGGATGTATTTGATTCCATTGGCTTGGCTTGAATCCACAGGGATGATGACTGCATTGTTGCAGCGTGTTAAGCATGCATGCTTTCTCTCGACTTCCTGCTCTGAGTCACTGAATGAACGGTCTGTTGAACATGGGCAATGGCTCTCATAGTAATCCTAGATGAATTGAATCCTACATCTGTATGGAATAAGAGAAAAAACACAGATAAAAGCATTCAGGCAAAAGCCCATTATCCAAGGCATGGTTTTGTAATCAAATTCACTCGTTTTGTGAAGTTAAAAGTGCTTGTGATGCAACTAGATCCTGAGATTTGAGGCAGGAGATGTCTTTTTCCGCAGCGATTGTTTCCCTTAGTTAAAAACCTGAGAGCGTCCATATGCTGTTATCAGCAGGCTCTTATGCGAACGGAAAGGTGATTGCGTGCTTTGGGACGGGGCCACACTTCCTTCTATTTTAATACTGGGCGCCTTTAGAGCTGAAAGGAAATCTTCAAAAATGTTTGTAATGCTACTGTATAAGGAAGTCACTGTGATGCATGTGCTGTAATATAATCATAAGCTGGATAATAATGCTGGTTACATAAAATCAGTGCAAATATTATAATTTCGCTGCAGTGCGTACCTTTTTGTGTTTGGCAGCTACAGCAACCTTCAGTACAAATAATGGGTTTGAATTTCAAGTTGAGTTCCTGAAAGTGAGTCAAGAACTTAATTCAAATAAGAAATGCTGAAAAATAATAATAGAATAATTATGAAAATGTTTTGTGGTGCCCAGGACATGGCAGCAGGAGTCTCGGAGGAGAACAAAAGTAATTAATCGTTGGTTGGAGTCATGTTCTCATGTTTATGCGTTAAGTAGTGACTCAGGATTTGGCACTCAGTGCTGCCTCTTCAGTGAAGGCTGCCGTTGCCATGGTTCTCTGTTTATCCATCCAATAACATCTCCCCTTTTCTGCCTCTTTATGTTTCCCTCTCCCTCATCAGATGGACTGGCAGCGTTTAGAGCTTTCTTGCGCACAGAGTTTAGTGAAGAGAATCTGGATTTCTGGCTGGCCTGCGAGGATTACAAGAAGATTAAATCACAGTCCAAGATGGCATCAAAAGCTAAAAAAATCTTTGCGGAATTCATTGCCATCCAGTCTTGTAAGGAGGTGAGGATAAAGTCTCATATTTAGTTAAAATTTTACACACAAGTAAATGTTTGACACTAAAAGTCAGCCCAGATATTAATTGGGAATGGTTGAGAACCGCTCACTGCAGATAAACAATGCCACCATTCTGTATTTAGCAGCATAAAAAAAACAGGGCTGGAAATGTTCTTAAAATAATCTGATTTGTGTCATGAGCCTAAAAATTGGTCAAAGAAGCAGCCATGGAGGATATGATGTCATGCCTGACTAATGGCCTCCCTCTTGGCCCCACAACGCAGAGCAGATAGCATGAGTGCATGTTTTCATTCTGCAAACTTGGAAAGCAGTTTGGAAATTCAAAATCAGATGAGCAGCAGCACCTCGTAGCAAGTTTTCAGGCTGTAAAGCTAAAGAAGACTGAGCTTTGTGCCAGATTTTTGACTTTCAGTATTCAGTCCAGATCTCAGCTTTCTCCGGCTACTATAAAGAGATTATCTTAACAGCATGTTAAAAGACCAATCACAGTTTGTTTTATGTGTAATTTAGAAACAATATATTATATAAAATATATATTATTCTTAACTGGTCTTAGTTTCAGGACAATGTCTTTTCAATAAACACTAAGCGTTGAGTTATTACAATGATCAAACTTTAGGCAACCACAATTAACAATATACTAAATGATATGGGATGGTTTTTTTCACTCCTTTTTAAAAGTTAAATAGCTTTAGTGTGCCAATATTTATGAATGGTTTTAAAGAAACTGTCATGGAAACAAAGTGACTTTCCACATAGAGTTAGCACTGAGTAAACCACGGCTTTTTTCCCCATGTGGAATAAATTCAAAAGACTTGGATGATGCATAAAGTCTTTCATATGGCATTGGAAGTAGCTATTTACCATTTCTGTGCAATATACATTTGAGGGCCATTTTCCAGTCCAGATGCCAGTTTAGCTCCAACACAACTGCCTAGAAGTTTCTAGTGATCCTGAAGTCCTTGATTAATGGGTTCAGATGTGTTTAATTAGGGATACAGCAGAACTCTGCTGGAAGTTGGCCCTCCTGGAGAATGAGGTCAATAGACAGTCCATAAATGGACTGGGGGAAATCCGCATACATGTTTTCTGCCTATACTGTTGGTAACCTAGTTGTAGCATGAATTAAAAAAGCCTGTTGACTTGGAAGTAATGGCTTTTTGTTTGTCCTCCAGGTGAATCTGGATTCCTACACCAGGGAACATACTAAAGAAAACTTGCAAAACATTGATCGTTCTTGCTTCGACCTGGCCCAGAGGAGGATATATGGCCTGATGGAGAAAGACTCGTACCCTCGATTTCTGCGTTCAGAACTCTACATGGACTTAGTGAATCAAAAGAAACCCAGCACCACATCGACATCCTCGTCCTCCTAAGATGACAGAGAAAGCGAGAAAGAGAGACTATATAAAGTAGCATTGGAGAGGTTACTTTCACTTAGCATTTAATTCTCATCAGCCATTCTATCTGTTAATGTGGTGAAAAGACAGGGAGTGGAGAAATGCACAAGGCTTCGTTTACAAGAGATGAAAGATAGAGGAAAAGGTAGTGTGACCGACCTAATGGCGCTGGACGAGTGGGGCACCACCATGCTGAATAATGCTGGTTATTCCCATTTGAATTTTGTTATTTAATTGGTTTTCCAAGTGTACTGGAGACAAAAGAGGCTATTATTGCCTCTTTTAACACTAAGACAGCTGGGTACTGTTTAGCATGTTTCTCTTCTTCTGCTCAAGCACTGCACCTCTATTTGTTCGCCATTTCATGATGACTTTCCTAGACATTTCAGAAATGTCTCGTGCCTACGGGGTTGGATGTCTGGATGGCACGTAGAAGACATTGATGATCATGCACTTATCGCTCAGTGGTATTCCTGTGAACCTTCCTCCATGTCTGTCGACTCCATATCACATGAAGGGGTGCAAAAAAATGTTGGCACAACCTTCATTTAATACACATGTAATAAATAAGTGTACAAACGCTCTAGAGGACTGGACCAAACTGCACCGGAAGACTGGAGCATTTCGCTCTGAGCTTGAAATGGACGGTCGTTGGTCTCTAAAGACTATTCAAAACATCCTTAGCTGCATATGTAAAGCCAATAAGCCATTCATTGTAGCTCCACATTAAGAATGGAAGAGACAGTATTCTCAGGACATTATGGCACTCAACTATGAAGCTTCCAGACCTACTTAACCTTCTGTTTCTACACTTAAAATGTTGTTTTTCCGGACTTTAGGTTTAATCATGCACTCTATATTTAATAGGGCACAAGGTCAGTTAGGATCTTTCCCTATATTTGTTGATAAGACGACATGTTTTACCAATACAAAAAATGTAGTTATTTATTTAGAAGTTTCACTGGTTGCTTTGTTCATTGCATTCAGCTGAATATCCCTTTTCCACTTTGATCCAGGTCCATAGCTGTCCTGATGTAAGTGCAATATGTTTATTATTTTTATTTGTTGACTTATCTTATGGATAAGTTTACCTTTTTTATGAAAAAGACAATAGATTGAGCTCTGTATTAATTTTATTGTAAGTTACAGGTAATGTAAGAATTACATTAGTACACAAATTATTGTAACTGTGTTTCCCTGGCAGCAGGCAGCCGGGTTAATGGATGTATATATAATTCTTAAGAAAAAATGATAAAAAGATAAAAACACACCTGTGCTGTACCTATGTAAATATGTGAACCTTAAAACTATAAAATGACATGTATTGTTATAAATCGGGGCGGAGCAGGTATGGTTGTCCTCTGCCTTGGACGTACACTGCTTGTAAGTAGTTTTATGAAATGTATTTTATCATTTTCACTGTTTACAATTCCAATGCATCTCCTAAGATAGCAAGTGCAAAAGAAAATAGAGATTTAAAAGCCAGTGTCATTGCAAAACACAAATAAAACATTTAGATGGTAAAATTGCACATTGCCTCCTGCCTCTCTTTTATTATTATCCTTTTTTTGTTTTGTTTTGTTGAATTTATATATATATATTATAATTTATAATTTTATAAATTACTTTATAATGTTTTATATAAAACATTATTTTTTATGACAATTTAGGCACCATTTTAAAATATATTCATTACTGAACAAAAAATCAAATGTAAGTCAAATTTTATTTTTTTAAATTAAAATTTAAGGTGGGGAAAATAATTATTAAAACCAGATGACACAGCATATAACCCCAAATATAACATTAAATCTTGTGGTTTTGGGACTACTTCTGAGATGAATAGGTAATAGGATGTATGCAAAAGAGCTACAATACTCTTGAGCGAGACACGTATTATATATGATTTCAGGATTCCACTTTATTTCATAACATTCCTCTGTAATATTCATCAAGCCCTTTTTTTAGGATTTGCCGTCTTTTAGAACTGAGGATCAAACAAATCCCAGGAGAATGTGTTGTTTTAGTCGAGGAGTTTTCTGTGAATGAGCTTTAATGTAAGGTTTGCCTCTCTTGCAGTCTCAACACTACAAATAGCAGCAATTGAGTGACCTCTTCAGTGAGTTGCTAGGGAAATATTGGCTCTATTGCCAGTCGCCACTGAGAACCTGTGTCCCTTGATTGCTGCAAGCAGCTCTGCCAACCCAACAAGGACACTTTATCAGAATGAGCTTCACAATAGTCATGGCCACCTGGCAGATCTGACTGCTCCCATGAGCAGCTGTCTGCTCTTTAGTCACTGAAAAAAAAGAAAAGAAAAGGAAAACAGTCTCAGCAATCTGCTGAGATAAATTATGTAGGGTGAATGTGAGCCAATCAAGTATTTAAATAAAGATTTTTGCCGTTGATGTTACTGACACTCCAGTTACCAGCATGCTATGCATGAGACTTAATGAAGGGAGCTAAATTGTTGATATTACTAAACATGTTTTTAAGCGATATGAGAAAAGAGAGAATTGATAGTGCTAATGTTCAATACTTTTTGAGAATACTTTTGGTTAGACTGGGTTATCATCGTGGTGAGTATTGCCTACCCCTTGGGTGGATGATTGGAGTGACTATATAAAGCTTGGTACATCTCCACCCTCGCCTTCACAGAAGGTTATTAGCAAGTTTCCCTGATGCCAAAAGCACAGGAAAAGCCAGTTTGTAAACAAATACCATTACTTGTAGACTAACCAACAAAATAAATAATATGTATTATTCTTGTATAACAATCACCTGATATGCTGAGATAAAAGTGGCGAAAGCATTTTCAGTCATTATTAGGTTTCCTGGTCTGGCGGATGGCTTTCATATTGAAACCGCTGATAAAGTATACGAAGTTGACAAATCTGAGAAACTACTGCAACTCCCCCCTGGATGGCCTTGGGACTAATGACATTCCCCACACTTAAGGTATACATGATATTTGTGAAGGCAATGTAGGATCAGCCTTACTTGATGAATCTGCTCATGGAGAGTTGTACACTGAAGATTTTCTCTGTGTAAGACTGAAAGACTGAGGGGCACTGACCAGGCCATACAGGATGATGACATATAACACATCCAATGAATTTGAATGAGGTTGTATATGGCCCCTCTCAGGATCTCCACATTTTCAAAATGAGTGGTAAGGTACGATAGTTCAAAGGATGGTAATCAATGTAGATGGGAGAATATAACCCTGGTAAATAATTTAAAGAAGTTAAGTGACGTGTGGCCAATATGTTGACCCGTACTCTAAATTTGTGCTCTGTACACAGTAAATGCTCACTGTAAACACACAACCAGAGCAGTGGGCAGCCGCATCTCTTGAATCTTCCCTCGGGCACAGGGGTAGATCTATGCATGATGTGTCTCATGGCAGGGGTAGAAACAATAGTCCACTCTGAGGGATAATTGAATGATCTGTTTAAGCTTAATTATCAACTACATCAACGAGTTGTAGTTCTAGTGTCTTAGTTAACCCATGGAGATAAGTGGCTATAATCAATCAATCAATCCATCAATCACTTTTATTTATATAGCGCTTTTAACAATACAGATTGTAGCAAAGCACTGAACATTATCAAA
>JAUMHE010000048.1:22033605-22045809 GCA_032359235.1 Enteromius mattozi
CTAATGTTTATCAGTACATTACAGAAAATAATGAACTTTATCACAATATGCTAATTTTTTGAAAAGGACCTGTAGGTATTACTGTTACTATTTTATCATGGTCAGTGGCAGAGTCTTCAAAAAAATGTGTAGAGGGGGAAAAAAAATAATGAGATTTTACCTTCCACATATAAACACAGTGTTAATCTGAAGTTAAACCTGCCTCCTGGTTGGTATATTTAAACCTCAGTTTAGTCCTGAAGTAGCTCTAGTCTTTCTCCAGGGAATCATCCTAAATTTGGGATTAAGTTTATTTAAAGCCATAACATAGAAAGCTTCTGTTAATCTGATTTAAAGGACCATTTTACACTAGGACTAAATTTAATCTATGTGTGTGAAATTGCCCTGTCATGTTTCAAGAAATATTTAAAATATTGGTAGCACTTTACAATAATTATTTTATTAACTGATGTTAAGTAAGATTAATACTATAACAAACGTATTTCTCATTGTTAATGTTAGTTAATGTATTAACTTACATTAACTAACTGTGTTAAAAGGCGTGAAAGGAAAATAAAATGAAATACATTTTATGACATGGTGAATACAAATCTTTATGGGTAAATTTTTATTATAGCCATTAACTCAGTTTTGTTAATAATGATATCAAAGTTTTATTAAAATATGGAACAAACATGAATATAACAGCTACACACACTTAAACATCTCAGACATCTTTATTTGGGTGAAACATGAACAGAAAATATAACAGAAGAGAGAAACTTAAGTAGTTATCAATATACAAATGGCTGTTAATTCACTCCTTTAGATGCTGGCAAAAAAAAAAAAGTTTCCAGGTACACCCACATACTGTAGGAAAATAACCATTTAAAGATGTGTGTTTCTGGAGTCAGAGATGTTGACTCAGTGGTGAATGAGGATCTTTTATATTCTGCAGGAATGGAAACGTGTGATATTGAATCATGTTGATGATGTCAGCCTGTATGTGGTTTCTGGTATCTAAATAGTTGGTATCCAAACATTAATCTTGAGAGGTTGTATTATATGAAGCACAAATGAAAGAGTGGGAACTCACTTCTAAAATTAGAGCTAGACAGTTGTAATAAGAACAAGACAAAATGTAAATATTTTAGAGAAGTATTCCTATCATTAAACTTCCTATAAAGTGAATAATCTTATCACAAGATATCACATAATTTAGTATTTAGGTGATGAACTAAAAGTACAGTTTCCAATTTGCTGCTTATTAATAGTTAATGAGGTAGTTGTTAAATTTAGGGATTGGGTAGGACTAGGGATGTAGATTAAGTACATTAATGTAATAAGGCATTCATATGTGCTTTATTAATACTAATAAATGTTCTAGTGATATGTATGCTAATAAGCAACTAGCTAAGAGACCCTAAAATAAAGTGTCACCAGTGGAACTTTAGACTTGTTATGAAGGAGATTGAGATCGATAGCTAACTTCATAGAAAGTTTACAGAACTGCTTTGAGAAAACAGTCCAGGAGACTGCAGCCAGCTGAATGTCTGCTTGTCTGCTGTGTGTCATATTCCATGGAAGAGATGAAGAAAATTATATTTGGATAAATGTTTTTTTTTACCAGCGCCAGATGTTAAGTTATGCATGGACAAATTTGACTCTGTGCCATGACTTAAGAAGGCATAACCAGCTCCGGCTGGTGGTTGGTTCAAAACTCTGTAGGACAGTGGCCCTCCAGGAGCATGACTGGACAGCCCAAACATACCTGAATACAACTTGTACCATGTGTAATCCAGTGGTTCACAATCCTTGTCCAAATCTGCACATTTTGTTTGTCTCCCTATTTTTGCATGTCTCCCATCTCTTGCATTGCATGTCTTTCTTTCTGAAAATAACTTTTCCCTCAATAAATTCCTAATTTGCTGCTTATTACTAGTTAGTAAGGTAGTTATTAAGTTTAGGTATTGGGTAGGATTAGGGATGTAGAATAAATGCATGATAATAAGCAACTAGTTAAGAGACCCTAAATTAAAGTGTTACTAACTATACTTACTCATATATTTGCTCATTCAGTTTCTATACTGAATCTGTTTTGGAGCAAGTGAGATTATTTAAACCATGTTAACATTTACTCTAGTAACCCTCCTGGGTAACACTTTACTTGAAGGGGTGTGCATAAGGCTGACATGACACCTTCATAATTATGACTTGACGTACGGATTAATGCATGTTTATGACAACTGTTATTAAGTGTCATTCGCTCAGTTATGTTGTCTTGGTAATGTCAAGTTGTCATGACAAAGACACTGACAGGTTATGATGTATTGGTTTATGTCAAGTTGTCATAACAAAGGCATGTTAAACAATGTCATCTTTGCATTAAAAATGACATAACTGAGCGAATGACACTTAATGACAGTTATTATAAACATGCATTAAACCTCCTTTATACTCATGACGTATGTCATGTCATGATTATGAAGATGTCATGTCAGTCTTATGCACACCCCTTCAAGTAAAGTGTTACCCAATCCTGTTTACACAGCACACACAACACCTCTGCACTTTAGACAAAACTTCTCTCAACATGGAAACAAGAGAGGTCTCAGTCCATAAATGTAACACAAAGAGGCTTGCATTACTCATTTGAAAAAGTAACTTGGTTTGTTGCAAGTTTATAAGTAATGTGTTATTTTACTAGTTACTTCAAAAAAGTCATTTTTTCAGTCTTCACCTCACATTATAGTTTGAATTTTGGGTTAAAAGTTAAAAACATAATTTATCGTAAAAAAAAAGGAAATGAACTACAATTTCATGGCTATTCTGTATTTTCACTGTAATTTTTCCAGTAGTATTTTACAAGTTATTACAATCAAATAAATGCTGATTGTAATAGCAGTGTAGAATCACAATTACTATTGTAACAAGCCGCACCTCTGTGGCTCTTTCCGAACGGCACCAGCGGGAACCTTCTCCCGAATACTAGCTGTTTCCACCCGGACTGTTTTAGCCCATGTACCCGGAACTAATCTTCTGCTACAGGTGTCGCTCGTTATCCAGGCCTTTATAAACAGTATGACAGATGACAGTAAGGTGGCTTTTATCTGCTCATTATTCACCGGCAGAGCACTTGATTGGGCTACTGCAACCTGGGACGGCCGACACATGACATACCCCTCATTTCATCGCTTCCTGCTCCAGTTCCGCGAGGTCTTCGAACATTCTGCTGGAGGGAAAGAACCCGGAGAGGAATTATTATCGCTGAAACAAGGATCCTCCACCGCAGCGGAGTACACCCTCACCTTTCGTACGCTAGCTGCTCAGACGGGCTGGGATCCTGAACCATTAAAGCTGATGTTTCACCGAGGCCTGTGTGAGGAGCTGCAGGCCGAACTGGCCTGTCGGGATGAGGGCAAGACTTTAGAGGAATACATGGATCTTGTTATACAGCTGGACAATCTCATCAGAGCTCATTGCGGACGACGGCCCACTCGTTCATTCCTTCCCATGCCGACCAGCAACGAACCAGAGCCTATGCAGGTCGGCTATACTCACCTCACCCAAGAGGAACGGGAACGCAGAATCCGCAATCGGCTCTGCCTCTACTGTGGCCAGTCGGGACATCTTCGAGCCAGCTACCCCACTCGACCTCCTCGACATGAGAACTCACAGCTGAGTGCCAAATCTCCCAATGGAGCCTTTGAAGTATCAGTTAACTTAATTATCAGAAGCCAAAACCTAGAAACTACTGCTCTCATTGACTCTGGGGCTGCGGGGAATTTTGTTGATGAAATGTTTGCTAAGAGAAACCATCTCCCTCTCGTTCCATGTGATTCCCGCATGGCAGTGGCAGACCTAGACGGCCGGCCCCTGGGCACGGGCAGAATTAACACCCTCACCGAGGACCTCACACTGCAGATCGGCTCACTTCACGTTGAAACCATCCGCCTCTTCACTATAAGATCTCCCACTCATCCAATCATCCTCGGACTGCCCTGGCTGGAACAACATAACCCCACTATCTCCTGAACCAATAAACAGATCACACACTGGTCCACTCACTGCCACAACCACTGCTTCACGAGCACCACACGTCCCAAGGAGAGCAGGAATAACAGACGCAGCACCCCCATGCACGGATAATCTACCCCAGGAATATCATGACCTTCGTCTTGCTTTCAGCCAAGAAAAAGCCACTCAATTGCCTCCCCATAGGCCCTATGACTGTGACATTAATTTATTACCTGGAACCACGCCCACCAGAGGGAGCGTTTTCCCCTTGTTTCAGCCAGAAACGAAGGCCATGAACCAGTATATCACGGACGAACTAAGCAAGGGTTAATTCGTCCGTCCACCTCTCCAGCATCTGCGGGGTTCTTCTTTGTAAAGAAAAAAGACGGGGGACTCAGACCTTGCATAGACTACCGAAGCCTGAACGAGATCACCATAAAATATAGATACCCACTTCCACTAGTACCAGCAGCCCTTGAACAACTACGACATGCCAGGTACTTCACCAAGTTGGACCTCCGTAATGCCTATAATTTGATTCGCATCCGGGAGGGAGACGAGTGGAAGACGGCCTTCTCTACCACAACTGACCACTATGAATATCTAGTAATGCCCTTCGGACTCTCCAATAGCCTTTCTGTCATTCAATCATTTGTTAATTGAGATGTTCCGGGATATGCTCCACCGACATCTGATCGTATATATTGACAATATTCTCATCTACTCAGAGCATTATTCCACCCATGTTCAGCACATCCGTGCTGTCCTTAAGCGCTTGATCGAACACCAACTCTATGCTAAGTTGCAAAAATGTGAGTTTCACCAGACGAGGGTTGCATTCCTGGGCTACATCATCAGCACGGATGGAGTTATCATGGACGAGCAGAAAGTCAATGCCGTAGTCAATTGGCCCAAACCTCAGACAATCAAAGACTTGCAACGTTTCCTAGGGTTTGCTAATTTCTATAGGAGATTTATTAGGAACTTCAGCCAGGTGGCCGCGTCTCTAACATTTACGACGAAGAGGGGTCCGCTATCTCTCCGCTGGTCTCCTGAAAGCACTCAGGCCTTTGAGGATCTCAAAGCCAGATTCACCTCCACACCCATTCTCCGGCATTCCGATCCCAATCGACGGTTCATTGTTGAGGTGGACGCTTCCAACAGCGGGATCGGAGCCATTCTGTCCCAACGACAGGGAGATTCTCAAAGACTGTACCCCTGCGCTTACTTCTCCAGGAAACTCAATGCAGCAGAGAGAAATTATGATGTGGGAGACAGAGAGTTACTCGCTCTAAAGGCCCCCTTAGAGGAGTGGAGGCATTGGCTAGAGGGAGCAAAAGAACCCTTCCTGGTGTTAACTGATCATCGAAACCTAGAGTATATCAGGACTGCCAGACGGTTAAACACTCGACAGGCTCGCTGGTCACTATTCTTCACCAGATTCAACTTCAGTATCTCCTACCGCCCCAGATCAAAGAACGGCAAGGCCGACGCTCTATCACGCCTGCACGACACTCAGACTCAGACCATCTCTCCTGAACCCATTCTACCCAAATCTATCATCATAGCTCCTGTACGCTGGGACATCGAAACCGAGATTGAGGAAGCACATGTCATCGATCCACCACCCCCTACCTGCCCGGCGGATCGATTATACGTGCCAGAGGATCTTCGATCCTGTGTCCTCCACCTGGTACATGACACACCCAGCTCTGGCCACCCAGGAATTACTGCCACCATCGGACTCACCACCAACTGGTTCTGGTGGCCATCATTGAGTAAAGACATAATTCAGATCATCAAGGTCTATCCCACGTGCAACATCACTAAAGCTCCCTGCCAACGGCCCACTGGTTTGTTACAGCCACTGCCCATTCCACAGCGACCATGGTCCCACATAGCGATGGATTTCATTACTGATTTACCTCCTTCTAAACATTTCACCACTATTCACACCATCATAGATCGATTCTCCAAGGCGTGTCGTCTCATCCCGCTAAACAAGCTGCCCACTGCCTGGGAGACCGCAGAAGCACTCACCGAACAAGTCTTCCGATACTATGGAATCCCAGATGATATTGTAACCGGCCGAGGTTCCCAATTTACCTCTCGGGTATGGCAGTCCTTTTGTAAACAGCTTAATATCAATGTCAGTTTAACCTCCTGTTATCACCCCCAGTCTAACGGACAGGCCGAGCGAATGAACCAGGAACTCACCCACTTCCTCCGTGCCTACTGTAACCAGAACCAGCATGACTGGAATCAGTATCTCATCTGGGCAGAATATGCCCAGAATTCGTTGCAAAAACCAGCAACTGGACTGACTCCCTTCCGAGTAGTCCTGGGGTTTCAACCTCCACTATTCCTCTGTGGCTCTTTCCGAACGGCACCAGCCTTCTCCCGAATACTAACTGTTTCCACCCGGACTGTTTTAGCCCACATACCCGGAACTAATCTTCCGCTACAGGTGTCGCTCATTATCCAGGCCTTTATAAATGAGCTCGTTGCAACTAGCTAATCGCAAAGTCTTGTTAGCCCAGCTACAATTCTGAGCATTTATCCTTGTGTTTACTGATTCTCTGTGTATTACCTCTGGACTGTGCCTGTCTGTTTTCCGAATAAAAGTCTGCAAATGGATCCGACTGACTCTGACGCCTCCTTACAACTATATTCTACCTGGTCTCACAGCATAAAACATTTACAGAGTTTTGATTAATAAAGCATAATTTTCGCACAATTACTTGAAGAAGACCATGTTGTGACTTCAAAACAATATTAACATGCTTGTAGATTTGAAAACTGATGCTTTTGAATGTTAGCATCACACATATCCAGCTTCATATCTATAGGTTTTCATAGACGGTAGGTTTGTTCGGTAGCTCATGGAGAACAGAGAAGCTTGAGAGGTGAGGATCTCACTTTATTTCGATAGTCCATTTAGAAATTTTACTAACTATAAGTAACTTTGTAACTACATGTCAACTACATGTCAACTAATTCTTGTTAATTCACAACTACATGTCTACTAACTCTCAGAGTGGACTGTTAGGGTAGGTTTAAGGTTAGTAGAATAAGTTGACATATACTTGAATAGTTTCTGATAGTCAGTATGTTGTATGTTGTGGACCCATCAAAATAAAGTGTTAGAAGATATTAAGCAGACAGTCTACTAATAATCTAATGACTGCTAATTGACACGTAGTTGCAAAGTTACTTACTGTTAGTTAAATATCTAAAGTGGACTATTGAAATAAAGTGTTACTGCTCCGGTTACTTATTTAAATTCTGAACCACCGCAATACATACTTTTATCAACATAATAATGTTGCCATAATGTGCCAGGATTCACGTGTGTTTTAGCACCACTCAGTGGACATTTCTCTTTGAAACTGTGGCAAAACGACACAAGTTTCTTGTGTGTCTGCCTTTCCATTTATTGTGCCTTCTTTCCTCTGTATTTGCCAGATTATGCTGTAATGCCAAACATTGTAGCCTGTTTGTTTGTTGTCTAACTTTGAGTCTTGTGCTTTCCAGCACTTGTTCCTGATGGTTGGTCTTGTCTGTCAGTCTTCTTTGCCTTACATAAGTACTGTCTCCTGAAGGGCCAACATCCTGAGTTTAGAGCCAGACCTAATTAAACACACATGAACCAGCTAATCACGGTCCACAGAGCCCTGCACATGACATACATGAAAAAAATAGTAGACTAAATCATGCACATGATTTACTGTTTCGTGAATGTGTGTATAAGTAGTATGCCAAATTAAAACTGACCTTCATGTTATTTGGTTTGCTTATGCATGTTTATTGATTGTTTTCTTTTAAATTTAATTCTACAACATGCAAGTTACAGTATCAACACACTCATTTCATTAACCTTAGTCTGTTTTCTTCATATTACACTACTTATTTTATTCCCATCCTGTGTAATAATGATACTGTTTAAGTGACTTCAAATGAAACAGTATTTACAGATTATTATCCCACAATGCAGTGCCATTTAAAGCAATTACTTTTATAGTAATTTGTTGTGCAAACCTATGCACTGAATTAAAATGTAAAATTCTAAATACATTATTTTGGATGACTATAAATATATTTCTTTGGTTGAATGAAACTACTGTTAAACATGTTGTGGCTCTATTTTACACTGACAGCTATTACAAAAGCAAATACAGTCAGCAGCATTTTAATGGACTCTCAGCAAGTTTATGAAAAGTTTGTTCATGGACTGTGTATATCTGCAGGTTGTTTTTGGATGAATGGACTGTCTGTGAGTTATGTAACATGAACCAACTCTCACCGCCTTCATCTTCTCTGTCTTTACTCTCTTTTTACTCTCTCAAAATACACATGCTCCATTGCCTCTTCATAAAAGAATGCTCTGTTACTATTCTTTTTCCTGATTATTTTGTGCCAAAGCATGTGAGAGTCTATGCTTGCAGACAGACAGGCAACGGAAGCATTAAAACTTGTTTACTCATGACAGAATAATTTAGATGGACCCTCTAACATACCATCAGGGCTCATGTTTTATTTTACATCTAAAAAGTTGAAAATGATTGATAGCATTTTAAAGCATCAGTAAAGGGAAAGGCTGTCTATAAATGTATTTATATTTCAGTTGATACTAAAAATATAATCAGTATTGGGGTAATATAGAAGTAGAGATCAGCAAATATAGTTTACCAGTACTTTTGACCAATGTATTTGTACACTGATTAGCCATAGTATTAAAACAAGATGAATACAATTGATTATACTGTTATGCCACCAGTCCCAGGGTGAGATATATTAGGTAGCACGTCAACAGTTAGTTCTTTTTTTTTGTGTCCATGCCTCAATGCATCTGAGCCTGCATGACTTTAAGTGTTTAAAGGTTTAAATGTTGAGGCTGATTGGTAAAATGTCTTTCATACTTTAGTCAATGTATCCATTTAATATGTATTTTTGATAATGTGTTTTTAATGTGTATGTAAGTGTGTAAATGTATATGTAATACACTATGTAAAGAAACCTTGAACTGTGGAAAGACACTACAAGGGTACAACTTCTTCTTCTCCAAATAGCACATTGTGTTTTTGAATGTTAATGTAACAAGACAAAAGTTATGTTAAAGGAGCAATATACAAATTGTTTGTGTTCTTCATTTGAACATAGCAGGACTCATAGTTGCTATGCACCATTCTCCTTGCTTTCTTCTCTCTCTCTCTTTGGAACATCTGAATCATTGTATCCAAGACATTCACCCAACATTATGTAATGGTAATGACCAAAATTTGAATGAACTTCCTCTCATCTTTGGAACAATATTTTTCATAGCCTGTCATAATTCTGCAGCAGTGGCATAAGGTCAAATGACAAACTTAATAACAAGTTCACTTAAGTCCTCTTCTTTTTTTCATAACACTTAAATATGTTTTACTTTAATTTTGTTACTGTACAGAACAACGCTCCATTGTTTCTTTGCTAAACAAATCCATGATAATAAGGCAAACAATATGACAAATACATGGCACTATCATGGTGTTTTGGACATAATACCATGGTAATTCCTTTGGACATCATGCTTTTGGACATTTACCCTGGTATATGTCAGGAAATGGTGAAAAGATAATTCCACCAGCCAGGAACGGTGAACGAGAATGTTCTGGAGAGTGATTTTGAGCCTTTCTGTGATGGTACCACAAGGCGTCGCTCACTAGTGGATCTCAGGCTTCTGGATGAGTTGTAGATTTGTGATAGTGAGTGGAAGTAGGCAGGTGCTGAGCCTGTGGCTGTTCTGATTTTCGCGTTGGTCTGAAAGAAAGCGCAAATTCATTCTTTGCCACTAGGTGCAGCTTTTGGAACATTAAAAGCTCACAAACACTGCTTTAAATGAAATCACCGCAGAATTTGCATCACACAAAGGAGTGGTTCTATAAAATTGTTCAAGAAATCTTTTTTGACCTTGCATGCATGTCAATCTGTTGTTGGGGACTCCCAAAACCCAAATATGAACATTTCATAACCCATAATAGTGGCACTTTAACTGGATAGGACCCACCTGATACTTGACATTTCTATGGTTCAGCATGTAACAAATTGTATGTGAAGAACACATAATATTTTTTTTCCACTCCTTTAAATAAAGTATTAGTATTTCTTTTGGGGATGCAGGGCTGCTCTCGACTAAAGATTTTTCATTTAAAGCATTAGTCAACTAAGCACACATTTATTAATAAACAATTTAAAGGCTGCATTACCGTTTTAATAATTAATTGGTAAACTACTGTTTCCTTTGTTTATGGTTTAAAAGATGAACTCGACAACACAGACATGTCATTTCTGCAGCAGTGGATGTGCCTGTTACCTTGTTTTATACAGAATCTGAAAATATGTTTTTCATTTGAATTGATTTCTTTGAAACTATTTTACTCCCTATGATACATCTATAATACATAAGAGTAATACATCTTTTATTTTAAAGATGTATTACTCTTATGTGTATGACCAAAAATGAGTATTTTAAGATGAAGTAACTGCAATGGCACATCCATCTGGCATACAGTGAGCTATTGTTCAGCTTCCACACTCGCACAGACACTTCAATAGCACACAGTCTCACAATCAATTTGTATGTATTTTATGAAGTGGCTTATTTATGATATGATTTTCTACAATTTGTCTAAGCCCTAGGTTTTGGGGAGGGGTTAGGTGTAGGTCATTCGTACAAATTCATATGAATTGGCAACTCAGTTTCTATGTACAAATTAGCAAAAATTTTATTAATTTCTAAGAGTGAAGCCACCTTGTAAAATTTGTATGAATTGCTGTGTGTTACTGGGCGGTCCTCTGTGGTGCTGTCCGACCGCCTTCAGCGGGAACCTTCACCGGAATATTAGTTCCCACCCGGACTGCTTTCACCCAAACACCTCGCGGAAGTCCGCCTCTGTGTTTCGCGGGGTTTGCTCTTTATAAGGCGAACGCTGAGAACGGATCAGCGCGAGGTTTTGTTCCTGTGACAACTCTGAGCGTTTTGTTGGATTACTTTGGATTGACTTGTTACTGACCTGGATTGTTTATACCGGCGTTGATTTCTGCCTGTTGCCCTGAACTCTGCCTGGACTATCACTCACGATTCCTGCTCGTTACCCTGACCTACTGCCTGTTTACGGTACTGATTTGCTCAGCCTGCTTTGTGTTTGTTTGCCCCTGCCTGAACGTTTTCTGTCTGACTACGCTTTTCATTAAACAACCTGCAAATGGATCAAATGTCTGCCGACCCTGTGTTACATAAAACCTCACCGCCCCCCGATCCAGCAGTTGTTTCTAACCTGTCCAAGGAGGTTAGTCATCAGGGAATTTTGTTACAAACCCATCACCAACAATTGGAAAAACTCACACGTTTGTCTGAGGAAATGGGACAGTCTATGCAAGCGTTGAATACTTCCATGCAGGCTCTGAATGCCGCCATTTCGGCTCTTTCTATGGCACCAGCCCCCACTCCCGTTGTACCAGCCACACCACCTAGAATGCCGCAACCCACACCTCAACTCACCAGTCACGCTGCATGAGTTTCACTGCCTGAAAAATATGACGGCACGCCAGGCCTGTGCAAGGGGTTTCTCATGCAGTGCCAACTGTACATCTCCAGACAACCTGGCAGCTTCCCTGACGACGACAGTAGAGTTTCCTTGATCTGCTCATTGCTCGTGGGACAGGCCTTGGACTGGGCCACAGCCCTGTGGGAGGGACAAGGTATGAACTTTATTAGTTATGCTGAGTTTTTGCGCCAGTTTCGCGAAGTATTTGACCATGCCACCGGTGGGCTCGACCCCAGCGACGAAATACTGGCACTGAAACAGGGAACCAGTACGGCGGCCGAGTTCACGCTAAAGTTTCGTACCCTGGCAGCACAGACTGGATGGCTTCCTGAACCCCTCAAAGCCTTGTATCGTAAAGCTCTGAGCAAAGAATTGCAAAACGAACTTGCCTGCCGTGATAAGGGGATGACCTACAAGGAATTTATGGAACATTCAGGTAGACAACCTGATACGTTCGCTCACACACCCCTGCTTTCAGCCACCATAGCCCTGAACCCAGATCGGAAAAACTCACCTTTCTGACGAGGAGCGCACGAAGAGGCTTTGAGAGAACCTCTGCCTCTACTGTGGGCAACCCGGACACGTCAGGGCCAACTGTCCCGTCCGGCCTCCACTTTCAATG
>JAUMHE010000048.1:22070989-22082493 GCA_032359235.1 Enteromius mattozi
CAGTTTTTTCACTGAAAAAATACTTGAGTAAGAGTAAAAGTACCCATTTTTAAATATACTCTAAAAGTATTAGTTACGCCAAAAATTTACTCAAGTAAATGTAACGAAGTAAATGTAGCTCGTTACTACCCACCTCTGGTTGCGGCGTGCGTCGGGAGCATAGACCACCTTGTCGGTTGATGTACACAACGGTCGCCATGTTGTCTGTACGGACTAGTACGTGTCTGCCCTCTAAGCGCTTTTTGAGATGGTCCAGGGCGAGCCGTACCGCCAGCAACTCTAGGCAGTTGATATGCCAATGTAGATGAGGTTCCGTCTAAACCCCTGATACTGCATGCCTGTTGGAACCGCCGTTCTGCCCTTGAACATATTCAAGCAGTTCAACACCGACTGAGCACGTTCCTGCATGAGGCGTGCTGTCTGTTCGACCGAATCCAACTCCATACCGAGAAAAGAGATCCTCTGTGTTGGACAGAGTTTGCTCTTTTCCCAGTTGACCTGAAGACCCAACAGGCTGAGGTGTCGTAACACCAGGTCCCTGTGTTCGCACAACTGAGCCCGAGACTGAGCTAGAATGAGCCAGTCATCTAGGTAGTTGAGATGCGAACCCCTTGCTCTTTGATTGAAGTCAGGGCAGCCTCCGCTACTTTCGGAAATATACGGGGCGACAGGGAGAGCCCGAAGGGTAGGACCCTGTACTAATATGCTCGACCTTCGAATGCGAACCTCAGGAATGGTTGTGGCACGGAAGAATCGAGACATGAAAGTACGCATCCTTCAGGTCGATCGCTGCAAACCAGTCCTGGGGGCGGATGCACCCGAAGATGCGTTTCTGCATCAACATTTTGAACGAGAGCCTGTAAAGTGCTCGGTTCACAACTCGCAGATCTAGGATTGGCCGTGACCCGCCGCCTTTCTTGGGCACTATGAAGTAAGGGCTGTAAAACCCGTCCTCATATTGGCTGGAGGGACCGGCTCTATCGCGCCCTTTGCTAGAAGGGTCGCAATCTCCGCACGCAAGACAGGAGCATCCCCAACGTTCACTGACGTGAAGCAGACGCCGCTGAACTTGGGGGGACACTGGGCAAACTGAATTGCATAGCCGAGTCGAATGGTCCGGAAAAGCCAACGAGACGGACTGGGAAGCTTCATCCAGGCTTCCAGAGACCAAACTAGTGGCACCAGCAGGACCTCCGACGTGCCAGCGGCGGGGCAGCAAAGGGGAACGCAGGGACCCGGCTCGGGCGTCTCGTAGCCGGTCCGAAGCGGGAACTGAGTATGTGCAACAGTGAGGTGGGTAGTCCGTTGGTTCGTCCTCCCAGTCCTCGCACTGCTGCCTGTAACGAGAGGAGAGTGAGTGTGATACGAACTGGCCCGTCCACAACACCTCAAAGAGGAAACCACACGGGAGTCGAGATTTTGGGCCCCCTTTTTTTTTTTTTCACAAGGCCAGTGACACGATTCTCTGCCCGGCCGTCCTCCGGGGAAAGGAGAGTCCTCAGGCCGCTTGCTACTTTGCTTGCCACCAGGTATGGTGGGGGCCTAGACGGGCGGGGCGGCTGCCCTGCGGCTGGCTTCCCAGTGCTGCCTAGGTAGAGGCTGCTGCGTTGGCTGCACGGGAGAGGGGGCGGCGGCAAGGGGCGCCCTCGGCGACAAGCTGACTGAAGTGCTGCCCTCAGTGGTCAGGTGTAGGCAGCAGCTGCACACCGAGGCAGAACGACCCCAGTCTGCTTCTGGGCAGCAGAGAACTAATGGGTGATGTTCTCCACTGCGTCGCCGAAGAGGCCAGTCTGGGACGCGTGAGCATTCAAGAGCTTGTCTCGTCTGTCTCACTCACGTCAGCCAAACACAGCCACAGATGGCACTTCTGGACAACCACAGTGGACATTGCACGACCCAGAGACAGCACCCAGAGATCGGTTTCTGGCAGTGAAAGGTGCTGTCCACGTTCCAGCGCGAGCCACCCCTAAGTACCAATCATCAAGCCTCGAGGGCCTGGGACGCGGTGAAGCTTTCCACTCGAGCCCGAACCCCTCGGTGGCCTGGCAAACATAGCCATCAGTTCTGGATCTGTATCCGGCCCAGTGGAACGGCCAGTGGACACCGCGCCGGCCGGAACTTCATAGGTCACTGGGGGGAGCGCCAAAGGTAATAGCTGGTACCCCTTTCGACTCCACTGGTAGCAGAGTGCCGGTGGAAAGAGGGAGCCCTCGAGAGGGAATTCCTCACCGTCACCGTTAGACCAGTCCGCCCTCTGTCAGAAGCAGCACTCACCCAGCTTTCACCAGAGCGAGCCCTAGATCTAGGCAGAGGAACGGGTACCCCGCCCCCTTGCAGGTAACGGAGTCTGGTCCGCAGCTCCGCGATGGTCATCTTCCCACAGAGAGAACATGACTCATCCACAAAAGCCGTCTCAGCGTGCTTGAAGCCCAGACACGTGAGGCAGCGATCTTGACTGTCACCCAGTGCCAGGTAACAACCGCATCCAGAAACGCACGGGTGGTAAGACATCTTTAAAAAGACACGTATTTACAAAGACATTCCACCTGTGAGCTACTATTTTAGTATGCTCTTTTAGTGTACTGAGGCGCACAGGGGAGATAGCCACTTGCTCACAACAGGGGTAGTGCAGCCTGCTGTGGCAATCCACTCGACACGGGAACTACCGCCGCTGAAGACGCCGTCACACCAGCCACTTGTTCTTTGTCCGAAGTAGAAGGGAGAGCTGAACACATGTGTGCTCGGCTCCGAAGCGAAAAGCTAAAGTGCGCTGCATCAGCTGCCAATTTATACACACGCTGTGATCAGCGGCAGCTGGATGCAATCAGCGCATGCCAATGTTCAATGGCGTGTTTTCATACACGCGAAGTAGAAAGAGACTCAAACATATGTGGCTATTAAGTCTTTCTTCATCCCAAGTGTACACTGTCTTTATGTACACAGTCCATAAAACTGTAAAATTGTAAAAACAATGAATCTGCTTTTTAGAGTACCATGAGAGACTAGGTGGAAAATAATTTATTATTGCATGTAGACATAACATCAAAAATCAACTTCAAGAAAAATTTTAACTAAATGTATTTCATTATAAATATTTGATGCCTGAAATAAGAAACACAATTTGTAGGCTCTCCCCTAAAATATTTTGTGTTTTTAAATCAAATATTTTCATGAATAATAACATAGATCACTGCAAAGAACTATCTGCTCAAAGACAAGTTGTGTTTGAACTGGAAAGCTGATCTTAAACTCTGCAATAAATCAGAGTCTGCCACCCTTCAACTCGGAGTGAATCCTTGATTCCCCTCCGCCTGTTAAATTAGGGAAGATGAACGACTCTCCTCTCACCCTGTCAGTCTCCACTCTGAGCAGCTAACCTGTCTGATGTAGCACACCTTCATTTATCTTTCTAAGATCTGAATCTGCCCTACTTACATCTAAATAAAGCTCAGCTGCAGAGCAGTCACAATGCTCGCCCCCTATTTTTATCTCCCGTTGGTGAGCTTGTATTTGGGGTTGAGACTGAGGCATGTGAGAGATACAGCACAAAAACCTGTGCTCTCATTTCTTCAGTCCATATGTGTTGCTTCAAGGTCAAGCAGGTTCGACAATGTTTTGTCTCAGGCAGGCACATGGTGAGGTATGCTGGGTGAAAAGAATATCAAACAGGAGGAATATATGGAATGGTAAAATGAAGCTAAAGGTAAGTAAGGGATAATGTGTAAAAGTGTAACATCATTGTTGTTATTGCAAAATAAAGCCTGATTATATAATTGTGACCCATGTGTGAAGTGGATTGGATAGCACATATGCATTTCAGCTGTTGCCTTTTACGAAGTGTAAATAGCATATCCCTAAATAATGCTGCTATTTTCAAATAGTGTAAATAGAATCCATTGCTATTTGCACTTAGTGTAAAATAGCATCTATCGGTATTTACATTTAGTGCAAATAGCCGCTGCCTATATTTTATTATCTCTATTGTAATAAACTAGCAAGGGACTTTTATGTGTAGTCATCATGATTATTACATGCTTACTAGTTAAATAAACAATTACGTAGACTTTAGATACTGATTTGAGTAAAAATTATTATAGAGTCACATGTCTGTTATTTTAAAGAATTCCAAGGTGAAAAATTACAATGTATAAAATAATCACAATATAGCAACAATATCAGTAATATATGGAAGCCTGTTTCCGCCACTGAATAAACATGACTTTTTAACTTACAATTCTGACTTTTTTTTCTCACAATTGTGAGATAAAAACTTGCAATTATAGATATAAAGTCAGAATTGTGAGAACATATCACATGATTACATATCGTATATAATGCACTGTGCTACCAACTGAGCTACACGAAACCCAAAGTGAGTGCAATGCAAATAAAAGAGTAAAACATTGATATGAAAATGTTCTGTTGCTGATAGAAGCGCAGTTGTAGAATATACATATATATATGGGTCATATTTTAGGGATTTCGACAAACTGCATATACGAGCATATTGGTTGGAGGACAGGTTGTTTTTTCAGCTCAAAATTGGACTTCATAACTAGCAATTGCGAGTTTATATCTCACAAATCTGACTTTTTTTTTCCCACACAATTGTGAGTTATAAAGTCAGAATTCTGAGATATCAATCAATTCTGACTTTATAACTCGGAATTGCGAGTTTATATCTCTCAATTCTGAGAAAAAAAGTCGAGAATTGTAAGTTTGTATCACGCAATTCTGACTTTTTTTTCACGTAATTGCGAGTTTATATCTCGCAATTCTGACTTTATAACTTGCAATTGCGAGTTTATATCTTACAATTCTCAGGAAAAAAGGCATAATTGTGAGATAAAAAGTCTTTTTTTATATATATATTTTTTTTATTCAGTGGCGGAAACTGTTTTCCGTAGTAATATTATAACATTGAAGTTGTCAAATTTCATTTTCACTTCTGCTGATTCGTAAAAAAAAAAAAGGAATTGAAATAGTATTTGATATAGTAAAACATCTGGCTCATGTTTTTTTCTTCTTTCACCAGTCATAACCCTGACCTTGAAATCAGGATTAGGCATAAAATAATGTCATACATGAAAACCAAGAGACAACTGAGCAAATCTTTACAATCTTGTTCAGAGAAAGAGAGGAATTGTGTAAATTTTTCTGTTGATTATGGGATAACACAAGACTTCTTGTTAAAAGCATAAATGCTATGAAATGCACATATTTTGTGAGAAAGTGTGACATGCTACAGAGCAAAATGAACACTGTTTTTGCAGTCAGCATGCCAAAATATAGAAGAAACCAGTATTGTTTTTTCTGATTTTATTCAGCAAATATAATGTGGGTGGCATAATTGAGATACCAAAAACTGTGGTGTCATCAACCAGCTGAACTAAAATGCTAAATTTATAAACTGATGTGACCTCAAACTGCAAAATGTAAGTCTTCAATCCTTTTATAGTATTTTGAAATATCAGCCTATATTTAGAACTAAAATCCCAGTGAAGGATATCAAATCCATCTGTGAATCAAAATAATCACACAGAAAGCATCAAAATAATCACCCACCCAATTGAGCTACTGTTAAAAAATAAAACTGAATAATCTAAACCTAGCAAGGATAAACATCCCACTTTGTCAGATTATATAGCAAACGTGACAGAGCTGTAATGTACTGGCACACAGGTTTCTGCACAGTCTGAAGTGCTCTGGAAATGTGAGCCCTTTGTACCTTACAATCTATATCTAAAAATATTTTTTTACACAAAACCTTAAGAGACCAATATGTTTTCTCTTTGAAATGTAAGAAAATCCAGATCATTTGTTCACAATGTTTTGTATTAGAAACTAAGTCTTTTTTCTTTCTTTCTTTTTTCTGAAGTATTGTAGTATTGTGTCCAATAGCTGAATAGCTGAATCCCCTCCATCAGTAACAGAAGGCCATGTGTTCAAGTAGCACTTAGCATTAACAATACATTTATGTCAGCTCTAAATTATCTGTCCACTATCAATTTGCCCTTAGTAATTTGAACATATGCCTACCATTTACAAAATATCAACCATTGGTGTATAATTTATTGCACTTGATAAACCTTGTTACTGCAACGTGACTAAGAAAATACATGCTATACAGTGTTCGAATTAAGGGGAGGCTGGGGGGTCCTGGACCTCCCATAAGCATTAAGGGTTTTTTTCAATAAAACTATAATACTTAAAACATAACACTAGTGAAAAATAAATAGAAAGATTTTGTTTGAAATTTAGAGCTGCTCATGTTGTATTCATATTGTATTCGTATTTTATGCGTTTTCAGACTAAAACTTGTAAATTCCAATAATAATAACCAACAACGGTGCAGACATATACGTAAGATAAAACTGCAATCTATATAAATAGAGCACAGAAAATGTAAAAAAAAAAATTTTATCTGCTTAATGTATGTAATTTTTTTTAAGAGAGTTTTATTCTAGACTAGAGATGCTAAACCAAAAAAGGGACCAATAAGCTGTAAGCAGAGTAACATATCTGATGCAATAAAGCAACTCTCCTTTTATATCTTGCTCCACAATGAAAGGATTTTAGAGACAAAACTGTCTTTTGCTTCTAAATATTTATTATATTTATGCTATATGCAGTTAAATGATTTAAAATTCATATATATATATATATATATATGTATATATATTATTACTATATGAAATGACAATTAATATTAAGCTTTGCATTTAAAATTTGTTGGTAATTTATGCACTCTGAGGCCATTATTATTACATTATATTATTATTATTATTATTATTATTGTTAAGTTGGGAAGTAACCATTTTAAACTATTTACAAATAATGCTTTAAAATATGCACATATTGTATGCCCAACATGTAGAAAATGCAACACGTTTCATAACTTGTCTACATTAGGGATTACATGAATCCAACACCACCACTCCACGACCAATTTGTACTCATTCTTACGAGGTGGAAAATTTGTGCTAATTCGTACAAATTCGTACGACCTCACTCATGCGATTTTGTATGATTTGTCTAAACCCCAGTGACAGGTAGGTTTAGGGGTGGGGTTAGGTGTAGGTCATTCGTACAAATTCATACAAATTGGCAACTCGTAAAATATGTACGATATAGCAAAAATCGTATGAATTCGTACGAGTGAGGTTACCTCGTAAATATGTTTGAAATGCTGTGAGACTGGGCTGCATGAATCCCATGATACCATATTTTCAATTTAAAATGACAAAATTTGTGGAAAAATGTCAAGTCATTTTTAACATTTGTATAGTGAAAAAGTTGTTACGTATGAAATATTTATCTACTTCAGTTTTACCTCACTCTCTTTCAGTGTTAAAACTGTTGCTTTGTGTTCTTCCTCTGTGAACCTTGAATCCTGCCCACTTTGATTTGATTGGCCAACTAATCATTTATCTAACTGCCTTAATTAGATTGTATACAGTGGAGAGTGAACAGGAAGCGAAGAGGGGATGAGATAAGAAAGAAGCAACCTCAGGTTTAAATATAACTCGCCCAAAGCACAACTACACTCTAAATATGTTAACTACCAAAAAAAAAATATTGACTTCAACAAAAAGAAACGTTTACTGTAAGATGGAGCCATGCTAAACAGAACGACAGCTGCCACTTTGGAGTTTCACAATGCTTTGTCTATAAATGAATTCCTCTGAAGGTTTAACTGTACCTAATCTCCTATCTTGTTTGGGTTGCAAACACTTTCCAAAGTGATTAGATAGCATATAGCTACAATACATGAGTGACCAAATGTAAATGCCCCATTAGTTTACCGTCTAATTCTGACAAAACCAAATATCTCTGTCATCATCATGGTTAGCATTGGTTCACCATGTTAACCCAGTAACCTCACACTTAAGCTCTGGCCTTGCTTAAGAAAAAAACCACCAAGCCATGTTAGTTTTTGCATTCTTCAGCTAGGCCTCTTCACAGGAGTTTGACTCTCAAGGAATGCGGTTTTCATTTTCTGGCCTGTGGTCCTACGTCAGACAGTTGCATAATGTGTCTGTATTAATATTGCAAGTGCTCTATCCCCTCATTGTAATTTTTCCTACACTATTAATACCCCAAGAAGTGGATTATGTGACAGGGGAGGGAATAAGGAGTTCAGGTTTTAGAAGTGAAAAGTATCTCTCAGTCTGACTGGTGATTTGTCCTGCCAGCAAATACCGATGTCATCTATTTGCTAGTGTAATCCTAAAATGTTGACAATTTAAGAGTAATTGTCAGGTTAACTGCAGCAACTTCATGAAAATGTATAGGTTCTGTGGATTTCATTGTTTTATATATTATTTGAGTTCAGTGCTCCAGGTGAGTTTAATGAATTTAAAGAAGATCTAGTTTTTCATACAGTTTTATAAAGCAAAAAAAAAAAACAGATATTTACAGAGATGCACACTCAGGGCGGCACAGGAGTCAGAGACGCCCTCCAGAGCGGCCTGGGTGACAGACACGTTCTCCAGGGTGGACCAGGTGACAGAGATGCACTCCCGGGCAGCTTGGGTGACAGGAACACCCTTCTGGGGGGAACAGGCGGCTGGGACGCCCTCCAGGGCGGAGCGGTTCGGACTGGAACATAGAACACAGAGATGTTATTTTTGGCATCTACGACCCAGTCAGTGCCTGCTCGGAGTTCTTTGACGGAACTGGGTGGATCAGATGGCAGCGGCAACCTCCGAGATGGATCAGGTGAGGTAGGACGCTCTTGTAGCGCGGGCTCTGGTCATGGCTTGGACACATAATTCTGGGATGGCACTCCTGGCCATATCTCGGGACTGGACAATGGCACTCATGGCCGTAACTCGAGAACGGGATTGGACAACGGTTCTCCTGACCATGTCTCTGAAACTGGACTCGACAACGGCTCTCCTGACTGTGATTCAGGAACTGGACTGGACCACGGCACTACTGGCCGTAACTCGGGACTGGACAACGGTTCTCCTGACCGTGTCCCTGAAACTGGACCCGACAACGGCTCTCCTGGCCATGAATCGGGAACTGGACTGGACCACGGCACTCCTGGCCATAACTTGGGATCGGGATTGGACAGCGGTTCTCCTGACCGTGTCCCTGAAACTGGACCAGACAATGGCTCTCCTGGCCATGACTCGGGAACTGGACTGGACCATGGCACTCCTGGCCGTAACTCGGGATCGGGATTGGACAGCGGTTCTCCTGACCGTGTCCCTGAAACTGGACCGGACAATGGCTCTCCTGGCCGTGATTCGACTGGACCGGACAATGGCTCTCCTGGCCGTGACTCGGAAACTGGACCGGCCAACGGCTCTCCTGGCCATGACTCGAAAACTGGACCGGTCAATGGCTCTCCTGGCTGTGATTCAGAAACTGGACCGGACAATGGCTCTCCTGGCCATGACTCGGAAATTGGACCAGGCAACGGCTCTCATGGCCATGACTCAGAGACCAAAACCAACAACGTCTCTGAAACCGGTACCGACAACTGGAATGAGTGCTCGATAACCTCTGTGTCTGAGGCCGAGTACGGTAAGGGTTCAGTGACCAGAACTAACCGACCTAGAGGTCCTGCAGCTACCAGCGGAACTTCCGGAGAGTCTACGAACCAAGTCGACATCTCCGAGGGTCGTGCAACCACTGGCGGGAACTCCGTGGCTGGGACTGGGCTGACCGAGGGTGCAATGGCATGAATTTTTGGGCCTGGAGGCTGTGCAGCCACCAGTGGAACCTCTGGGGAATCTGCGGCCTCAGCCAACATCTCCAGATGTTGTGCAGCCACTGGCGGAACCTCTAGGCCAATAACGGCCAGAGCCGGTTCGGATCGAGGCTCTGAGGTAACAATACCGGCTGGTGCGGTATTGGGGAATGGGTGTGCGCCCTGTATGTTTTGGATGGTGTGGCAGCCATCTTGTGCAGCGGCTCAGGTGTGGCAGCCATTTTGTGCAGCGGCTCGGGTGTGGCAGCCATCTTGTGCAGTGGTGGGGGTGGTGATTGTGGTTAAGGTTCTGGGGTGACAATCGTCGGGCAGTGGTCTCTCAGCCTGTCATTCTCATTCTCCTTCGCCTCGCCTACGGTAAATTTCGATCCACAGTGCAAAAGGACAAAGTCTATATACTCAGCCAGAGACCACTCTGGATCGTCCCAGGGCAGGTAGAGACAAACCTCTGGATCAAGTCCACTTAAAAAGCAGTCCTTGAGTGTATCGTCATGCCAAAAACTCCCCTACATAGTCCTCAATGTCTCTACCATCTTGAAAAATGGTACAGAGGAGAGACAAAGGATCCTGGTCTATACCTTGCCATGGTGATTGGAAGAGTCTTGCTGGATCCTGTGTGGCGAAGTATTCTGTAGTGACTGCAGGAAACGTTCAAATCCATTTGCATAGACTTTATTGAATGGTCAGCAAGCAGGGTCAGAATCACAGGCAAACAGGAACAAAGTAGGTTAGGCAGAATCGTGGTCAATCTAAACAGGTGAGAAGGTCGAGGCAGGCAGCAAATAATCAAACAAAAGCAGAACGAGCAGAGGTCAAAAACACAAAACAAACACAAGAAAGAACGCTTGGTATGATCAGTCAATACTTCACAATTGTCTGAGTGTGAATGTGACAGTTAAATAGTGAGTGTGAGTAGGTGTGGTGATGAACAACAGCTGATGGTGATGATTACTGAATGTGAACAGGTGTGGGTGTGCAGTGCATGATGGGATATAAAGAGTCCAAGGGAGGTGAGGTGATGCGAGTGCCCTCTAGTGGAGCTTGAAGGCACTCATGACACCTTCTATATATGTTCATATTTAAAAGCTGCTTGCAATGGGCTTTGGTTCATTCATGTGACTTTCTTATCACCACCTGCATTTGGTTCTTATAAGTGTATTTCAAAGATACAGAACATATTTCAGTACTTTAATTGGTTGGAATTTTAAAATTATATCAGTTAATGAAATTACAGTATTTAACTTAAAACCATAAAGCCTAAAATGTTGTTACTGTATTTTTTACAGTCGAATTCCGGCAACCACAGCTGCCTTTTTTTTATCGTAAATTTTACATTTTTTTTTCTTTTTTTTTTATAGTGTAGCTTCTTTGGAATGAAATTACATTCTGTGTCTTTTGTTGCATTAGCGATATGAACACACAAAAAAATCATGGACACGATTTGGGTATATTAAAGGGGAAAAAAAACAAAAAACTTTTGACCACCAAGGTTGCAAGCATGAAAATATATAAAGAAAATATATCTATATACTGTATATAAACCTCTCCAAATTTGTCCTAAAACAGCATCTCTACATATATGGCAGCCATTCCATTCAACAGTGTTAACAAGGTAAAGTAAAATACTAATAAAAAACAGTATAAAAAAACACTTCTCACTTGTAATAGAACCAGCAGGATGGCAAAATATATTCAATTAAATTAAATTCAAATTTATTTGTATAGCGCTTTTCATGATACATATCATTGCAAAGCAGCTTTACACCAAAGTAATGTTTTA
>JAUMHE010000048.1:22089971-22107005 GCA_032359235.1 Enteromius mattozi
GGTAGCTGTGACACCAAAACAAATTCCTTGTATGTGCAAGCATACTTGGCAATAAAGCTCTTTCTGATTCTGAATTTCCTCTGTTGCCCAGTATAGCAGCTTCTACAAACACTTCTCTGTACATTATTAGGATGATATTCAATTAGTACTGTTAAAACAAGACATGTCCTTTTGGGCCTATTTTACTTTTTGTGTAAAAATTGAATTATAAGGCAGATATTTGCAACAGATGTTTGTACATCTCTGAACATCTCTGTTTTAGGCTAAAAGAATGAGCACAATTTGGTTCAGTGTTATATGGAAGTAGAACATATCCCTAATTTATCTGCAAGTCTGGATATAAATTCACTATGACTCTGGTATGACGCACATTCGCAGGAGAATTGAGTTCCGCTCACGCCTTTCTGTAAATCCAATTGAGAGATGGCATTTTTCCAGAGAAAATGTGGCAGGCTCTCTGTGACCAGATATTATGGATTCATACCATGGTTACTGGCTCAGTGTGAGTCTCAAGTAAGCTAAGGAAAGTGTGTGCAATTCTAGCCAAATATGTACTACATTGTGGAAAAAATTATATTCTTGTAGTATTACAAGTAGCTGTTCACCATATAATTACCCTACTTCCTCTCTGCAATTTTTTTGAATTTCCTTTAAATCAATAGTCATGCCTGTTGAACAAATCACTTGCGTCACTGGCAGGCTAAAAAAGGACAGAACATTTGATCTCTGGGTGTCTTGCAATCAGTTTCTCTAAGATGCAAGATTGCCTTTCTTTTTGAAGTCCAATAATATTTTGATGTTCTGCAAACAGGTTATTCATTCAGAGAGCAGCTACAATTTTCTTGTTTTAGTGATGAAGTCAAATAATAAAGGAATAGTTCATCCAAAAATGAAAATTTGCTGAAAATTGACTTACCATTCAAGATTCTAAATAGAGAATATGCACAGATTAAGCCCTGTTTATGAGCGAAAAACTGTCCAAAACGGATCTAAATTAATGTGTGGGTGTATTTTGAAGTGAGAAGACAACAGGGAATGGATATTTTCACTGGAGAAAGTGTTTCATGGGTTTGTTGCTTACAAATATGCAGCTTTTTTCTCATTCAGATTCTCATTCTGATTGAACTCATTCACTGGTGTGCAAGCTACTAAAAGTGTAGTAAAAGTCTGTCTATCTGTCTCAGTTTAAAATAAAACTATAGGTTACTTGCAGAGTTATTCATTTATTTATGTAAACACACACAAACACACATACATTGCATTAGTGATTTATGGGGACTCTCAACAGGCGTAATGGTTTTCACACTGTACAAAATGTATTTTCTATCACACTACACCAACCGTACACCTAATCCTACCCCTTACAGAAAACTACTGGCGATTTCTGAATTTCATAAAACACCATTTTGTATGTTTTTTAAAGGGTTAGTTCAAAAATGAAAATTCTGTCATTAATTACTTACCCTTATGTCGTTCCAAACCCATAAGACAAATTAAGATATTTTTGATGAGATCAGAGAGCCATCTGACCCTCCATAGACAGCAATACAACTAAAATGATCCCAGATCCAACATAGTAAAAACACTAGTAAAACAGTCCATGTGACATCAGTGGCTCAACTTTCGACACTAGGAGAATACTTTTTTTGCGCAAAGAGAAAAAAAAAATAACATAATTTAACTACTATTCTTCTACACTTCTACACTTCTACACCGCCATTTTGAGCCACTGATGTCATATGGACTACGTTTCTGGATAACAACATAATGAATATAAATATTTTTTTGTTAGTTTAAATCTGACCATCATTTTTTAAATATTTTTACTTCAATGTTTATGGACACAAAAAGTGCATAGGCTGCTGATTTTATTGGTTGGTTTTCCACATAAAACTTGGTAAAATGATTTTTGTGTGTGTATCAGTACAATTTCTAGCACATTTAAACAAAACAGTTTATATTACATCCAGGTTACTAACGCATACTTTATTTACTTATTTATTTTATTATTTTTATATTTTGTACAAGCATGTGTGTTCTATTTTGGTGCATTTCTCTAAATCATGTTCACAGTGCTGGCAGATAAAAATCACCACCATCAATGCAGTCCACATACACTGTCCTCTGTTGACCCTCTATATTTGCCTTTATTTTCTACTGCCTTTATATAGTTCCAACATGCTGTTAGTGCTGCACATTCATGTTGGACATGTGTGCATCACTCTATCATGAACTCAGAAAAAGCTAAACTTATGATTTGATGAGTAAGACCTGCGGTATCACGGCAACACGGCCACACAGAATAGGAGTTATGCAACCTGAAAAGAGATGCAGAGATGGAACAGGTAGAGGAGGAGAAGAGCTGTATTTTATGTTGATGGTTTTTGCTGTGCCTTCAAATAACACCTGATTTGCAAGTTAAGTTGTGCTGGAGATTATCATGGCATCTGACGGGATTGGAAAAAATGTGTGAATGAATGAATGACAATTTATTATTTATTTATGTTTTTGCCTGTTTTTTAATTTCACACATTGTATTGTGTTTTAAAGGTATGCAGAAATGTTTATATTTCTTATATTTCTGTAGCTGTCTCGGGTTCACCATGCTCCCCCAGCACTCCTCCACAATGAACACATTCCCCTGAGGACTGATCACCGTCACCTCTCACCCATCTATGCCAACCCTATTCAAACTTAAATAGGGCCTCATCACCAGCTCTATTTAGGTTTGCCCTGTTCACTAACTCACTGTCTGGTCTGAGACTTGGACTACCCCTCTGATTATCACAACCAACTTACCTTGGATACCTACCTTCCACAGCTTCAGTCTCCTTCTCCAGTCCCCACTGCCAGTAAATATATATCCCTATATGAAAAGTCATTCACTGATTACCTCACATGACTGTTTGAACATTGGTGTTTGTGTGTGTGTGTGTGAGTGTGTGTGAAACTCACCTCCGTAAGGACCTTTCTCATTACAGCTGTTGTCATTGCCATCTACTCACCATAGTGCACTATTGTCACAATATAACCATCACTGTTGTTCTCCCTGAGTCTGTGTTACCTGACAGTCTATAGTATACTATGCATTATGCATAATTGCATGCAACTAATCCCAAACGACAAGCAAATGCACTCAACGATGGATTATTTTATAGTAAGGACACTTAACAGTGGGACCAAATTTAATGTGCATGATGTATGTCACAAAAAGGCTTGATCATAATTCCTCAAATCATGTGTGGCATGTCTCCTGGCTTTATGGCTTCATACATCTGCTTTGATTTCTTCCTAAAGCCACGGTATGTTGTAAGGGGTGAGTTCCTTTGCACGTTGCACTAATGGGATTCCAATTATAGGTACATCATTTGGAATATGTCAACGTTCAAGTTCCATTTCCCTTCCAACCCTCGCAGGATCCAATCCCTGACGGATGTCTTTAATTCAATCTCACCTGATGAGGCTCGTTTTTTAATCAGACAAATCCCAACTCTTTCTTTATAGGGCTTCTTCAACCCAGAAACTAAACATTACTGAAGTACGGTTACATAACGTTTACTTGAGAGAAATCAGAAATAGCTATTAGGTTAAAGCAGCGTAACTGCATTATTCATGCTAGGCTGGAACATGTGTTACATGATTCAGAACACAGGGCAGGTCTTTATGTAATTTAGATTATTTTGTCTAAATTATTTTATGACACACTATATATGCACTATGTGTACAATTTATGTCATAACTGCTGAGACTGTCTTGGGAATCTCTTGAATTCACTTACTAAAAATATGATGATGTGGAACCGATGAAAAAACAATTGCTGCGGTGTTCAGGAATGGCACTCCTGTGGTTTGACATGTAAAAGAAAGAGTAGGCAGCATGAGTCACTAGAGCAGAGCTAGAATAGACTTAATAGTGTCATTCGTAAGTTCTTTCATATGCACTTTTCAAAATAAAGGTAAAGAAGGGGAGTTGTCTCAAGAGAAGAACCATTTGGTCCCCCCAAAGAACCTTTCAGTGAACGGTTTTTAAAATAACTATTTTTTTCCAGTATAAAGGACATTTTGTGAAACTGAAATAAATATAACCATAATGAGAAATAAATCATCTCTATTTTTTTAAGAGTGTATTATGGTTGTTCCTTTTTTTCTTTTAGAAGCACAGCTATTTAACACTTTCAAAGGTTTACTATCATGTAGATCTAATAGTGGTATGTAATGCATGTTTTATAATGTGACAGAAATATTGTAAATGAAACCTATGATGAAAAGTTCAATTAAGTAACTATTTTACCCTAATGGGTTAATTTCTCCCTTGTGATCAGCCTCATTAAATGAGAACACCTTAATGGTTTTCTAGTAGATCTATTCCAGAAGGGGTTTTGTTATATAACTACCACTGTGTATGTGTGGGAAACGTACTCCAGATTCTGTGAAGAAGGGAAAAAAGCAGCGATTTGATAATCTAGAGGACGTTTGCCCTTCTGAGTTTGGGCTGTGTAACATAAGAAGAGAACGATTTCACTGTCCTCTAGTGATCTGTGTTTATTACTGCAGGCAGAGTGTTTTACTACAGCGTGTACTGCAGTACTACTGTGAATGTTACATGTAGGCCCGGTTTCATAGACAGAAAATTTGGTGTGTATTATCAAGTTATTTTAATGTATTATTTTAATTATGAACAAACTGGTTTGTAGCTCAAACAGTCTTACTTTTTACTGCACGTTGTAATTCTAACCAACCAGAAGCCTCAACAATAGGCTTACTTCCGCATTGAGGAAAAAGGTAGATACATGTAGCGAACATGTCTGAAATATAGGCCTACTCATAACTTATTGATTCTTCAATAATAACTTCCTGAATTAGAACAAATATTAAATTATTATATCTTCCTCCAAGCATAGCATAGAATTTAAAAGTGTCATAGCTGATTGTGACAATCACAATCTCCATTTCCCATGCCTGTCACCTCAGCACACTACGTCTCCCATAATCCTCTCTGTCTACCACCCTTGCATACTTCACAAACACCACCCCTATCTACCATCAGTTCCTCCATATAAGCCAACACATATGCATTGTCTTACGTTGTTTCCTTGGAGTTCTGATCTATTCCATCTTCAATCATGTCTCTCTGGCCACCGTTCACCTGCAAGGAAAAAAACTATTATGACTGAATTAAGTTTTCCAAAGATATTTCCAATGTCAACCAGTGCTTCACTGTGTTTCTCCAGCATCTGCTGAGTAAACCTGTGCTGTTAGCAGTGTGTCAATCTCTGTCTGAATTTGTAACACTGAGAGGATAAACATGTTTAAACTGATTTGTTTATTAATAGGAGTTTTAAAATGAACATCAAATGAGGTGAAAGTCATGAGGTGGGAACCATTTGACAATTTTCGCTGAGCTTTAATTGTATATTAATTGTGTCATGTTCTTTGGCTTCTACCCAGTTATTTAACCTTCCTGAAATGCAAACTTCTCAAAGAATTCTTATTTTTCCCCTCACATTTATGACATTTAATCCACACAATGGTGTTAAAGATAAGTTACTCATTATACAATAGGAATTATAAAACAAAAATTTCATCCGCATTAAATGACTTCAGTTTCCTTAAGCAATACAGTCTATGCAGCATCATTTACACAAAGCTTATGTATTTAGTTAAGCAGTTTTGCCAATGTTTTCAGCTTTTCCAAATGCTGTTGAAACACTATTGAATCTTTGCTTAGCTCTGCATAAAAATTGGAAGGGGGTCTAAGAAACACTCAGTTTCTTTTTACCATAGTGTTATTTGTTCTTAATCAACTTTTCAGAACATTTAATCACTAAAGAGGTGAGTGTCACAGATCTAAGCATCTGTACATCGTTGGTGTACCACATCCTCACAAAAGGTGACATAGGTATTATGCTTATATTTGTTACTTCATCTATGTCCGAACCAGAATCCATAAAAACAGTGTGTGCATTCCAAACACTTGCAAACATATCACAGCTTCTTTATATCAAACTTTTACCTTAATTATCTGCCTTTCCTCAGATCATATTTTAAGTAAATTTTTATCACGTAGAACATATCTGTTTTTGAGCATGTCTGTATTATATATTAGATGAACAAGTTTAATGTAGGAAACCATAATGTTGTTCTACTCAACTGTGGCCATTCTTTTTAGACATGCAGAATCACTGAATGAAACTGACAATGTACATAAAATTATCAAGGCATCACTTTATTTAGTCCACCTTATTTAGTAACTTTGCAACTGCATGTCATCTTGCAGTCATTAGAGTAAAAACACTTTATTTTGATGGGTCCAAAACATACAATATTCTGAATGAGAAACTAGACAAACTATATGTCATGTAATACTACTAACCCTAAACCTAACAGTTGCAAATGAATGAGAATTAGCTGACATGTAGTTACAAAGTTACTTATAGTTAGTTGAATGTATAAGGTGGACTATCAAAATAAAGTGCAATCATAAGTGATATGCATTACTTTACACTTTACTTTATTTGAATGTATCAGCATGACAAGCAATACCAATGTATTTGTTTGAAAAATAATATTGTCATTTTGCAATTGTGTAAAAGAACCACTGAATCATTAAAGGGAATACTAAATCTCCTTATGTCCAAATTAGTTAATGTATGAAGTGGAACTCAGCAGAAATTCTATTAGCTGTTGATAAATGTCATGCTAACAGAACCAAACCTTTTGACTTCCCATACTGCTAAGCACAAATTTATGAAACCCTTCTTAGAAAATAATCCAGGCTTTTTATTATTAGTTTTTTTATTAGTTGTGCTTCTGAAACACTAAAAAACTCATTGATTTACCTTTAGTGACATGCATTGTGATGTTCTACTGACATCTACTGGGCTTAATCGTTATAGTCCCACATTTCTGAGACTACTTGAGTGCTGCTGTAATTGAAGCAAAGGGAAAGGAGACCGAATACTACGAAATTCTCATCTTCATAATGTTTTCATTCAAAGTTTCACAAAGATATCTTGAATTAATAAGGAAAACAATGACAAACTAATTAATTTTCACTAGTGGTCCATGACTTTTAGACCTCACTGTAAATAGAAAGAATGACAGACCCCCAAGAGTATTAAATGTAAAAAAAAAAAAAAAACTTCAGTAGGCTGATTTCTATATATTGTGTAATAATGATCTTCCTATGCACGTATGGAATCCTCTAACAGTTCTGCAAAATAGCACAATTCACTTTATCACTATTGATTTTTAAAACATTTTAGATGCAATTCATTCTTAATTCGAAACTGCATAATAGCAAAATACAGTTAATATTTTTTTTTACCATACCTTTCTATGGCAGGAATAATAAATCTGACACCTAGTGGTAGACAACTGAAACATCAGCACTGCTGAAACAGTTAACATCTTCATATGTATACTCTAACGACCAATGTTCCCTTAAAGGGATAGTTCACTCAAAAATTAAAATTATCACATAATTTACTCACTCTAAACCCATCCTAGGTGTATATGGCTTTCTTTTTCCAGATGAATCCATTTAAAAATGTCCTGGCTCTCCCAAACTTTATATTGGCAGTAAATAGGAGTTGTTGTTTTTTTAAGTTCAAAAAAGTGCAGCAATCCAAGTGCTACAGATGGCTTCAAGGGGTGAATAAAGGCCTCCTGTAGGAAACTGATGCAATTTTGTAAGGAAAATATACATAATTAAAACTTTAATAAGCTATTAAATAATAATAATAAACTGTTTTATGTGAGTTCACAATAGAACGACATTCTGGGAGATGACGTTTAGGATGCAGGCTTAGTATAAGCTTCTCTGAGAAGAGACGAACACAGAAATGAACAGGAGAGAGCAAAACAAAACACTAGTCACAAATTAGAAGTAAAAAAAAAACAAGGATTTGTAAAAACAAATGTTGGAGGATTTTAATTTAAGCCAAGAGGAGACTGTTTTTTTTTTTTACTTTGATAAAGTAAGAAAACTTTGCTTCCTTTGCTCCTGTAAACAAACGTTGGTTCTCACGACGCTTACGCTACGCCTACATCATCCACCTGAACAGAATTATATTGTGAACGTATGCATACAACCGTTATCAGAAGTTAGAGATTAGTGTTTATAAAGGTTTAAATATGGATATTGTTTCTTACAAAAATGCATTTATTCCCTACAGGAGGCCTTTAATCACTTCCTGGAGCTGTGCAGGGACATTTTTATTATGGATGGATACACTTTATTGGACTTTGAAAAATAACCCCATTCACTGCCATTATAAAGCTTGGAAAAGCCAGGACAATTTTTAAATATAACTGCGATTGGATTTTCCTCAGTAAGAAGAAAGTCATAGGCCTATGCATCTAGAATGACTTGAGTGTGAATAAAAAGGCTCATTTGGTTGAACCATCCCTTTAAAGTTTGTATGTGAGAAAAAAAAAAAAAAAAACATAAACAACAAAGTATATGTCTGTAGATGATATTACTAATTTGTTGCCATCAGTGTATTGTAATGTACACTATAGTCAACATTTAAAGTGGATCAAAATCTTTCATCAAAGGTACCTAAAACCAAAATGCTTTCTTGTCTTAGCGCAACTTTGATGAACTTTTTGATGCAGTTTTAACGTTGACCACTATACACTGACATAAATTAAACATTTAGTACTTTTCACAATCCAGGTTGCCTCTAATCTACCACTAATCTATATCAGGAAAAATAACATAAAAACAAATGACACCGGAAGCATTGCACATTCAAGCTACAAATGTGGTAAACACTTAATATCAATGTGATGGGTTTTTTTTCTTTCTTTCTTTTTGTCATGAATGTAAAGTTATGACATCTTTTGTTTTCAATCTCATAAGATATGGAGTGTAGATTGAGTTTAATATATATATATATATATATATATATATATATATATTTTTTTTTTTTTTACATTTTATGGTTGCAGCATAAGATATGAAGAGAGATGAACAAACAAATGAGCAACCAAAAAATCAATCAATCAAATGACAGCATGTACAGGCTACACACAAAACGTCTCAGCCCTTTTGGCTCATATAGTGTTCAAATTCTTTCAACTGTTTTCATTTACTCCTTCAATTTTAGACAAATGTGGGAATAGAAGGTATATTGGGGAGATTTCCGATACATCAGAGTGGTTTTCAAGCAGTTTGTGGAGCCTCCTCACTACCAGCACAGATGAGCTGATGAGTTAATTCAGCTGTGTTACACATGGGAGACATCCAGTGCTGAAGGGAATGATATTTCAAACCAAAGAAATCATACCTGGGTTAAATCAGGTTCAGCAGGTTCAACACGTTGCTACAAACATTATGTAAAAGTGTCACATTCTGCAGCAAACAGCCAATGAGGAACATTGGCACATTCATTATATCAACTCAAGTTCATGACTGGAAAAAAATTTTTCAGTCCACCTGAATTCACAGTCTCTAGTCAGATGCATTTACATTGTGACTGTGCCTCAGATGCAATCAACTGAAACCCTGTCTGTGACCCAAACGGCCAATAAAATGACAATTTCTAAGGGGTCTGAAGTGGGGTCTTGACAGTACTGTTTATAGCCCTTTTGTCTTCATGTATAAAGTTCTGTCCCACAGAGAGAACATTACATTAATATTTTTTTGAGGGCCAGTATAACATTACTACTGAAGAACTGTTGTTGTACAACTGTGTTGCACTCCCTTCAATAAATTCTTATGCTTATTTTAAGGAGATCAATATATTATACTTAAAAATAAATAATACATTATGTATAATATTCTATAAATCCTAACATGGCCCAAAAAACACACTAATGGACATGGCTGTCAGGTCGGTGAAACAAACCCAGCCCAAAGGCCAATCATAAATAGTTAAAAACAAGCCCAGTGACTCTATCCAAATTGTAAAACTCAACACCTGCCACTCCCAATCCTAAAATACACATTTTACAGTCACTGTTATGTGTTAAACACAACTTCAACTTGAAAAGTACTAGTGGTAATCAAACGGTCACAAATGAGCTCAAAGGCCCTTCCCTCACAAAACTCATAAAGTAGCAGAGTTTTATTATTGTTAGAATGTAAAATATTCAAAATATACAGTTTGGGCTATTGTAGTGTGTACAACATGATAAACCGTGGAGAACAACAACAACAAAATGGTTTAGCTTGTGGCGAGACAGAAAACTGCAAACTTGGCAATAAATTATGATATTGGAAAACATTTGTTAACGGCCTCAGTGGTTGGTAATGCTATCTGTAGAAAACCATTTGAATTTCTGACACTGCAAACAATCCCTTAGAAATTCTAATTGCATTGGTCATTTCCCTGTATATGGGCCATTTGGGTCACAAATACAACCTTTACAAATACAGATGCAGCTGATTGCGCATACAGTCACATACTGTAATTAAATAGACCAAAGGACTATAAACGCAGTTGTATCTGTGATGTTTCAAGTTAAAATCAAGGCAAAGGCTGTGGTTGTGTACATTGCTTCAAGCATGTTCAAACCGGTTTAAACTCAAAGAACTGTGTTCTCAGGATAATAATACATTTGTTTTATGAATGTTGTAAATTCAGTTTTATGTTCTGTATTTTTATACAACTTGCCAATGGATATTACAGTGTGGTTTGGTAATTTATAGTTTACAAAGAAAGAAAAATAAATAAATATATATATGTATATATATATATATATATATAAATAAAATTAAATAAAAACAGCAAATACCCTATAGCGTATATAGCATTTTATGTTTTAAATAAAGTTTTAGGATTTTGTAAAATGAATAAATAAATAAATAAATAAATACATAGACTAGGTAAGGCACAGTCTAGGAATAAAGAGTGATATTTTTCGTATTCATTCTGTATGACAATGAATACAACAACAACAAAAACAAGATCATTTGTGAGGATGTATTTGCAAGCTTCTAACTATGAGAATTCAGAGAACACTGTGATATTCCCAGTGTCTGTTTTTCTGTCTTTTTGAAAATTGTAATTTGCCTGTCAAAATTCATGAATCACATTTTTCCCCTCAGACCATCTGCAGACTCACCGCTAGAGGCGCTGACGAGACGGAACACATTTGAGAAGTGAAGATGGGGAAAAAAGGAAACCGCACAGTATACATAAAAGTCCTTTGATTTGAGGTTCACTTCATAAATTGTCGTGGTTTTTGGTGAAGAAGAAAAAAAGTGCGGTGGACATAATAATAATTTTCTGTAAATCTAGAAATGTATATACTTTCCACAATATGTTTGTTTCCCTTTGTAAAATATCATCTAAACAAAACAACAAAATTGCTCAAAATACTGTAGTTAAAATTTAGGCAACAAACAGTGAAATAAGTAACTTGTGAGTCTAACATAAGAGTTTTCTTCATCCAAGCAGATGAAAAAGTAGTTTGGTCATAAATGTAAAAAAAACACCTTGCTTTGCAGGCAAAAAAATTGCTATTACATAGAAGCCTACAGTTGAGTTATTTGGCTTATCTAACCGAAAAGATGGGCCAGCTGACGTGATACCATCCACATAAAGGCATTGTGTGAAATTAATGCATTTGCAAATTGAGAACCTGCCCTTGCATGATGGCGGATGAATGTGTCCGTGGGGCAGACCGCAACATTAATATACCTCACCAACAGTGAAGCATCGGCCGCCAGCGGCGTGGACATATCAGGAAGAGAACAGACAAATTCACTGAAATCAAATTTGGGAGTTCTGTTTCTAGAAGAGAAAAAAAGTGCCCCGGAAAGACCCGCTCGTTTCGTCATTTTGAGATCCGAAGGGGAGGATTTCTTCATTCCCTGAAAATTTCTCCGCATGACCCGCATCATTTTGGGAGGTAACAAAGTGGAGCACCCGCGTCTTTCCTCATTCACAAATGATACAATGTAACGGGCGCTTTGATCGCAATCATCCGGAGCTCATGTTTGTGTGCGCGGTAAGATCACATCACAATTCTCTCAAATGTGATCTGAATGTGTTGTGCAGTGCATGATCTGTTGATTTTTTTTTTCCTTTTTTTTTTCCTTTTTTTTGCGGAGCTGCTTTCGAAATAAAGTTTTGCAGCGAGTTTGTGTTGCAGTGAATTGTTGCATCGGTCTTTCTGTCCTGTTGTCTGTGTGTTTGGATCGAGCGGAGGCTTTTGCAGGAAATTTGTGGAGTTGAAATCAGACGGGGTAGGGTACAATCTGAAAACACAAAAAGCACACGCAGCAGCCATGTTTGCTGAATTTTCCTGTGAATTTTACTCTTCTCTGGCGACTGGAAAGAAAGGTTGGCTCGAACTGTTCGGTCGTTCACTAAACAACTCAGTGAAGTGAAGTTCGATGCAGATGAGAGTAATTAAAGTGGGATTACTGAAAGACGGCGTTATTTTCGATGAAATTAGAATGTAAATGTGGTTTTCGTTTTTGCAGAGAAATTAGCGCCACCTGTCGGTAGATATTTCGAAAAAATTAAGAAATTACAATTAATTTTGCTTGCAGGGATGTATTTTTTTTTTTTTTATAGTCGACACTTTCTATCGTTGCTAGGTTTAGTCTGTGCATAGATTGGTTAGTTGTGGTTGTTTTTGCGTTTATGCCTTTTAGTCAAACTTCCATCATCCTGCTGTTTTGTGTTCGTTTAAATATTAACATATTTTTATCAGTCAAGCTGTTTTGAAACGCAGCAAATTTCCTCAGTGTCGTAAGAAAATATTGTTAAATGAAAAGCCACTCTTACCAGCTGGCATTTTCCTATCGCACACATATTGATTTTTTTTCTTCTTACATAGCTCAACTGCAAATATTTTAATGATCAGTCAGACCTGCCAGTGGGTGCAAAATAGATGGAATTTTGTTCCCGTGTCATGAACAGAAAGCTGCTGAACAGTCATATGTTAATGGTCACACGTGTTGGGTGTCTGAATAATTTTGCTACATGAGGGAAGTGAGAATATATTTAGAGCTTCCTTTTCAATGAACTGAAGACAGCTTTTCACATCAGTTTCAAGTCGCTCTGCATGGTACACAAATATTTAAAATATTTAACAGTATTTTGTAGAAAAAAAACAAAAAACGGGCGGGCACGTCAGCAGTTATTTAAAATATGTTTATTAAGAGTACATTTTTCTGCTTTTTACATTAGAACGACGTGCAGATGCATTTAGGCTAATTAACAGCTACAGCCATAGACTTTGAAATCTAGTTGAACAACCTTTTTTGTATGTGGAAATGTAGTTTTGTCATTTCTCTTTATTTATTTTTGAATTCTAACTTTCCTTGTACTGAATTCACAAATGCATCCTTTGTGTTTTTTTGTCATCTCATTCTATAAAAGGTGACCAGCATGTAAGAGGCTTTCAAGGGATTGTTCAAAAAATGAAAATTGTCATGTACTCATCCTCATGTCATTCCTGACTTACTCTCTTTTTGTGTGGACGCCAAAAAGTGTTCCTAAACAACCTTGACAAACCTCATTGACATTCATTGTATGGAACAACAAAAAATTACACATCTTTGTTCCACAAAAGAAAGCAAGTCATGCAGGTTTGAAACTATATGAGGGTAAGCAAATATAAAATGTAATACATTTTCAGTGGCCTCTGAATAAAAAATGCTTCTTTAGCGTTACTATAATGTAGTACAAAGTTCATTACAAATTATATTACCAGAATAACAATGTGTGAAAAGTCTATTTGAAAGATGTACATGAATTGATCAATTTCTTAGTAGGCTATTTGTTATTTTATTTAATGATAGAACTCCAGAAGTGTTTTTTTTTTTTTTTTTCCCCTTCTGTTCAAATGATTTTCAGCATTTTATGGAAACCTGTTTCTTATAATTATGATTTAGTAGACTATCTCATTATGTTGAGAAGCTTTCTCGAAGTAATGACTTATTTTCTCGAAATTAGAAATTTTCACTAAATGAGAAACTTTTTTTTTTAAAATAATGACTTATTTTCTTAAAATAATGAGAACCTTTTTCAAAATAATCACACTTCTCGAAAAAAATGAAACTTTCTTGAAATAATGACTTTTCTCATAATGATGAGAATTGTCCTCAAATAATGGCTTAATCCATGCATGCGCAATGCCAATCTGTTGTTCAAAGCCATGCAGGAACACAGCAAACATTGCTTTGCTCTGTAATCTAAAGTGTATAATCTGTCATTAAATAATGATTTCAGATAAATTATCTGCATGTAGCCTTGTTAATTTGTAGCACGTATAAAGTTACTGATGTCAAATAGTTCACGGCTTTAAACATTCCAGACTAATGTTAACCCAGGCATTTTTCTTAGCTTTCTTAGTTTTTATTAGCTGTCCTTTTAATGAATCACATGCATACAATGTGCATACAGTAAGCCATCTTATTTTAAAAGCACAAAGTGTTGTTGTTTGATACTATGGCAACTGCTTGGTTTTCAGCACGCCGTTTCTTACGCATAACATGAAAAATGCTTAACGTGGCTTGAAGAACAAAGACAGATTGAACTAAATTTACACAACTTAATGATCATGCATATTGTATACAGGTGGACCCAAAATATGAATGCAATGCAAAACAACGTTTATGCATTTTTTTTAATAATAACATTTGTTGCGTTCAAATTTTGGGGTCTTATGCTTGCCTCTATGATAATTTAGATTACAGAACACGTGTTTGCTGGGTTCCTGCAGTGGTTTGACTAACAGATATTCACAAATGTGCCATCACATTGCATTGTACATGCATGGATTAAGTCATTATTTCAAGAACGTTTCTCATTATTATTATTAGAAAATAAGTCATTTTTTTGAGAGTTTTTCGTTATTACAAGATGCTAAGTCATTATTTAAAAAAAGTTTATCATTATTACAAGATATCAATATTATGAGAACGTTTCTCATTATTTTGAGAAAGTTTGTTGTTATTGCGATGATATTAAGTAATTATTATGAGTAAGTTTCTCATTATTCCAAGGAAATTCTGAAAAAAATAATTATTTCGAGAACATTTCTCGTTATTACCAGAAAGTTTCTCATTATTTCAAGAATGATGTTAGCGAGATACTAAGTCATTATTATGAGAAAGATTCTCATTATTTTGAAAATTTTTATCATTATTGCAAGATAATAATTACGAGAAAGTTTATCATTATTTTGAGAAAGTTTGTCGTTATGTAGATTTTTTCTCTCCCCGAATATTATAATATTAACTCATAGTCATGAGAAAGTTTCTCCATTATTATGAGATACTAAGCCATAATTACGAGAAAGATTCTCATTATTATGACATAGTAAGTCATTAGTATGAAAAAGTTTTACAATATTATGAGGAACTAGATCATAATTATTAATAAGTGTCTCATTACAGAATTATATATTTTTTTCCAAAGTGGCGGGGAACAGGCTTCCATAGTGTTTTGTGTGCTTTGATTGAACATTTATTCAAAGGATCATGATGTAGTGGATGGATATTCAGGTACATGGCTAGAGAACAAACTTTATTTTTTTATCTTTTACGTTTACGTTTTCAGAACCATAAAACTTTTCCACTTGTAAACCTAGTGATAAAGTTTTATGGTCCTGAAAATGTAAACATTAAAAAAAAAAAACCCTTTGGAACTTATTTGGATCCAAAGTTCTCAAAACACATTAAAAACATTAAAAAAAAGTTCCAAGAAGGTTTTGTTTTTTTTTTTTCCCCTCCCTTTCAAATTAAAAAAAAAAAAAAACAGAGACTCAGCTTTCTTAAGGAAACCAAAGCAGCAGATATACTGCATTTTTAATGCTCTTTTTATGCACTGGTTTTATTTGAGTTGTAAATGCTTTGGTCAGAAGTAGTATTCTTCTCTGTATTGTGGATTCAGGCCTGTTTTGGTCAGGATTTGCTCCTTAAACATAAACCCACACTCTGCCCTCCAACTGTTACTAATTTAAGAATAGAATTTTCATGGAAATTTTTAGAAGCCTGCCTTTCCCCCTTTTGTGTAATAAATTTAGGGATTTTCCATGCAAGGCGGCTGGGCTCTGTAATTTTCCACTGCATTTCAATGTCAATACATGTAACTTGGAACAAGTGGCTAATTTTTAACCCATTGACCCTTTTGTTTTCAGATCGTACTCTTGTTCGGCTGAATTCAAGAAAAGTAGACGAGGAAGGAGAGGAAGTAGAAGCGAGCAGTTGACTCCTGTGAGCTCTGCACCACAAGGTAAACTGCCTTTACTGAGGATTTTCATCAATGTTTCAAGCCATGCAAGCCAACGTGGGTGCTGCCTTCCTGCTGCCTTTTTCAAATCTCATTCTCCATTCAGATAGATTTTTTTTTTTATAATCTCAGTGCTGGTGAGATTTCATATCGGTGGAGTGGAAGGTTATCAGTGAATAACTTTGCATACAGCTGTTGAATGTTTTTAGAATTACAAGGGAAAAAAATCCAGTTAATTAAAAATATACGTAAAAATACAATTCATGGATATGATTCGAGTGCTTTTTCATTTATTTTATTATATTTATTTTTTTATGAGGAATAAAGGGTGAAGAAGATATATATATATATATATATATATATGTATATATGTAATCGAACAAATAAAAATATTAATATAAAACAATTAAAGTAATGGGGTGCGTTTAATGTGGGGAAAAAAGGTTTTAGTCACTTTAACATTGTGTAATGGCAATAGATTTTGGTGGCCAAGATTTAGGCCACTCAAACTTCATGTCAGGTTCAAGGTTGCTAAACTTTGCCACAAAATTTCTTTTGTGTAAATGCAGGAAAATGATGGTCACATTTACACAGTGCTATGCTTCAGAACATTGTGAATGTAAATGTAGTCATAGGGAGGAAAACTGGAGACATGCATGACTGTGTGTTAAGGTCAATTCGGTTTCTTATAAATGTAATATGATAATTTGACCTTTTTAATGACACTGCAAAGTTAATTTAGTTTGCAAATATAATGTCACTCTCAAAAATGTAATATTTATAAATGAATTACTCAAGTTAATGGAAAACAATATTTAAAACAAAATCATGACCAT
>JAUMHE010000048.1:22136893-22154051 GCA_032359235.1 Enteromius mattozi
GCCGATAACCGATAGTTCTGGGAATCAACTATCGGTGCCGATTAATCGGCAAAACCGATACATCGGTCGACCTCTAGTTACTTGATTATATGATATGTTCCAGAATCTTACATATTGTTTGACCTCAGCCTTTTTTAAATCACTGAACTCTCACACATACTGTTGTATCTGGAATAATAAGCAATATAGAGTTAGACTCTAAACTTTGTAAATCAAAATGGCTTTTCTTTCCTAACTTGCAATTCTATTACTGTTCAATTCGCATAACTCTGTATGGATTAATCCTGAATCTTTATCTTGTTACCCCAAGAAGTCCTTCCCATTTATCAACTGTGCAGATCTGATAAATTCCTTTTATTGTTACTGTAATTGTTTATACTACATTACTAAATTTGTCTGAATTGGAAGAAGTCATTATTTCTGCCAGTTCTCTTAAAGGGATTATTCTAAGTATTTATTTATTTATTTATTTATTTATAGTATTTTAACGAGGTGGTCTACTCCCCAGGTTCCCACAGTCATCCTTTGGAGAAACTAACTCATGATTGAAATCATAAATCACACTTACTCTCACTTTTATTTTACCGGCGGTTTCTCAGCCTGAGAAGTTTATTTTCTAAAGGTTTAACAAGTTTTCTATTAAACAATACTTACCTCTTGACTTTTAGAGTTATAAGTATTGACTTCTGTGTATGTCACTCAGAAAATGCCTTTAGGGCTTTAAGGGTTAAAACAGTGGTTCTTAACCTTTTTAACTCCAAGGCCCCCATTGCCTGCTATGAAATATTTAAAATTACATTTTCAGAATTACAGAAATTTTAAGAGCTGTTTGTATATGTATCTCCCAATTTACTTTACCTGATAATATATTTTAGAGATTGACATAATCATCCATTGATTTGTTTTAGCTTATTTGAATGATAATTTTACCTTCCTTTGAATCAAGCTTTAAGACACTGAAATCTGGTACTGATTGGTTCATAAAGTAGAATAATGATTCTCTGAAGCATTACATTTTTTTAGTGCTAATGTATTTTTGACTAATTACTGTATTTTGTGTTCTGTAGAAACGGGAAGTTACACGTGTGAGTATTGTGGAAAACAGTACAAATACTTCAACCCCTATCAGGAACATGTGGCTCTTCACGCTCCAATGAGTAAGTCCTCACTTCATTACCTGTGTGTTGTGTTATGACAGTTTTCTGCTAATAGATGAATAGAAGCGTGTAGAAGTTACAGATTAGACACTAACAGTAAAGGAAACTCTAATCATTAAATATGGAGATGGTGGAAGCTTGCTCACAAAACTACTATGTAACCTAATATACCAAGATCATAATTTCTGTTGTAAAATTACCCAATCTGCCTGCAATAAACCGTACAGGATCTCAAATTGTTATTGCGCTCTTCTGAGGTGTTCGCTGTAAAGTCTTTCTTATTATCTTTGTCCTTCGTCTCTCTCCTCTCATTTATCTCTTAGTCCTGCATTTAGGATATGCAGAGGAGTTTGACATTGAAAGCTATTTAAAGTATGGTGAAAATATAGAAATGGGTCAGAGAGACTGTAGTGACGCTACCAGAATTAAATTTCAATTTGTTTCAAAATGACTGATCATTCTAAATGAGCTGTAAAATTTTTAGAGAGTTGTGGTTTTGCAGGGAGATGTGAGATGGTTGATTGGTAATAAAGCACATTTTTTTTAATGATTAATTGTGGATGCCTATGATTAATTGTCAATAAGACATGTTGGGTGATTTAATCGTTTGCTTTAGAGACATTTCAGACTTTGAAATCTCTGCACTTGGCTCATGGAATGTAGCAATATGGGAATTTTTCACTTTTCTGTGATGCTTTACAATGCCCATCACCATCATTACTCTCAAATATATTACCATTATTGATGCATTTGGTTATTTGGCACTTTCCATGAATAAGATGCCATACAGCATTTTCTATCAAAACATTAAAATATATAGGCAATGATATATAAGTTTAAATATAAGCTTTTCCTGCTGTGAGTGAAATAAGCACTGGCCCAGTATTAAAGTAAACAGAATGATTTTAAGCCATTTTGCTTTTGATACACCTATTTAGATTAAATATGTCAGTCTAATGAAGCTCTAATTATTCAGGAGTTATAAAACAATATAAGCTTAAATGGAAGTTCTGGTAAAGGAAGTGCTGATTTTGGTCTTTTTAAACAAATTTTAATTATCTAAATTATTCTCAATTATCTTTTCAGTCTCAAGATAAATTATATTGTATAATAAATAAATAAATAAAAATTGACATACAATTGTTTTTATGCTTAACTTGCCAGAAAAAGACTGATTACTGCTTCTCAGGCAGGCTGTTTATTTATTTATTTATTTATTTATTTATTTAGATATCATATTGTCAAATAAAGCAATGTATTTAGCAATGTAATTTATTTATAATTATGATGGTAACACTTTATTTCGATAGTCTACTTTAGACATTCTACTAACAGTAAGTAACTTTGCAACTACATGTCAACTAACAGTCATTAGAGTATTAGTAGACTGTCTACTTTAATATATTCTAACACTATTTTTAATGGGTCCACAACATACTATCAGAATTTTTTCAAGTTTGTCAAGTTGCTAAACCTACCCCAATAGTCTACTCTTAGAGTTAGTAGACAACTAACTATAAGTACTAACTATACTAACTATAAGTAATTGCATGTAAACTACATGTCAACTAATTCTCATTAGTTGACATGTAGTTTACATGCAATTACTTATAGTTAGTAGAATGTCCAAAGGCTATCAAAATAAAGTGTAACCATTATGATCAGCAGTAATATCTAAAAAATCCTTAAATTCTTTGTTCTGTTTATCGTGGTTAAATTGTGTCTTGATGGCAGCGTGCATATGGAAACTACATGTATACACTTTTTATGCATAGTAAAGTCAATAATTGTAAGCTCCAAATATGTTTATTTTGGACGTAGAGACAGTCTTTGTTTATGGGCACTCTGTTCTGGACATTGAACTTTTTATTTCTTTATTTGTCTGAGCCAATCACCCGAGGAGTAAATGCCATGTGACTTAACACTCTAGATGTGAAGAAAAACGATGACCTGGCATTTCTTAGTTGCTGATGCTACACATACAGTTGCCAGTCCTTCATAAACTATCCTGAAACATTAAAGGCAACAGATGGGAAAAATATTCATAAATTTTTCCATAAATCAAGCACTGGCAAAACATTTCGTTATTATATATTAAATACAGGCGTGGTCAGAATTGTTGACACCTTTGGTAAATATGATCAAAGAAGGCTGTGAAAATAAATCTGCATCCTTTTGATCTTTTATTTAAAAAATGTATTCAATACTTTTTGAAACCTGGTGAGGTTAGAGAACACCTGACAAGATTTCAGAGACCATTCCTTCATCCAGAACCACTCCAGACCCTTTTAGATTCTCAGCTCCATGTTGGCTCCAGTTCACCTCACTCATTTTGTACAGGGTTCAGGTCGAAGGACTGGAATGGCCATTTTTGTGCTGTAATTTTTGTGTTGTTATTGTACAGTTGAAAGATCCAAGCATGGCCCATTGAGATTTCTAACAGTGTCAGTCATTAAATGAATTGTTTTTTCTTTTTTTTTTTTTCTTTTTTTTTTATCTGTTGGTATTTGATAGAATCCACGATGCCATGTGTCTAAACCAACAACATAAAAAATACAGCAGTATATTTCATTGTACACATGGAGTATGTTTTATCTCTGTTTGTACTAAACCAATCTTGCGTGTTTGCTGCTAAAAAGCTTTTTTTTTCCCCCCCTTTTTTTAGTTTCGTCTGACCATAGAAGCCAGTCCCATTTGAAGTTCAAGTCGTGTCTGATAACTTAATATGCTGGAGTTTTTGGAGCTAGGAAAATTTTTCTTGAAACCCTCCTGAACAACATGTGGTGATGTAGGGGCTGTTTAATATATATTTTAAAGGTTTTCTGACCCCGAGACTCAATTATTTTATGCAATTCTCCAGCTGTGGTCCTTGAAGAGTCTTTGGCCACTCAAACTCTCCTTCTCACCGTGCATTAGGATGATATCGACATGCGTCCTCTTCCAGGCAGTTTCGTATCATTTTCTATTGATTAGAAATGATTTTTTTTTTTTAGTATATTTAACATTTCTCTGATGGTGGAAATGGGAATTTTCACTGCTCTAGCTCTTTTCTTAAAGCCACTTCTCTAATTTGTGAAGCTTGCTCAGAGACCATTCTTTTACTGCACATCAGAAATATATTCTTTGGTTTTTCTCATTGTGATGGAGGATGAAGAGAATTTTGACTTTGTTTCCCCTCCTATTTATTTTTCTGTAAAACTAGAAGCAAAGGATGGACAATTTCATGTTCATAATCCCCCTGGAGGGCTTAAAATAAAAAAAAATTAATAGGAATATACTTCAGAGATACCTTACTCAAAATAATTTCTTGGGGTACCAATAATTGTCCAGCGTGTATTTGAAAAAAACATTTATTTCAATATTTCCTCCTTTTTTGAATTCTTATTATCCAAATGAAAGGTTAGATTTTTTTTTATTTTTTGTAAAAGATCAAAAGGAATAGCAATGCAGATTTATTTTCGCAGTCTTCTTTGATCATATTTACTAAGGGTGCCAACAGTTCTGACCACATCTGTATGTTTGTTAAAAAAGTTGATCAACTTTAAAGAGACAATTTCTTCCGTATTCATGGAAAGTGTTTTATTTTTGAGCGTTGCACTAAAAAGGGAGAAATGAGAATTTTTCAATATGTCTCATTTTTTGCCTTTGCAGAGGGAAATTATGGCCTTAAAATGGAAGGGAAAATATCTAGCCAGTCAGGCCAATCCAGTCGTGCCGACATCAACAATTCCCAGAATTCAAGTGGTAAGTGACATTGAAATCTTTAAAATCTTTCACCTTTGATATTTGAATCTCGTAAAGCGTTTGCCCTTTGCTCACATTGATATTTTACTGTCATAATCAAAGGTCTGCAACATCTCTTTGCTGACCGACCTCTAAAAATGATGAAAAAAAGACCTTGTTTTCCCATTTAATTTAAGCATATCTTTTGTGTCTTATCTTATTTAAGGATGCATAGATGCTTTTACTGGAAAGTGGTTGTTTCATTTAGTAATGGGCTCTGCAAGGACTCACTCTTGACTTTACTATAATTTTTTTATTTTATTTTTATTTTATTTTATTTTTTCCTTAAGGGCGCACTTTCTTTTTCTTGTGTGTCAGTCAAGGCTGATTGCTTCAGAACAGTCGTAATTTAGATTTTACATTTCCAACCAAAATTAAACATGCTTTCTCTATCTATAATGACCTCTTTTATAAATGGCTAACCTCTTTGGTTGACAATTGTGTAATACTGTTTACTTAACCAGTTGAGGGTTCACTGTGTGTATGTGTTGCGCAAACTTTGAAACTTCCATTTGCCAAAGCTGTATTGCATTGTAGCAAATTCATAAAACAAGGTTAATTCTGTATATGTACAGATATATGTATAGACATGTGCTGTTAAAATCAGACTAAATGATGAAAAGACAGCCCACCATTTTACAGAATGGTCTGATGCTTCCAAATGGAGTTGCACCATTGCAAACTGGAAAATTACAGTTTTATTTAAACATGAGCTTGAATAGTTCAAACATGAGGCTGGAAAGGGCTCCAGTTTAGTGCAGCGGTGAATTTTAACACACAAGTGAACTAGAGCAGGGAATAACGCTACAATACTTGTACATGACCATTTACTTCTAAATACTGCAAATAATACAAAAAGTAGAGACTGTTCTTGCTTAATAACCCTTGGTCTTGTTTAACTTGCAGATAGTATATTTAAAATAACATACATACACAAATAAAATCAAATCAGATTATTGTAACTTCCTACTTTTCTGTAGAAGGGTCAATTACCATCACTTTGTAGATGTGCACATGCTGCCTGCTCTTATTTTATATCCGTTTCAACATTTTTAAAACATTTTTAACCCTGTGAAGCCTGATGTATGAAGAAATAATCAGAAAGAAAAAAATCCATTATATACATTTACATATACATTACAAACATTTAAACAAAATATAAAAAGTATTAATATGTTTTTGAGTATTAATATGTTTGTTCTAGTGAGAATATGGAGCTTATACTCCATATAGTTAATAAATAGCTGATTAAATGCCTCAATTTTATTAAGAGACCCAAACTGAGAATAAATATGAAATTTGGTGCAGGTGCTGAAATTTACAGTCAAAAATATACAAATTGATAGTTAATAATGTAAATCAGTAGAATCCATTTACATAAGAATATTTGCGTAATGCATATAAATATCAGTTGTCACTGTATGCTCCCAAATAATGTCTAAGGATGAAATGCAATGCAATGATGATTGAGAGATTAATAAACATTCCACAAAATATTTTATCCTCAGATTTTATCATTAAGAAAAAAACAAAACAAAACAAAGATTCATAGAAAATCAAGTAAACCTAAGTTGTTTCTGTCCAGTAATTTTTATAATCTTGAAATGTTGCTAACAATGTATAAGTTATTCTTACATTTACTGCATGAAACTCGCAAAAATAAATAAATCAATAGAAAAAAAACTGCAATCAAAAGGTGGACCTTTTTTATGATTTTACTATGAGACATTTACTAAAACTAAAATATTGAATGTGATCCTGTAGGTTTTATAAGGATAAGTACTCTAATACTTTTTGGAGCCTTTAGTATTAATTTTCACACCTTTCCAATAAAGTGTTATACTTTGCACACTAGTGTACTCGTGGTTAAAAATAACATGGATTTTTATTTTTTTGTCTTCTAGATACTCCAAACAGCAGGACCTATTCTTCCCGTCCCAGCCCTCAGAGTATGTATTTTGTAAATCTCTTTTTCTTTGTTTCATTTTCACTTGATATCACTCTTCTCATGTTCCATCGAGTCCATATTTTTATTTTTTTAAATCATGATCGACTTCACTCGTGCCCATTTTTGTGCCATTTGCATGGCTTTCAAACCTTGCAGGTTTGTAAAAAACTTTAAGTAAAATCTTTTGCCTGAATGCCTGACGCTGACCTAAATTTGTTAGCTGTATGTAGTGCTCTGATGTGAGGCTAGCTGGTTACGCTCTTTTATGAGAACATTGCTGTGTTCTGAGAGAAACTGGACGTTGTGTTCCAGAAACCTACACGTGTGGAGCCTGTGGAATTCAGTTCCAGTTCTACAACAACCTCCTGGAGCACATGCAGTCCCATGCTGGTGAGTGAGCCCAGAAAATGAAAACATTTTCAGCTGTGAGCTCATCCAAATTTGGACTCACTCTGTTTTGTTTACATTATTTCTTTGCATCACCGCTTGGGTAACTGTTTTATGCAAAGGGCACATTTTTACAGACTGCATTATGTGAGCACTGCATAATATATTAAGTCCATCATGAGCTTTTTTTTTTTGCTCTGTCTGAACAGTAACCTTAACATCTTTACTCGTGCATGAATTCCATAAAAACTCCACAGAATCATATTGCCATTTATTGTCTCTCTTTTGTTGTTCGATTTCCCACTCCCAGCATACCCGTTGGTTTAACAGGGTTCCCACTGTCATCCAAAACCAGAAAAAATTCAAGGAGCACATCACCCCCTAAAAACCTTTATCATTTACTTCCTTTTATGACATTAGGCCAGGGAAAGTCTTGGAAATTTTTGCATTCAAAATTGTGGCTCACCACTGAAACATTTAACAGGATTGAAATTGGTGAGAAATTGAAAAGTTCAGTTTCTTTAAAATTAATTCCAGACAAAAACAACTGGAAAATCATGGAAAATTATTGATCATTGGGAATCCTATAGTATATGTAGTGGGTAATTTTAGAAAGCAAAGGTCAATTCCACAGATTTTCTGTCAAATTCAACTCAGAAAATCTGAAAATGGCTTGTTCTGCATTTGTTCATTTTCATTTGTGTTCACCCCTCAGTGTGTTTATCTTGTTGTTTTTCAATTAAAGGGTTAGTTTACCCAAAAATGAAAATTGTGTCATTAATACTTACCCTTATGTTGTTCCAAGCCCGTATGACCTTTGTTTATCTTTGGAACACAAATTAAGATATTTTTACCCTCCATAGACAGCAATACAATTGAAATGATCCCAGGTACAGAAATGTAGTAAAAACATTGGTAGAACAGTCCATGTGACATCAGTGGCTCAATTTCAGTTTTGCGACAACAGGAGAATACTTTTTTTGCGCAAAAGAAAACAAACAAAAAAAAAACCATCATTTAACTCTACCATTCTTCTCCCTTGCCTTACGTCCTCCGCCATTTTAGAGAATATGACAACGCACCGCATACGCACACTTTAGCGTATTTGACGTAATCAGCCTTGTTTACATCCGGGGGAAAGCACGTGCAAGTATGTAATCTGCAGTTGTTTACGCCCAGAAGAAAACATATGCACGCATTGTGATAATATCTAAAATGGCGGAAGATGTAAGTCACGGGAAAATAATGGTACAGTAAATTGTTATTTTTGTTTTCTTTTGCGCAAAAAAAGTATTCTCGTGGCATTGCAAAACTAAAGTTATGCCACTGATGTCTCACAAACTGCTTTACTGATATTTTTACTAAGTTTCTGGATCTGGGATCATTTCAGATGTATTGCTGCCTATGGAGGGTCTGATGGCTCTCCGATCTCATTCAAAATATCTTAATTTGTTTTCCGAAGATGAATGAGGGTAACGAACGACACAAGGGTAAGTAATTAATTAATGTCAGAATTTTCATTTTTGGGTGAACTAACCCTTTAATACCTACTATTTTCCAAAGAATGAGTACATGTTTTTCTTTATTCCTTCTGTTTTAATCCCCTTTTAGCTGATAATGAGAACCATGTTAAAGATGAGTCTCCGAAGCCTTGCCAAGCGCCTGTGGGCACACAAGAGCAGATGTGGAAATCTCCTCAGCCGGCACAACAGAGGAACCACATACCATCTTTTCGTGAGTTCTTTCTTACAAGCACCACCATAATCCATTCACACTAATTTCACAAAACCCTTCATTAGGTTTATTATTTGCTTGGGCCAACAAAGTAAAGCTAGTAAAGTTAACCAGTTACTTTGTTTCTTGACTGCTGTTAGTACTAGCTTGATTATGGCCATTCAATTTTCAGTAAATGTAAGTTTGTTTGTTTTAAAAAAGTAAAGCTAAAATTTGTTACAAAGTAAATTAATGTGGGTGTCCTTGTTGTTTTACCATGTCAAACTTGCCATTTGTGTCCTCTCTAAGAAGTGATTGTCACTCTTGTATGTACCCCAACAATTTTTAACTGCATTTTCGGTTTGACGATATGATGGGTTGCAGCTGTTACTGTTGCGTATGGATGTTTTGTAAGTGTCAGTTAACTTGTAGACCTAACCTAATTCATTTGTCTCATTCTGCTTTTGCAGAGAACAGATTACTTCCAGAAAAGGAGAGACAACAAGTGGCTGAACGTTTACTGAGAGTAATGTGCGTAGACCTTGGCCTTCTTGGCGTCCTCAGCAGCAAAGACTTCTTGAAGCTTGCGCAGACCCTGGTGGACACGGGTTCACGTAATGGAGCCTACTCCATCCGTGAAGCCCTGGGAGATATGAGCTCGCTGGCATTAAAACAGCTCCCCCGTATGTACAATCAGGTCAAAGTGAAAGTCACCTGCGCCCTGGGTTCCAACTCATCCTTGGGCATTGCAGTGACCTGCCATTCCCAGACTATAGGACCAGACTCCTGCTATTTGCTGACAGCGTATCAAGTGGAGGGTGTGCGACTTCGGCGCTACGTGCTGGGCCTCAAGGAGGCCTCGCTAAGGGAGAGTCCTGAGCAGATACACCACTGGGTCCAGAATGTTCTGTCAGAGTTTGTCATGTCGGAAATTCGCACGGTCTACGTGACTGAGCCACGTTTGTCTTCGGTAGCCTTTTGTGGTCGCACTGGAATTGGCCTTCGTTGCGCAGGTTGCTCTCTAACAGCCACGGTTCAGGCTGTTCTTGGTCGCCGCAGCCTGCAAGCACGAGGGCTCCACGAACTAGGAGAGCTTCTGGCTACATGTCGCGACATTGCTGCAACGACCAGCTTCAGTCAAGAAGGGAAAGCTGCAGAAGAGCCTGCCGCTCCGCCCTGCTGGGATGCAGTTGCAGAGGCCTTGCTCAAGGTACATGAGAACTTTGAGGCCACCTGTGAAGCTTACGGCCGTTCGAAGAGCACTGTGCCGCTCTTGCAAGGCTTGAACAAGCACCTGCTTGGCACGCTTGCATGTTTGCTTGCGCCGCTAAGACAGGCAGCGCAGGAGCTGAGTGTGGAACGCTGCCCCACACTCCAACACGTCCTTCCCGTCTACCTCCGTCTCGAAAAACTTTTCACCTCTAAAGCCGGTGAAGCGGGTGCTGGCAGTAAGCTCTGCCACTACTTCTTGGAAGCCCTGAAGGAGAACTTCAAAGTGGAACGTGTCCATCAAGTCGCAATGATTCTGGATCCGCAGCTTAAGTTGCGACCAGTTCCTGCGTACCAGCATGAGGACATTATCTCAAGGGTGTGTGACATGGCTGCTAATATGAGGGAATCAGGAAGTAGTGGTTCTGGGGGTATGTCTGTGGACGAGCGGGATAACGAAGGACCATCAGCACCAAAGCGTGGCCGCCTGGACTGTGGGTTGGAGAGGCCATCGTGCGATGCTGAAGAGCCACAGGTACGAAAAGAGTTGTTCCAGTACCTCGGCGAACCACTCTTCAATGGCACTGGTGACCTGTTGCAGTACTGGAGCTCGGTCATGGACAGATACCCCAGGCTTTCGCGGTTAGCACTGTGGTTGTTGGCTGTACCGGCTGTAGCTGTGCATGGAGAGTGCGTGAACATCTGCGAGCAGACCTTAGCCATGAAGAGAAAGCAGCAAGTCACCGCAGAGGAGATGAACAAGCTGGTCTTCCTCAAGAGTAATTTTGCTTGAGACGGCTCAGGGCTTTCAGCTAATGGCACCATAGACTGTTTGAAATGGAGACTTTTTGAACTAGATGTACCGGTCACTTCTCTTTACCCCTTCCAAAAATCCTGTTTTACCGCAAGTGTCTATCAATAAGGCACATGATAGAAATTTACCAAGGAAAGATACATTAACAACTAATTCACAAACACCCTTTCAGACCATACAGTAGCTTGGCATTGGCAGTGGCAACAGAAGAAACTCGATGAAAATACAGTCTGCGTGAAGACACGGACGTGAACTTGTGTTTTCGATGTTTCGGTTAAACTATCGCTTAAAGTTGTGACGTGTTTTTATCAGTATGTGGCTCATCCATTTATTTTCTTTCAGTGGAATCCATCTGAAATTCAGTCAGTGGATTATTGAAATCATACACAACATACTTTCCATCTAGCAAAGGAAAAAAACGGGGTACTTAGAAAAAGCCATTTCTTTGCAATTACGCCTTTATGAAAACCACAAACACTCTTTGCTGTGACATCCGAACGATACCTCTCTTTTACAGTTTATCAGAGGGCAGATCAAGCTTTTAAAGATTTAAGTCTTGTCGTAGGCAGGCCCTGATTCAGTAATCTCAGTTAACAGGTTTGAGTGTGTTAAGCTCTTGTTCAGCCTCAGGAGTTTAAGGCCAGCAAAACTCAAATTTATACTTGGGTCATATAGAAAAATGATTTTGCAATTTATTTATTTTAATTTTTTATTTTTTTTTGTCAGTTCTCAAAATAACGTTGCAATAAATGTTCCGTAGCAGAAGTTATACTGTCAAGCTGACTTTGATGCCTTGCACCTTTGTAGCAGCCTTTTTTTTTCTCCATTACAGCTCACTGGGATCATTTCCTTCTACAATACAATTTGCAATACCTAAAACAGCCACTTAAACCCCAACATTGGATCCCAATAATATTGGGTTATGGAAGTATATAGGAATGATCTGATGTTCCAGTCCAGTGGATCTGATTTTTTTTTTGTTTTTTTTGTTTTTTTTGTAATGTAATTCAGATCTTGTTTCTGAAAAAGTGGGAATAGGGCTATGAAACACAGAAACTGTCTGTCTCTCACTGTCTCGGTACAAACCTCGAACAGAGGCAGCTAACTGCATTATTGTTTGAATGCATTTTAAGAGGATAAAGCTAAACAAATATTTCATTATTTATGCACTGGATTTCTCTTACCATTATTTTCCTCATTTATCTACAGCAGGTAATTAGATTAGTGAAAACATTAACTAGAAAAAAAAAAATCATTGCCTAGATTAGGACCAAAGTATCTTTTAAAAGTAGTTTATCATTGTGAATAATTGCCATTTCCGGACAGATTTTTAGTTTTATCTCATAATACTCATGCTTCCTCATAACGGTATCGCCCTCATAAATTTCCACTGCCTTTGAACAACTGTTCATTTCAAAATTGTTCTAGTGAACAAACAGAAGTAACATTCACTCCATAATAAAATAAATGATCTTCAAGAGTATTTTGCAGTAGTTTTTTCCAAGGAAAGATGTGATTTAGTATTATATAGTTTGTCTTGTAATGCCTTGAACATCTTTGTGTGATTATACAGATATGCATGCAGACAATATAAGAATTTTTTTATCTTTAATAAAGTGGAAGAGATCTACAAACGCATAGTCAATGTTCACACAACAGCACAAATACTGTTGTCAGTCCTATTTTGAGTGCTAAATAAGGTTTTGTTCATGTGCAGATGTCCTTATAAAAGAATGACAACCGCATTCTGCAACAATAGTGACTGACTTAGAATTTCTGGAGTCAACACCAAATTTTGAGGGTTCAGTTTATATGCTATAGGACTAAAATGGCAGTGAAGTACTCCATCACATTATTGAAATGGGTAAGCATGAGGTGTGCTCTTTGGGCTGTCAACCTCTCTCAGGTTATGAAAAATGGTGGTGTCATGTAGTGAAAGAGAGAGTGAGACAAAACTCTTGAGTATTTAGGAAATAGGCTTACATGGGGGAAAAAACAGTACTGAAGACCACATGAACAGTTCCTCACAAATTTGAAATCCTTAAAGTCTTTTTATAGTCTATTGACTGTCGTCATCTGTTCTTATGGTTACAGGCGTTATTTGCCCTACAGAGAAGGGGACTGACTTTGGTTACCTGTAGAGACATTGTAGACACTCCTCTGCTGTAGTAGGTGCAAGAATAACTCCTGCTGGTAAATACGGTTGTTAATCCCAAACACTGACGTAAACACCACATAATTTTTAACTGCTATTATAAAACTATAGTGAACAATCGTTTTGCCATTTCACGGCTGTGAATAACAGTTTAACCTATTTGGTGTCCGTTATGTTTGACCAAAGATTAGTGACCAAAGATGCATTGTGTCGTGCAATTTTACCTAAACCACCATTGCTTTTAAACAGCACGCTTTTTGCAGTGTTGCCTTTTTCTGCTTATTATGTGCTCCTTTGTGCTTTTGGGCTTCCCTGTAAGGTCACTAAAAATACGAACAACGAACAGTATTTTTATTTTTATTTATTATTGATTGAGTCATCAACAAGCAGTTTAGTTCACTTCTTTTTGGCCTTACTTTTTGAATTTAAAGTTAATGTTGTTGTCACTGCGTGAAAAATTTTACCAATTATGTCAGTCGTTGAGTGGATTAAGGCTTTGTTCCAGAGGAAGTTGAAATTGAAATTTCCCGCTTCCATCCTCAATGCTTTCAGGTCAATCACACTGTCACATGTCATGTAGCCATACATCACAAGATGGCGCCATGACTCAACGTGAGCATTTCGTGTTCCCACATCTATTACGAACAAAAATAAAAGCAGAAACATTAAATGCTCATGTTAGCTTTGAGAAGAAACACTGCCATCTTTCAACTATTTTTATTTCGTGGTTGAATAAAATAATTTGGACCTATCTGAACGCAAATAAGCGGTCAATAGAGGAGTAACAACCGTATTTAGCTCCAGCACGTACGTGGCCATAATGTGAAGGCAGCCATTAGCCTGAATTGCTTAAGCGCTTGGTTTCTACAAAATTGATCTGCTGAAGAAAAAAGTAGCAGGGATGCATGTTGTTTGGACTTGGTATCTCACGTACCCCAAAATACAGATAATGATACTGGCTCGCATGTGCAGAAATGTTCATATGTAAAAAAAGATTTTGATAAACCTGGCCCAGAAACAGCTGCTGTTGAATATTGTCGTCTTTCTGTGTAACCACAAGAGGGCAGAAGTGTCTCAGAAATCTGTCTTTGCAAAGAATCTCCAAACATCTTACCTCTGTTTTCTATTCAAACATTTCAGCTATTTTGATAAACTCAGTCTATGAATATGTCAGACTTCATGAAGGTTTTACTCTTCTTTTTCTCTCTCTCTCTCTCTCCTTTTCCCTGGGCGAATGTGTACATTTTTGGGGGAAACGAAAGCTGGGCGAATGCAAAATGCTCTTCAGCTACAGGCAAGTTTTTGACAAATACTAATCTCTGAAAGTAAAAAACACTGTTTTAATCACAACTATTTATGGATGTACAACAATTAAAGAATATCGTTCATTTTGTTTTGTTTGAGAAGGCACCCCCCTCCCTCCATTATAGTCCAGCCTACATTTGTCTTTGACAGGCATTTTTCTGATTTTGTGTGTTAAGTTGTTTCAGCTGTAGGTCTAATTTATACTTTTTTAACAACACTATTTTTCTAAACATGACTGATAGAGTTTTTTCTCTCCTTATCAACTGTCAGTAGTACACTGCGCTGTTCTAAGAATCTATCTACTCCTGTAGTATGTGCTGTGTGAATAAAATATCCTCAAACAAGCAACAAGTTTATTTATTTATTCATTTATTTTTTTTGGATAGTCATTCTTAATATTGCATTGTTCTCATTACAGTAACTGAACTTAAAGGAATAATTCACCCAAAAAGTTATTTAATTTTGTTCTGCTGAACACAAATGAATGTATTTTATAATCAGGCTGTTTTGGGTCACCATTGGCTTCCATTGTATTTTTATTCCTACTATGGAAGTCAATGGTGACCCAAAACAACCTGGTTACAGACTTTTTTTCAAATATCTTGGGTGAGCTATTCCTTGAATAATTTTTTTTTATTTCAAAATTTACTATCCTTATTTAGCCCTGTGCAAACCATGATGGGAAGGGGAAATCCACTTCCTAGTTCCACAAGTAAAATCATTTATTTTCTTTAAAAAAGAAAATATTGAGTTTAAACAAAACAGAACAGTTTCATGTCAGTTTAACACAATGCAGTTGTTTAAATAGGGAACCAAACACAATGGTGTTAAATATATATATATATATATATATATTTTTAAAGCATACAATTGTGACAATATGACACATATTTGTCATTTAGAAATATATAATACAAATTAATGGTTGTCCAGTAACGTATTTGATTTCATAGCCAATTAAAAGTAAATGAATAAATAAAATAAGAGAAAACCAAAACTTATGTTTATTTATAAACTTGTAACTTAAATTTGCTATGAAACCATGTAAGTTGCACCATACATCGTATGTCATGCATAGAGTCATAGGTCAGCCAGAACTCAGCTCTCAGTCAATTATTTATTTTATTATTTTAAAACTAGAAATATTTTTGTTACAAAAAAAACATTGTTCTGCTTCAGATGACATGTGATAACTCCCCAAAGGTTTATAGTTTAGTTTTACGACGTAGTACTTGCGGATATATCCAATTTACGGAGCTTCAAAATAATAGGCATTATCCACTCGCATTACCAAGCTTGGAAGAGCCAGGATAAATTGTTAAAAAACTCGGACTGTGTTCGTCTGAAAAAAGAAAGTCATATACACCTAGGATGGCTTCAGGGTGAGAAAAATATGGGGTAAATTTCTTTTCATTTTTGAGTGAAGTATTAATTTAAATGGAGGTAATACTCTTGCATGAAGAACTTATTTTAATTACTGAGGATGACACATCACTGGGATCCCAGTTCGCTGGTTTGAATCCTGTCTCATTGGTAGGTCTTTCAAGGTGTCGTGGGGAGGGAAGGTATCTAAAGCTCACTAACTTGTCACTGGGGTTCCTTAGGGATCAGTTCTTGGACCCACTTGGATCTCCACCATGGGCTTCTGCAGGGTCTCTGCCTTTAGCTTCTCTAGGGTCTCCACCTATTGCTACTGAAGGGTCTCCATTGCAGTCTCCACCAGGAAGTCCTTTTAATTTTTAATTCTGATCTAAGGGCATTAGGCTAATCCGTAATCTGCAGTCAAATGTTCATTCTGAAAGCACACCACCAACAGCAAATGTTTGTTGACTCATGTGGTCAAGGTGAAGGAGCAGTTGACAATGGTGGTCCCACCAGGGAATTCCTGATCCTTCTGATGGAGGAACTTTTGAACTTGTGTTATTTTGTGGGGCCTGTATGAAGGAAGAACCTGGGACTGAACTCCATAGGACTCAGAAGGGGCATCTACGAAGGAATTGGAAAAGCAATATCATGGTTTTAACTGGAGTGTAGATTGGAAGTGCCTTTGAGACAATTGCCGGAGGGCTTGGAAACATTGGGGGTGCTAAGAGCAGAAGACACTACCCTATGGAACTTGTTTGTTGGAGGCCCCCCTGTTCCACTGACAGCTCAGCAAATCACATACGTCTTTAAGGTCTGTTTCTCAGAGCAAGGGAATTCACGTCATTTGAAGGAGGTGCTGTTGGCCAGTGGAGAGACTGGCTAAACGACCCAGAGGGTGGAGATGTTGTGCTGACTGTAATAGAAGTAGTCAAGAGTGACATTCGCCAAGCTGTTGGTGTTTGCCATGGGCACAGATAGAATTCCTCCATTGGGTTGGATTCAGTGCCTACACTGGCAATTCTACATGACCCAGTAAATGGAGTGAAGAGAATTTATCTGGAGGCCAACACTTGTGCGCTTATTCTGAGGCTCCCAATACATGACTTGTATGACAGCTTCAGCAGACACATGATTTTGGGCATTGTGCAGCCTGAGGGGATATTTATACTTTTTTATTGTTTTTGGTGGTGGTTTTTAATCATGGTGAAATGTTAGAAAATGTTTGACAGTGCCTTTCATATATACATATATATATATATATACAGGTCCTTTTCAAAAAATTAGCATATTGTGATAAAGTTCATTATTTTCTGTAATGTACT
>JAUMHE010000048.1:22163776-22192834 GCA_032359235.1 Enteromius mattozi
AATAATAATAATAATAATAATAATAATAATAATAAAAATAATAAATAAATGAAATTAAAACCAAACAAAACTGATTAACGGGTCCATATGTAGGAAACACTGTTTCTAGCCTGGAATACAAAAATAAAAAAGACAATTGTTACCATTTCACACAATTCTGACTTTTCCACTGCAATACTTAATACGCAATTCTGAGTGTAATTGTTAAGTTGCACTGCATGATTTATAGTGAAAAATCTATGTTATAATAACAAAATGGAAATATAATGAAATACTTGCTGAATGAATAAAACGTACAACTGTACTTTTGAGATGGAATTCATTGCAGTCTTCAGAAAACTAGATGAAGAAAGGTGAAGACACTTCTTAAACTTAAACTAACCAGTCCTATCTACTTGCACTTGATGAAACCGATCTCTTGTTTTAATTCTATTCTATCATGCTTTTGGGTAGTTTAATGATAGTGTACATGAGTCAATCAAAGCAAATCTCTGGCTGAAGGTGAGATATTTCACAATAAAATACAGTTTATCCTCTTTTACTAAGAGTACATTTCCGTTCAAATTAAGGAGCACTTGGTTTTTGGGGATCCTCTCCCAACCCTCTCTCCTGATGTGAGTGTCGATGGTGGCTTATAACTGATGGTTTATAAATTGCATATGTGCCTAAATTCAACATCTGAATTGCTTTTAATTGTATCCAATTAGGGACTTTATTGCGTTAAACCTGTGGTGTCTGGGAATTTGTATATTTTATAGGCTTTACAGTGTCAAATTAACAGAAAAGTTGAAACTGCTACATCAGACAGGGGTTAAAGAAAGTGTTCTCAGTGTGGTTCAGGTATTTTAATTACCGTCATTCAAAAAATTTGAGTTATCACTTTGAACGTTTTACTTTTAATGAGATACTGTTGTGGTTTACAGTTGTGTGATATTCAGTTTGGCCTATAAACGTCTGTTACTGTACTGAGGTTGGCAGAACTGCTGTTTAGCCAGAGGGTGATGCTGTAAACGTCTCAGCCTTGATAATTCATCAGTGCAGGGTTTTTATAGTAGCACATCACTGTAACTGCTTAACACAAACCAGCTAATGAGGCCTCTAACCACCTCCATATGGACTAGAAAAACCACAAGGAGAGACTGTTTTACATCACGCACTGCCTGGGACAAAAAAAAAAAAATTAAGCTTGTATAATGCTTCATAACAGGATCTAAAATGAGGTGGATTTCACGACAGGACAAGGCAGTGGGTTTGTGTGCCACTCACTTTTTTATATCTCAGTTTAAATTAAAAAGGTAGCAAACAAAATGAAGAACTGTAAAGTAATTCAAAATGAGACTGAGAGACTACACAACTATGTCTTTTTTTATTGTGTATATTTATTATTGTTTTTTTTTTTTTTTTTTTTATGTATGTTTTTCTTTAGAATTTAATATATTTTAGCATTACTTGCAGGTCTCTAACTTTTGGTAAAGCATAGTTTTTGTTAACCTATTCTTAAAGGGTTCACCCCAAAATGAAAAATCTGTCATTAATTACTCACCCTCATGTCGTTCCAAACCCATAATACCTTTGTTTATCTTTGGAACACAAATTTAGATATTTTTGATGTAATCAGAGAGCCAAATGTGAAGTGTTACATATAGGAAACTGAATGGCAACTTGTATTCACACACTGTGCTATATACTCCAAGCGTGAACAATGGCTCTTATGAGCTGGTTCTATAAATGAATTGTTCCTAAAGACTCATTCGATTTAAATCAGTCTGACAAATCCTTTACTGAATCCTTTAGAGCAGACAGACTGACTCACAGGCTGAACTAAAAGTGTTGCAACATCGTAGCTTTACTTCAATAAAGTTATTAGGCTACATATGTGACCCTTTCTGTGAAAACTCTACTAAAGTCTCAAAATCTAATTTTGAGATAACAAGCTTCAAAGGTTGATTTCAACCATTAATTTCACTATATTTTCAATCTTTGACATGGCAGTACTCAGTCAATATTAAAGATATCATCATTACATTTTCACAGGATGTTCTTTAGATTATAAAGGATGATTTTATGTAGATAACAGTAAATGACAAAAAAAATAAAAAATACTTTAGGAGGGTTTTCACAGACAGGGTCACATATTTAAAATGGGTTCAGTTCTGGGCAGTCACTTTTGTTTGCGAAATCTGTTGATGCTTGGCTAAAAATACACTTTCGGTTTTGAATTGAAGTGCCACTATTATGGATTTTCTAGTAAATGAAAACATTCTGCGAAGTTTTAAATCTGAAAGTGCACCGTGTATAAAGTTATTGTCTCTCAAAAGAAAGAGTCGACTCTGAATTACTGAAACGAGTTCTTTTAAAACAAATCCCAAGCCGTAGATGTCCACATGAACCATTAGCATATTGCCCACCCATTTGTTGGTATTTTCACATTGGCCTGAATGAAAATCCAAATTCATTCTTTGCCACTAGGTGTCACTTTTGGAGCAGTAAAATATCTGTTTCCTTGGTAACGCTGTACACAAATCAGCATAAGCTCACAAACACTGCTTTATCAGGCATTACAGGCATGATGAAATTAAAATGAGACCATTCAGCGAGACCATTTGAGCAAATCATTTGTAAGTTGCATTAATAAATATATTAAGGTAAAAATAAATGCAAATTTTTAAGACAATAAACGTGTTTTTTTGACCTTGCGTGTATGTCAACCTGCTGTTGGTGACTCCCAAAACCAAAATATGAACCTTTCATTACCCATAATTGGTACACTTAAATATTATTGATGTTGTTGTTATTTTAAATGTCATATTTTACAGTGCCAAAAGTAAGTGTTTAAACAAGTAATTTTTCAAAGGACAAAGTTAAACCATATAATTTTTTTTTTCTAGAGGTTTTATTAACAGTTTCATAAATTTTGCAAACATGATCACAAAATGATCCCAAAAATGAATGGCACCATGATTTTAACATTACCATCAGAAAACGTCTGACAGTTCTTTCAGTCTTTATTTGTTTTTTAAACATTTACCTTAATGTTTGAGTTATAGCTTGCAACAGTGCAGTTTTAAGGCTGTGAAAGCAAGCAGTGAGTAGATGAGTTTACCTGTTTGCCTCTGTTGTCCCATTATCCCCTCATTAGAAACATTTTTTCAGAAATGAAGCTTATCTTAAAAAACATCTTGAGTTAATGTTCACAGACCACAGATCTCATAAAAACCTAATTTCAGAATGATGATAGCCAAAGTGCTTTGTTTACTTTTTGGCCTTTAGAAATAAATCATCCCTGAAGTACACTGTGTACAAATCGATGTCCATCTACAAATGGTTTTCTAGTCTAGTGTGAAAGTACTTGACCGCTAAATACTCTTTGCTTGACCTCCTTAATGCTCTTGTATATGAATCTTTCCATCTATGTTCTAACATAGTGGAAAGCTTTCGGTGAGCGTGATTTTACCAAGTACTAGATGTTCCTGTTGAACATCTTGAACAACATTCCAATCAACCAATCAGAATTGAGGGATATTTTTTTCTGGAAATATCTGTTTTAGGCTTACATGTATAATCATGGTTAGGTGCTTCTACACCCTTTTTAATCAGGTAGGGGTGGGTTTAAGGGTAAGGATTGGGATAAGTTTATATTTTTGGACAGCAATGTTGATCCTGGATCAACAAAAGATGTTGATCCAGGATCATGCCTTACTTGGCAAAATCACGGTGACCAAAGCTTTCTCAGAAGAGTGAAATCAGTAGCAGCAATGGGGAGGGTTTAATCCTTATGCATAAATATCACACAAGCATTAGTGAGGTCAGGCATGGAATACGGATTTATGGAATACTTTGTCAGTCATCTTGGTAATTTTTAATATCTTGATCATGGAAGTTTCCTTGCTGTCTTGGGAGGGTCAGAGAGCCCTCAGATTCCATAAAACATATCGTAATTGGTGTTCCGAAGATGAATAAAAGTCTTGCATGACATGAAGATAAGTAATTAATGAAATAATTTTTTTATTATTGGGTAAACTATCCCTTTAATGCAGGTCACAAAAAAATCTAAGAGTTAAAGGGGTCATATGATGTTATTTTGTGTATTTGGTGTAATGCATTGTGTTCCAAAATTACGTTATTTTCCACGTACAGTACATTATTGTTGCTCCTCTTTGCCCCACTTTTATGAAACTGTTTAAAGTTGTTTTTAAATGTCTGTCGTTTTTAATGTGCTAAAAGACAAACCATTTGCTAATTCTGTGTATTTTCTCCACTGTTGTGGCAAGTCCACTGCCAACCCGTAAAATATGAACAATTTAGGAAAAATCGCATGACTGAAGTCGTTCGAATTTGTATGAATTGTAAAATATGTACGAATTGGTGTGAGATTGGGCTACTGTTGTCATTTAAATGAATGACCAAAACACATAAAAAGTTTTCCACTTTTAGTTGAAAACAGTGTCATTTAAAATCCCCACAAAATTAACCAATCCCATAAATGTAATATCTGGTCAAAGGTTTCTATTTACAATGTATTTTTTGCAGCGTTGAGTAATATAGCCAATCAGAGAGACATCTGTTTATTTCATAAACATAATAGACAATCTTATAGGTTTAAGTTAATCATCCACTCATTCTAAATGCTGGAGTATTGTTTAGAGGTCTACATGCTCATGAAATTTTAACAAATAGTGGATGCAGTGTAGAGCTTTGTTGATTTTAATGCAACTTTGTGAGATGGCATTAAGCTAAAATGGGTGTCATATATAAATAATTCAGGCTATAAATCCATTCAGAATTTGATAAGAATCCAATAACTATTTATCCAAAAATGCCACTTGGCATAACATTTCCTACATCAGCTAGCTGAGTGACAAGGTGGCCAGGTTTTCGCTGCAAAACCCACCCAATGGTGCTTTGAGGGGGTCCCCTGTAAAAATCACTTTCCAGGCTAAAATACAATTTTTTTTTAGCTAATACTTTAGAGCTTTAATAAATTGTGCTGTAATTTCAGTTAAACTGAACTTTCCTCAATTTCCTCAATTTTCTGTCATGGTTGTTAAATTCCTGTGAGGCACAGGGCAAATTCAGTCATTTAGACTCATGAACTGCAACATGTTTTAGACTTATGAAGCTCTAGAAAAGGCTTATTAGCCCCTCTTCATGTGGGGATCTTGGCTAGATTTGTGCATGGATGACTTCATTGTCGGATGACTTCATTGTCAGATGACATTATCAGAGGAACAGAATGGGGTTTGCATCACCTCTGTCTTGATTTTTGAGATTAGATTGAATGGTAGGACACCAACTGTTCTGCTTGTGACTCCAATTATACAGCAGTTGTTCAGTTCAGGACGTCAGGGTGACCAGTGGGATCTGAAAAGCTTTGTTTGAATGACACCAGCAGTTTCATGTTTTGCTTCTCTTCTGTTGAGAAATTATGTGCACTTCCAGCTCAAGTAGCAAGCTCAGGAGAAGAAACTTTATAGAAATGTATCCTTTATTCATTTTACCCATTGAACAGTGGGTAAAATGAGTAATCAATGACAAAAAATGTCACTTTGGGGTGAACACTTTAAAGCATAAAACTAAGCTGCTTACTGTACAGGGGAACATTTTTTTGTTGTTGATTTATAACTGTTTTGCTCAGATCCTGTTTAAATAAATCTGATGCTTTGAGACTTACCATATATACATGGTTATTATCTTATCAGTGAGATATTATGACAAAGGCAAGCAGATGTTTATTGTAAGGTGATTCACATTATTGTCCATAATAATGATGCTCTCTATGTAATGCTCTTTTTTAGTGGATCATTCTCCATAAGGGGGCTGTGCATTTAAGTTGGCACTTTAGCTGCATGCTCCAAAGAGACAGATTATATTTGCAAATGCATTAATGGATTATACTTGTATGTGTTTTTTTTCCCCCTTTCTACTCCAGGCGATCAGATATCAGCCTAAAGACTGACGTATGGAGGATTATGATGTTATTTTCATTTGAACATCATGCCGTGAGTCTAAATGTTGCAGGTTATTAGCACAAATTACTCTTTCAGACTGAACTGGAATAAGTTGTGCAACTCTCGATAGTCAATGAAAAGATTAAGGTATTTTTTTCACTGTAAAACTGGACTGGAATTGGGACATGAACAAAAAGAATGACATGATCTTTGAACAACAGTCAATCAATAAATCAATCAATCGATTGATCAAAATGATGCGACTTTTTTCTTAAAACAAGAAAGCTATATGTCAGTAGGTTATGAAAAATAATCTTGTTAAGTTTATACTTTTTTATGGATATGTATATTTTTGTTTTAAGCATGAACTCACTTAATTTTGCTAAATGTGTCTATCAAAGACACACTGTACTTTGTACTGTAAAACAAGACAAGAAGCTTCAAAATTAATTTATTTGTTCATTTTTCCCTCAGAAATGTAAAGCCTTTGGTGACTGATTGATTCATTGACCCGCATTCCACTTCCATCCACTAAGTCACATAGCAAGATGTAAGTTATGAGGTCTGCAAGAAGTTAAGCATCAGTGGTAATTTTCATTATACCAGAGTTGTAATTGTATAATCACAGGACAAAACAGATCAATAAAGGCAAGGCATAAAGCTATACTGATATTACCACTAGAACTATCTAATAATTCAGGTCCAATTATTTTATTATATTTTGATATTAACTGTGCCATTGATCTGTTTTTGTTTGAGTGTTTTATTCTCTGATTTCAGAGTCAGTATATATTACAGCAGGTACTGTTTAAAGTTTACCGCAGTGAGAATGGGCAGATTAAGGCACACTGCCATTTAATAATTCATAATGTTTTATTCAGTGACTTCTGGACCTTCTTAAATTGAATTCTCTAAGTTTTGCAGTTGCTTTTCTAAATATTAATTGACCAGCAGCTGTTTTCTTTCTGACTATTAGTGCATGTTTCTTAAATGAACATTTTCTTGCCCTTAGCCCATCCAGTATGTAAATAATTTTATTTAATTATCAGAACAGCTTTGTAGAACTGTAGCATTACATGCTCACCACTGGATCATCTAAAACAAATGGGTGCCGTCAGAATGAGAAATCAAACATCTGATTAAAACATCACAGGAATCACAATTCCAGTACATCAGTTAATGTCTTGTGAAGTATAAAGCTGAGTGTTTGTAAGAAAAAAGTCTTTAACTTTAAACTGTTGCTCTGTTCAAAATATAAGTCCATCATCCGTACATCCCAACACTTCCTCTGATTAAAATGTCCATACCCTTTTGTCATCTTCCATCAAAACATGTTTTTTTTTTTTTTTTGATTTCCAGAAGAAAAAAATTAAAATAAAAAATCCTTAAGACAAGCTAAATAGCTCATAAATAATTGTAACATCTTGCCGTAAGCATAAACATTAAATTTTGTTTTGCTTAAACAATAAAAAGATATTATAATGACAGTTGTAATATCTGAAAACCAATCTTAATTTTTGTTTTATTATTTATTTATTTTTTTTCTGGCAGTATATGTTAAATTTTTTTTGTGATATCTTTTGATCAATCTATTAACCACTTTTTAACCTAATAATACTCAATGTAATGGATGAGCAGTCATGAATTTGAACCCAAGCTGTGTACCATGTCATGTACTCAGTGACATGGAATTTACTGTAACTGAAGGTTTCCTCTAAAGATCATTTGGTTGACCTGACCACTGTGACCCATGTCATTCTTCTGTTCTGTCTGGACAAAGGAAAAAAAAATGTGGTTTCACCACTGCAATGTGACAAAACTGAGACAAATATTTAACATTGGTTTGGCCCTGTTTAATGGTAGGTAGCAATTTTCTGCTGTCTGCGTGTTCGTTTACACCAAACAAACAGAGAACAAAAGCTCTTGTGGCATTCCACACCAGCTCTGTCTCCACGCTCCACACAGATGGTCTGCCATACAAAGGTGGACCACCTCAAAGAACTGAGGAAATAAACTCTCCAACAATTTCATGCAGAATAGCACAAATTCCTGGTCTTTGTGCTTCTCCATCCTGTCCTCGTCTGCATATTTTTTTCCTCTTTTAGAGGAGTGCGTGCAAACTGAGTGAAAGTCATTTTTAAAGTGATTAAGTCATACTTGTACAGTGCGTTTTACATGATAAAATACTGCTGGGATATTCTAATGAAGCACATGTGCTTATGGGGTTAACCTTGATATTTTTTTATTATATAAACATACATGTACATGTAGAAAAAAAAAAAGTTTAGTAACAGTTTTCACCCGTAAATTGCTAATAAAATCCACAATTAATTAATTACACATCAAGGACAGGTAACGTGTTGAATTAAATGCAAAGTTTTGCAGAAATACATATATATATATATATTTAGCAAAATATACTCCACTATCTTTTATAGACAATACTGGAAAGAAAGAGAATATATAAATAAATAAATGCAGTGTAATACATGTAATGCATAAAAAATAAAAATCTTTCAAATGCTTGAGTATTTCTTGACAAAAGTAAATTTAATGTAGGTAGTATAATTTGGACCAATATCCCAATATCCTTAAAACGAATTAATATAGCTTAAATAAAGTTTATTTTGTGACAACTTGTGCTTTTTCTCCTCTGAATTTAAAGCACCTTGTTAAAAGTGTTTTTGTTTAAAACAAGGAAGAAAAAATTGTTAGACCTAATTCAAGACATTATTTGAAAACAAGTCTCATTATTTGCGCAGGTATAGAAACATTGTCCAGGTAACTTGTGTTTCACGTGATAACTGGTTTAATTTAACTCATAAACATTTTTATTATATCGCATTCTACATTATTACGTTATTTGTTAATTCATTTATAGAGCTATAGTGTAGAATAATATCACATAAACAAACCACAAAGTAGACACAAATATTACGACAACGGTAACAAGTGATCCAGTGTGACTTCGGCCACTTGTACTGTGAAAACTTTCAAATGAATGAAATGGTTTGAATTGTAGCCACTAGAGGGATACAAGCACGAACACACACACACACACCCCTTCCCAACTCTCGAAACACTGTCCAACACTTGGGAGAAGCATGTGTGGAAATGCTCCTGCCGTCAGTGCTTTACCTGTGACTTCAGCACAACACGAGAGGAGGATCGGAAAGAGGAAAAACTCATGTAGGATTGAAACATGGGCTGGCCTGCTTCCATCACATTCTCACTCTTAAAAGACTGAAGGATCTCCAGCGGAGCTCACAGCATACATGAGGATCCGCGATGCTCTGGACACCTCCGGACCTCCTGCAGACCATCTCAATCACTTCAACTTCTAACGCCGAGACAACTTCAGCACAAACAGCATCTGAATGTGCTCCATCCTCAGATTTGACAGCCCGTCATGTTTGGACGTGTTCTGCATTCATGAATTGTTCTTAAACATTGTTTTGCGAGTAGAGAAAAACAGAAGTACAGTGAGTGTGACTGAAGCTCTTTATTCATTGATTGCTGACCGAATCAATGAATTTAGACGCGATCTCGTCAGAAGACTCACTTTAGCCTCCAGAAGAAGTAAAAAGAAAAACTCCAGCGCACAGAACAGCTCTTATAGTGAAGTAAAGAGCTTCATGGATTTGTGTATCTGGAACATTCGTCTTTGACTAAACGATTGTGAAAGACGAGGAAAAGAAAAGAAAACAACAATAACAAGTGGAAGGACTTTGTAGAGGGAGAGCGCGTCCCGTGCGCGTTTCTCTGGGACATTACAATACCCTTCTGCATCCTCATCATCATCCTAATCATTATCATCATCTCTCTTGTGTTGAATAAAATGAAAGTTTGGACTTTTCTCCAGTGTCTCGCCATCCTGCTCGTCCTGTGTGTGGGATCAGACTGCGGGACGGTCCTGAGAAAGACTCGATCCAAACGCGAGCTGGTGAAGATCAGGGAAGCCAAAGCGGTCTTCCCGGGGGCTTGTGCCACCCGGCTGCCCCGGGGCAAGCGCTCCCTGCCGGCGCTGGACCGCCGGCTTCCCCGCCAGCGCCGCCGCTCCTCTCCGGCGGAGGATGCGAGCTCTTCTCGGGGAAGAGCCGTTTATTTTACGGGCAGAGGGGACCAGCTGAGACTGAAGCCCGGCGTGGACATACCAAAGGGCAATTTCACCCTCCAGATGTGGGTCAAAGCGGAGGGTGGGCAGCGTTCCCCTACCGTTATAGCTGGTAGGAACAGATCTATGCGTTTTATTTTTGAGTTTGAGTGAAATGAATGTTGGTGGAAGAGTAATGCATGTGAGTGGTGAGGCTTGACCAGGTGGCTTTAGCAGTGTTAGGATAGTGCGTAACTTCCTTGTACCTCTTACAGATCAATCAGTTCCAATGTCGAATGATTAAGTAATCGCGTACATCAGCGCGGAGACTCCACACACATACACACGCACACCCACTTTAATTAATTTCTGATTTGAGTTTGAGCTGGTGTGACAGGAAAATGATGACTTCGTTAGTCTAAATGTAGTCTATCCAAAAGCTTACGTTTGCTGTTTCAGCTCTAAGCTCAACAGAGAGAGCGGGACAGGACTTTCCCCCTCCCCGCGTCTTTGCGCGTCTGGCGAGGCACCCGGTGTACACGTACGACCCTTGAATCCCCGAAAGACCCCAACCCAGCCCCCTAACCCCCGCCCCCCGGAGGAAAACACAGTAGAAAAGTGAAGCTGTACTGAGCTTTTCAGGCGTCTGAACTGTGGCTAAACACGTTACCAAATCGCATCGCTTTGCAATTACGTTCAGTACCTGCAGAAAACACAAATCTGAGTTTGCAAACACCATCGCATTTCTATAGAGATTGTTTTTTCATTGAGTAAGCATTACAACGTCGCTTTCGATTCCGCTTTCTGCCGACAGAGAGCGTAAAAGACACGATATGTCGGTCTTTTTGAAAGTCATGGGCAGAAAAAAAAATGCTGGCTGCGAGAAGTGTGTTTTTCTACGCAGTCACGCACGACTAGACAGACCGGAGTGAGAATTCACTACTGATGCGGCAGTGGGCATCACTGATTTACGCGTGGCATCTGATGTCAGTGCGCCCCCCTCCAGTAACCCACCACACTGAGATGACATCATCTCTTTCAGGATTGCAGTGGGTTTGCACTGGTACCGAATGCCTTACCAGCATTACGGAGATTAACAGTATAAAATCTCCCATACACGCACACATTGGATCCATAATGCATGCATGATGATGCTGTATATGGATATGATCAATACTTCATACAGTGGGGCCCACAAATCTGATATCACATTCAATAGTCCTTTTATGTATATAATGAATTAAAGGCAGGGAGTTATGGCTTCACTGCAAGAAAACAAATCTGTAGAAAGACAGATAAAGTCCTAGGAGAAAATATGCAATACATCATCCAGAATAGGTAAAACACTAGTAAAAATCAATATGGAGAATTCCTTCATATTGACACAGTACAGAGTCCTCTATTTTACAGACTTTTCTGAGGGGGTTGATTGAGAGAGAGTCTGAGCACAAAAAGAAAAAAAAAAAATCTGTCATGACTTTCCCTATTTTTTTCTCTTCATACAACTGAATTCAGTGGGCACCAGTCTAAAATTCCCTAAATATTCCTTTAAATATCAACATTTTTAAAAGGTATTTGAAAGACCTGTTTCACTGAATCTCTGTTGTGTTAGGATATTAAAAAGAAGAAAAAAAAAAAACACATTAAAGCAAGAAAAAGTGATTGAAGTGACTCTGGCTTATGTAGACAAGCTTAATCTTTTAAATCTAATTCATGCCTCTAAGAATGAAGACATAAGTCAGTTGTTTTGAGAGAAGCCACTGCTTATTTTCAGCAGTTGCTGTTCTTGTTGTTGTTTTTGCATAGCGTTAACCTTAATGTCGAGACTTAATGTTGTTTTTGTGTTGTTTTGAGCTATGTCATTCCATTACACAGAAGATTTAAGAGCGAGGAATGGTGGAGTATTTTAAGACATTTGATGAAGAAAAACATAAAGCTTATCAACATCCTAATGTCTGTAAATTCAGCACCCTGAACAGCGCTGAGTTTGTGTCTGCAGTATGTAAGATAGATTTGGATAAGTGCTTTATAGACCATCAATATTATTTATGGTCATGACTTGGCAGCAGAAGATGGCCATCATCAGACAGCAAATTAGACATCTTGTTTAGACTGTTGATTTTTAGCTTTGGAAACAGTACAGGGGGAAAAAAAACACTGTCTTGATTTTAACAAAACCTTATGTTGACTTTGATCAAATGATTAACACTGTCCGTCTAGTACAAGGATGTGTTCAACGCGTTAGATTGATGAGAGAGCAAGAAAAAAGTGCTTAGTTGACACTGATCTTCCATGATGATGAGATACAAATAGACTTACACAGCAGATCTGATCTGAGATACAGAATGCAAGCTTGACCGGTTAGGTGACATCAAAGGAAGTACATTTAGGTTTCATGATGCTTAAAACATGTACATTTTGTTTTAACTAGAAACTTCCTCTCATCTCTCTCCTCTTATTATTAATTGTACAGTTATATATTGTCTATGAAGCAATGCAATTTCACTAATTTTTCCAGATAAAATATTGCCTTTTTTGAATAGCCATATACTGTTTACTGTAAAATGTAAGGATTGTGGACGTTGGAATACCCCTAAAGCTCTTGTGCTTGTTTAATTAATTAATATTTGTGGTGAGTTGAATGTTATTTTTTGAGAACTTAAGAATGGTTAACCGACAATTTATTCAGAAAACAAAACCTGTCAACCTGTCAAAAGTAAGTAAAAGTGACAACAGATATTATAAAATAAGTATTATAAAATAAAAACACAATTAACAAAATACAATATCATGAATGAGTAACCATGAATGTAAGTTTTTAGCAAATTATTCCTAATATGTGTTACTGTTTTGTTTAAAGGCACCTTTATGCAGGGTTATGTTATTTTCATACATCATGTCCCTTCGTCCTCTACCTGAAATGTTGAAGTATTGAAGTACAGTTGGCTTTTCCCACACATTTGTTCTCATTTTTTTTTTTTTCCACAGGTCTCTTTGACAAATGCTTCTATGCCTCCAGTGATCGTGGATGGTTGTTGGGAATTAAAGCTGTGAGTGAACAGGGAAACCGTGACCCACGTTTCTTCTTCTCCCTTAAAACGGATCGAGCACACAAAGTTACCTCCATTCATTCAAATGCCCGCTACTTGCCCAATCACTGGGCCCATGTAGCTGTGACTTACAATGGCCTCTACATGAAGTTATATGTCAATGGTGCTCAGACAGCTGTTAGCAGGGAACAGTCAGGTGATGTCTTCAGTCCCCTTACTAAAAAGTGTAAGGTAAGTTTAATTATTTTGTGTTTCAGAGTTTTACATTTTACATAACAAATTTGTAGAATTATACACAATATTTTTTTTATTATTATAATAGTAGTATTAGTTAAAGGTGAAGTGTGTAATTTCCGTGCGTCTAGTTTAGGGTTGGGCAAACTCTCTCCTGGAGGGCCACTGTCCTGCAAAATTTAGCTTCTACTTACTTAAACACACCTACTTAGAAGTTTTTACCGTACCAAATAATACTTTGATTAGCTGGTTGAGGTGTTTCATTTGGGGTTGAAGTTTAACACCTTAGGACAGTGGTCCTCCAGAAGCAGAATTGTACACCCCTGCTCTACGTGAGTCAAAAAGACAATTTTCTTGCATGTTAATAGGACCACAAGGATTAACTAACACAGCTATCTGCATTTAGCACTGGAAAGTATCTTATCAGAAAAAAAAATACGGTAACACTTTATTTTACGGTTACACCTATTAGTTGCTTATTAGCATGCATATGACTAGAATGTTAGCCATTTATTAGTGCCAATTAAGCAGATATTAATGCCTTATTCTACATCCCTAATCCCACCCAATACCTAAACTTAACAACTACCTTACTAACTATTAATAAGCAGCATATTAAGAATTAACTGAGGGAAAAAGTGTTACCTATTCTGAAGTGTTACCAAACTTACACTCTTCACCTTTAAAAAGGTTCCAGATCTTACATAATGCACATACTGTAAGCAAATAAAAACAGATAAATGTAAATGTTAATGATTCCCTCTGATTTAAAATTCAAGGTGCTGATGGTGGGTGGAAATGCCTTGAATCATAACTACAGAGGCTCTGTGGAGCGTGTTGGTTTGTGGCGACAGGCTCTGTCTCAGAGGCAGATCATGAGGGACATGCATGGACATGAGGACCCTGAGGACCTGGTTGACCTGGTGATCCGTGAGACATTTGAACACCCAGCACGGAAATGGCTGGCTGTGAAGGATGGCAGCTTCCCGATCCCAGATGAGGGTACTCGTGCAGGGTTGGGGTCTTTGGATGCTACTCTGGAGCCTCCAGCTTGCGGACAGACGGTGTGCGATAACACAGAAGTGGCACGCAACTACAATCATTTCTGGAGCTTCCGCCGCCCCAAAACAGTACGGTATCGTGTTGTGAATGTGTTTGACGACTTTCAGCGCAAACCCACAGTCACAGATCAACAAATTCACCTGCAACATCAGCATCTGTATGAAGCCTTTAACATGTACAACATTACTTGGGAGTTGACTGTGCACAATGTAAGCAATTCCTCTTTATATAACCGTCTGGTACTTGCCAACTGTGACATTAGCAAAGTGGGTGATGAGGACTGTGACCCTGAATGTAACCACACTCTGACTGGCTTTGATGCTGGTTACTGCAAGCCCAGGACACGATGTCCTGAGCATAAACAAGGGAATGGCATTTGTGATCCAGAGTGCAACTGTGAGAACTATAGTTACGATAATGGAGATTGCTGCAACCCTAGCATCACCGATGTGACCAAGACTTGCTTCAATCCAGCTTCTTCATTAAGGTGAGATTTTAAGATCAGGCAGTCAGACATCAGAGGGTTTTAAAGACACCCTATCTGGTTGGCTAAATCTGGTTTGTTCTGCAGACTGTATGCATGAATAAATCTGTAAAAAATATTTCATATGTTGGGGACAATGAAGAGCATACATTGCTAGTCTTGATGTGAACAATAAATCTGACAGTGATATACATTAGGAAATAGACATTAGGCTTGTCAGTACACTGAACTGTTATAAAATTGAACAAAAACTTACACATTTCCTTATGGCATTGCTATTGCCCAGCTCTAAAAGGCTAAATGTGGACAATTAGGCATTCAAATATTTTAAAAATATTATACATTTCTGTAAAGCAGCTTTGAAAAAAAATGCGTGTTTTGAAAAGTAGTATACAGATAAAAGTGACTTATCTAACTGGACCAGAACCATGTTAGGTGGCCTATACAAGCGCAACTTCTAGTCCGGGTGTGAGGAGCATTGACTTACACTGGCTTGGTTTCACATTCTCCTGTCAAGAGAAAATCATCATGTAACAGTAATCATTCACATGTGGGAAATATTTGTCAGTTATCTACATTCTTACCTTTAGTATATTACCATAAACTTTTTTCAGCCATTGGCAGTTTATTTAGTGTCGGCTTCAGCACCAGGATGGCCAGTTTCCTACTGTCACAGTCATTGCAGGAATGCTCGAAAAAGACAAAGCTAAATTCCAAAAAACAGAGTTTAATAAAGAAATCCACAGCAGATACAGAAACAATTCAGCTTCCAGAGACAATACTTTACACTGAACACAGGAAAGGTTGAAGTTAAACACACCGACAACTAAGGTAAATTAATGACAGACAGCTGAACAGAATGAACTAATGTCATAAGTAACCCTGACAAAACAAGTGGGAAAGAGAAGAGGGAAAAAAACAAAACAAAAAGGAAACCATGAAACTAACTAAAAGTCCATTAACAGAAACTAACTAATATATTCGTGACATTACACTCCCTGGGAATGATGTGTCCTTGCACTACAGAAAGTGTCCTTGCACTACAAAAGATCCAACTGAGAAGAGAGGGCGGGGACTCTGGAGGAGGGCATGGAGCAGGAGAAATACTGGAAGTAGGAGAAGATGGAGAGAGGAGATGAAAGAAGGAACCAGGGTGGAGATGACGGAGGTAGGAATCAGGTCAGATCCAGTAGCAGGAGGAGGAGTCAGGTGTGCACCCAGATGGATTACAACGATTACAGCCCATGACATAATCGATAGAGGGAGGAGCCATGGTGGATGTAAAGCTAACATCACCAGGGTGCCGACTGATGGGGACAAAGCCACTTGAGGAGCCCAGGGCAGAGAGAGGGTGCAGAAAAGCCAGGGTTGACACCGTTGGTCCGGAGGGCCAAAGCAGAGTCGACAGCTCCTGCTACTGAAGCCGGGACCCAGAAGATCGTGGCAAAGCCAGAGCAACTGAAAATCAAGGAGGAGTCACAGGGAAGGAGCAGCTAGATGGAGCCAGAGAGATGGAGGGATGAGGTGAAGCCAGAGGAGTGGAATCCTATAGCAATAGAGAGTATACAAATTACCAAGGTTGAGCCAGAAGGGCGAGGAGCACGGTGGAGCCACATTGGAAACGAAGGAGCTAGGAGCCTAGATAGAGTGAATGAGGGCTGAGGTGGAATCCAGGGCTTGAAGACTGGAGGCGGAGACATAGGATCCTCATGCCAAGGTGGAGCTGGAGACTATAATACCTGAGGTGAGACAAAGCAGCAGGATGGCCTTGACTGAGGGTGAGCTGAGGGGTTTGCAGGAACCAGTGGAGCGAGAGCTGAAGAATAAGCAGATATGTGGAAAGGATGCAGGAGAGGGAGACTGGGAAGGAACACAAAAGGTTTAAGAGATTCAGTGATCAGATTCATGGATAGAACCAATGTAATGACAGATGATTCAGGGCTGGATGGAACTTGCGGGATGATGACTGACTGGGCTCTGGGTGTGAAGTGTGGCTGGAGATGTCCTCCACTGGAATGATGGTAAAAAGGCAAGCATCTACTCCACAAGTGCACCTCCCTTGGACAGCTTGGTTTTAGTCAAGGTATTAAGTCTTACATAGTATAAAGTACAGAGGCAGCTGTCCAAGTAGTGAGTTTGGTATGCCAGGTTTAAAATGACCTCATGTGGTCCTTGAGGCAGTGATCCTCTTGATCCATGCGGAGGAGCTTGACAGCGGGATATCTATTTAGGGGAGAAAAAAAGCAGCAAATTTACTACTTTGATCTGGTCTTCTGTCACAATCTCTGGAGAAATGCCTGAAGAAGAAATTGAGACCCAGAGTTTAATAAAGATTCAGAAATCCACCACAGGTACAGAAACAACACAACGTCCAAGGATGAGACTGAATTCATAACCACAGCTTCCTATTTATACAGATCCATATAGCTAAATATTTCTGCCAAAACTCCAGATCTATCTCCACATTTCAGTAGCATTAAGTATTTATCAAAAGAGGGAGGCTGAATAGCATGTATAGCTAGTGGCCATGACTCTCTAGGTTGCGAGTGGCATCCTTGCTTTTGTATGGCTGCCACTCTTGTATGCTGAGTTCAGCTTCAACCCTAACCAAACACACCTGAACAGGTTAATCAAGGACTACTCTGGATTACTCAGGTCTGGAACTAAAGTGTGCAGGAAAGTAGCACCCCCAGAAATAGGGTTGTGCTAAAACCTTACCTGGAGACCCCCACCACTACAATTTGGATGTCTCTCTCATCTGCCAAACCCAATTCAAGTCTTGCAGTCTCCACTAAGGAGCTGATGAGTTGAATCAGGTGCGCTAGTTGAGTGAGACATCCAAATTGTGCAGTGCCCTGATGAAAAAAAATCTGTTCCTTACCAGGTCATGAGTTGGCTCTAATGCCGAGTCAGACTGCACGATTTTCAAAGTAGTCGCGTTACAGATCTTTTCACACTGCATGACTATTTGGTTTAGCATTTAGTCGCTGCTGTGTTCACACTGCATGATAGATCGGCGACAGGGGGATTCACACTGCATTACTTTACAATAGGAAGCATCGATGACAACTTTGTCTTACTGCCAAACACACGCAAGAAGTGACATGGAAACAAAGCGAGTTCACATGTGCAAGACTGGAGTTCTCACGTGAGACTGGGATTATTATTAAAAATGGTAGCAAGCAAAAGAAGCTTGTCATACAAATTGCATGTGCACTCATTTGCAACGAAAAGAAGATTATGGAGGAGGATATTTACCTTCTATACCTTCGTAACTCCTCCCCCAACATCCTGCAGCCCTGAATATTGCTCTTATTGGCCGTAGGTAAATGTTATTTTCAGTCAGAACACATTTCACACGGCATGATTTTGAATCGCAGACAGGTCCAGATATTTAGCATGCCGAGTTCAGACTGCATGCCAAATGACTGCATGCCAAATATCTCACGGGTGTCGACCACACGTCGTCGATTCTCTCAGATCACGTCTGTGATAGTTCACACTGTGTGACTGTCACTCGTGTGAACGAGCACCGATTTACCTGTGATTTCGGGCAATTGTCAGTGATTTCTCAAAACCTGTCGGCGAGTCAAAATCGGGGCTGAAATTGAACTCGCATAAGCTGGTCCTTTTCAGGTGCTAGTTGCTTAGGACCAGCACATGACCAAGTAAGGACCAGCTTAAAACCAGCACATGACCAGCTTAAAGCAGCAGTCATGGTTCAAAACATACCTAACCAGCATATGCTGGTTTTTTCAACAGGGTGGCTGGAGGTCTCCAGGACAGATTTGAGAAGGACTGCTATAGGTAATCTGTAAAGGCAATTGTGGATTATTACTGAGCCTCTCACAACTCTTCAGTTATTGCAGTGGGATCTTTTCTTCTTGCTTTTGATAAGCACTTCAAGAAAAATGTTTTTATCAAGGATCCCTCTAGGGCAATTGTTTCCGCCTGCTGTTTGGCGATTTGCTCACGGTTTTAAACACCAGCATTTTTTTTGCCAAAAGATGAAAAGAGTAAAAGGAAATAAGATTTCTAAGTCTGAATACCTGAGGCCGTTGGATAGAAAGCACAACATGTTTACAATTCCACCAATGAATAAAGTCTGGTTTAACTTTTGGACTATATGAAAGGTAGCTATGTTCATTTGTTTCACAAAAATAGGTATAGCCCCAAGGACACACATACTGTAGTAATCCTAAACTATGAGATTTGTTTTGTGGGGGATTTATTGCCTTAAGTAGTTTTTTGTTGACTTTTGTTTTGTTGGCTAGACTGCAACGTAAAAGCCAACATTTCAAGGAAGCTTATTTGATCATTGTTTAGACTGGTCACCAAGCAACAGTTTTGTTTTCAGAGTGTATTGATAAACTTTTGTTTATAGAAGTGCACGAAAGTTCATGAGAAAAGTTTAAAATTTCCATGTTGGGAGAAAAGAGTGAATGAATTGATAAGTGAAAACAACCTTGTTACATCTTGATTCATCCCAGTATTTCAGTATTGTCCTTGAATTTCTTCTGCATTCCTTAATTGAGCTTCTATTTCAAAGGAAAGCAGTGTTTTCTATTAGCCTTTTTGAATGCTTTCCAGGCCGCAGAATCGCATCCAATAATATTCTTAAAGCTCTTCAAATAACTGTGTGCGGGCTGAGGTGACATCAGTCACGAAAAACATGCAGGTGGTTTTTCCCAAATATTATCCCATCGCAATCATCAAGAGACTGTTTATCAGTGGATATCCAATCCAGTAACAGAAATCAGCAGTTGGCCAAACCCGAGCTTTCAATGGAAATATTGCAACTGATGGATGAAAGATGGTTTAGAAAGATTAGAGTGAGAACAGAAGAAGAATTTTCAGATAAGCACCCCAAGTGTTTGTTTATTTTGTTTTGATGATGGGACATCTAGGGAGACACGCTGATGGCTGCACCGCAAACATTCATCAACATTCCTTCTTAATTGTGGAATTCTGGATGAACACTATGCTACATGCGTGGCGCAGCAATGACTGTGTGGTCATACGTTTATTTTTGTAGACCCGGTGCCTGTTACCACTTTGCTTGTTTGGAAATCTAGCTAACTGGAGACATCGGGTTGGAGTCTCTGAAAAATGTGAATGATATCAACTTATGTTGTCTTACATGTTTTAGGCACGTGTTGTAAGTTATTTCTCCATGCTTTTTGAAGAATGTATACAGTGCCAGATTGTTTTTTTGCAAGCAAACAGCCCATGTGTAAGGAGAGATTTGTGTTTTTACTTTAAAATGATCACTGATCAGATTTGATGGCATATACATTGGACACTGCTGTGGTTAACCTATAAGCCAAAAGTTAAATGCTTGTGTGAATCCACACCATGTCCACATGCTTGTATACATTAATTTATGCCTTGCTTTGGATGCCTGCCCATTTTTGGGCACGTTGTTGATGTGCAATAAGAAAAATGTCTGTCATGGCTTTAGTCCAGAGATTAGTCACAGGTGAAAGTCCATACTACATTATCATCAGCGACACCCGTGCTTTTCCCTTGGCTATTGTGTGTGTTGGGTTAACTGATGAATAGGATTTCCTGAGCTGTCACATGGGTCACCTCAGGGAGGTCCTTCATCAGGTGCTTTACAGTTGTGTGAACTCTAAGTGCCAATGGAGCCAATAAACATAACGGACGTTAATGGTTTTGCCCTAATGGAGTGTTCTGGTGTAAAACAGGCTCTTGACACTTTGAGTTGAAGGAGCTACATGCTCATAAAAGCACCTGTCTCTTGAAAGACACTTACATTTGAACACCTGCTTTGGTCTCCTAGCTTGCTGTTTAAAATGTTAATGCGGACCAGACTGGGGAAAGAGAACATGGTTGTAATGGATTCTTGAGAGTGATGTTAACAGTTGCTGGACAGCTTCTCTGCTGGAACGGAATACAGAGTGCAAATGAATGATCAGAACTCAATGCTGATTGCTCTTGCATGCACAGAATTTGCAATGCAGTGATAATTATGGTGATGATTTAAACTTTTAAGGTGAAGGGTCAAAGGACAAGATTTTCATTATCTACCGGACTTTAGGTCTTGAATCTCATTAAGGATTTCAAATCAGTATCACTAGTTAAAACTCAAAGAATTGAATAAACAAATAATTGAATAAATTGTGATAACCACTCTCATACCCACCTCTTATTCGTATGCTACGTACATAAGAACAGGTAGACACTGAAAGACATTAATCTCATTTAATTCCAAAGGAGCAGCTGTCCTGTTTTATCCTCTGTAGAACAAGTTTTCCAACAACTTTGCCCTGGGTGAATTTAGATTAATTGGTATGTCATAATAAGTGTCAAATGAGCAGTGGCTGACAAATAACTGAGGCCCACCAATGCTGGATTCTGTGAACTTATTGTCAGCACTCCATGTAACAAGACGGTTGAGGTTTGAGTACATATTTACTCTCCGTAGAATATAAGAGTATAAGAGTAAGTTAAAACGCATAAGTACTTGTTCTGTTTACATCATAGACACTGTGCTAATTTTTACCATGTGTCTTCATCTCTGACTCCAGGGCCTATCTGGATGTGAAAGAACTAAAAGAGATACTCAAGCTGGACGGTTCCACGCACCTCAATATCTTCTTTGCAAATTCCTCAGATGAAGACCTTGCTGGAGTCGCTACCTGGCCATGGGACAAGGAGGCACTGACACATCTAGGTATAGAAAAATCTGCATTAATGCAGTCAAGTTCAAGAGTCTGAAGTCAAGAGTTTCTGCAGTCATATATGTCTTAAGCCTCATACACACCAGGACAATTATCATACGTGCTAATCGCTAGCATTTTTCAATTTTTTTTTTGATGCATCTTTGTGTTCATACCCAAGGGATTTTCGCCTTTGTTTAGTCACGAGGCATTAAACATCAGCGATAATCGCGCTCTATGTTAATCCCGGTGGCCATAAGCCTTTACTCTTTACCTTCTTTCAGTGGTTCCTGTTCTCAGGCTGCATGTGCAAATGTCCAATCTGCAAGTGGCCATAAACCATCTGGAATATTTAAGAACAAGCACATTAGGGCTTACACTGTATTCTTTTTCCTCATCTCTTAGGTGGTATAGTTCTGAATCCATCTTTCTATGGTACATTTGGCCACACTCATACCATGATCCACGAGATCGGTCACAGTCTAGGACTGTACCATGTGTTCAGGGGTATCTCTGAGGTTGAGTCCTGCAACGATGCATGTTTAGAGACTGAGCCTTCACTGGAAACTGGAGATTTGTGTGCTGACACCAATCCCACACCCAAATACAAGTACTGCAGGGACCCTGAGCCTGGCAATGAAACGTGTGGCAACCGTAATTTTGTTCACACGCCCTTTAATAATTACATGAGTTACGCAGGTAAGAACATATCTATGGAAACTTGGTTGCACTTTATTTTACAGTTTCTGTACTTACACATACTTACAGTGTACCTACCAAAGAAAGTACTGGTAATTACTAAAATGAAAAAAATAAAAAACATAGTATGTACATAAAATAACTGTAAAATGTAGCACTGTATAATAAAGTGCTACCTAAAACTCTCCAAATCTTGACTGTAATAAATGATAACACCAATTATCAATACTAACCAGTCAATTATTAGCATGCATATTACTGACATATTGGCTAATTATTAGTACTTTTAAAATCTATACTCATGTTACCTCAAGCTGGAAACTGTCAAAAATAAAAATCATTGATTGATATCCATGTTGGCCTTCGAGCTTCTGAACAGCAATGACTTTTCAAATGCTATGGATCTATCAGGAACTAGGCCAAATAACTGTGCTTTCACTTCATTTTTCCCCAGATGATGACTGCACTGATTCCTTTACGCTTAACCAGGTGGCTCGCATGCACTGCTACTTGGACCTCATCTACCAGACCTGGCAACCTGACTACCGGCCCCCGCCAGTCCCCATGGCACCTCAAGTGGTAGAACAGAGACAGGACTCCATTACTGTGGAGTGGTTTCCGCCTATTTCTGGCCACTTCTATGACAGGTGAACTGTTGTTGCAATGGCATAGCACGTACCCTGGGGACTATTTTTACAAATATATGGAGTAAAATGCACATGAGCATTTAGACAGATGCAATCTGATATATAAAATGTCATGGAATATAAATGCTGTACTGTAGGCAGAGAGGAGACATGTCCAAGCGTGTTCTGTTTAGTAAATATTGAAAGAGGAGAAGTCAGAGATATTTTGCAGTCATTTATCTTTTAAATGCAGTGAGAGGATAGATTGGAGGAAGTGCAAAACAACTGAGAATTTTCAACGTCTGCCAAATTGACACATGGTGTCAATTAATGGCAGCCCGGATGCATCGCAAATACAGTGGAATTATTTACAATGCCTTCCAAAATCATCTTTTTGGCTCTAGAATATTCACATTTTGTGACTCAGACCTGTGGAACTTTGTTGAGTTATTTTGCATCGGTTTTATTGAGCTGAATGCAGTCAGAGATATTTATTTGTGGGCCTGTAGACAGTCCGCAAGGGACCGTTATGTGAGAGACAGGTGGAATTCACTGAGGCAAGCGGCAGGGTAATCCCCTTAGAAGGAGCATGTTGAGACATGTTGCTCTCAAACTCTCCACTTAGACCATGTGACATTGTTTACTGTATATCCATATAACATTCTAACACTAGTCTGGCTGCTTAATTGGCAACCAGATTTGTCAAAATTGCTTAATGAGTCACTGGAGCTGATAAGGGAATTCTTGCTCAAGATCAGAAATATAAATATTCTCAACAGTAGTTTTCGTATAACAACCTATGTTTTCCAACAAGTAGTGGTGTAGTAGAAAGTATTATCAAAAGTAAAAAGTGCAAATGGTTATCAATTACATTTAGTGTTATTTTTTTATTATATAAATAAATAAATAATAAAAATAATTTTCTATTAAAAAAGTAGATACTGCCAACTACCAACAAAAACATTTAATTAATTAAATTAATTTTATTTTAAATATGGAAATATTTTAATATATACTGTTGATAACAAAAATTTTAACAATGTTTCTAGCATATAGAATAAGGATTTCGAAATAAATGTATTTATACACATTATTTATTGATACAATTTATTGTACACTAAATTTGAGTCATAACCCTCGGAAATAATACTTTTGTACTACGCCACTAATTGTTGGCAAACATAAGAAAAACTACTGTACAGTACACTGTTGAATACAGTTATGATTTTGGGAAAGACTGAAAATATGATGAAATCATGTAGTCAAACAACTGCAGTATATACAAGTGCATCTCAATAAATTAGAATGTCGTGGAAAAGTTTATTTCAGTAATTCAACTCAAATTGTGATTAAATAAATTCAATGCACACAGACTTTTAATTGTGATGATTTAGGGTCACATTTAACAAAAGAAAAAAACAGCAATTCACCCAGCAAATTAGAATACTTCATAAGACTATTAAAAAAAAACATTTTTAGTGATATCGTTTAAATCGTATTCTTTTATTTACAGCGCAAATCCGTGAATGAATATTCCGAAGTGAAGTAAACTTTAACGGACACTGTGTAGGGACCATGTCAATTGGAAAGCAGCTCATGCACGGAGCTCTCTTCTAATGAGCTGATTATCAGAATCAGGTGCGTTAACAAAGAGAGACATGCAAAATATGCAGAGCGGGGGGGCGCGAGGACCAGGATTGAGAACCGCTGTTCTAATTCATTGAGATGCACCTGTAATAATAGTAATGTAAAAAAAAAAAATCAATGCAATGTTTTGTTGGTAGTGCATCTAATAGTGCATCTAATTTTCTTATATAAAAGACACTATAAATCTGCTTCAAGGGCATTCTTCTGAGTTTTTGATTTTGTTTGGTCTTTACAATTATAATCTGTCCACATTAAACTCATTAAACTCAATGCTATCAACAATTTCCTTTTTTTGGTATATTTAATGATTTCTTCCATTTTTTAAATAATAATAAAAAAAAAAACTCTATATTGATGATCTCCATCTAACTTCCCATTGACTTGAATTTGCCGTATCTAAGTTGCATTTTATCTATCTTTGTTGGTTTCCTAGAGAAGTGGGATCAGTATGTGATAAATGTGCAGAGGGTCACGTCCTCCTGCAGTACGCCTCAAATTCTTCGTCTCCGCGTCCCTGCTCCCCGTCTGGCCACTGGAGCCCCAGAGAAGCAGAGGGTGAGTTTTTTCATACCTCCACCATCACATCACTTCTTCTAAACACACTTGCTTGCCTTTGGCTAGTCGTGCACCCAGTCAATGCTTCTTTAGAGAATCAAGGTATTGACTGCATCACAAGCTATTACGTGTGTTATGTCTAAGATGGAATTGCCAAAGTGCCTGAATATTACACATTTTTCAACTATCCTGATATAGAGAATTTGCCATAGAGGTGATTGACTCATCTACTGTCTGCATTCCGGATCAGTGTGATTTAGACTCAAGCAAAAGCTTTGAAGAAATATTTGTGGTCTGTGCATGTCCCTGGACAGACGCTTGTGTGAATTTCTGGTCCAGCATTCGTAATACTGAACTGTCTCTGCAACCAGAATAGAAAACCTCAATGTCTCTGGCCCATTGAACCTCATTACAAAAAGACCTGTTTGTCTCAGCAGGATGCTTGCTTAGCAGAGCCATACAAGTGTGCAGGCTCTCCTGGTCAGAGGCATGTGGTCGCCGAAGTCTCTTGAGTTCATGACGGCAGAATCCCAAAGGAAATGTTGGTTGTCTGTTGTCATGACAAATTTGTATCCCAAGGGGAAGATTCTCATTGGTATATGGATTCTCAATGGATATTCTCCTAGTATGGAATATCCAGACCTGTATCTAGTGTACTTCAAATCACATTTAAAATTTTTGTGTTTCTGTACATAAAAACAATATTGGATTTTTTATTTTTAAATAACATTCTTTGTAAACAATTAAACTAAGTTGGGGCCATGTGGCAAAACAAACTTGTAGCCAATCAGCAGTAAGGGGCGTGTCTACTAACGTTGTGGAGGAGAATGCGTTCAGTGAACAGCAGAGCCGAGTGACAGAAAGATAAAAAAACAAAAAAGGAACTTGTCTGCGGAAAGATAAGTCAAGAAGTAGGACCCGTGCAAATATCGTATTAGCTTTCCAGCACTGAGGAGAACTCAAGGAGTGTAAGGCCTGCGATCGGATGCCGAGATTGCTTTGGTTCTTCTCGATAGGTGAGTGTCTACACCAGATGCCGTGCCGTGACAGCTAAAGTCTGCCCACATTGGACGCGATAAAGCGACAGTTGAAAATCATTTGAAATTTGTGTCAGCAAGTCATAAAATAGAACACAACAGCAGTTTTCTGTTGGAGATTTGTCATGCCGCTTGCGTCCCGTGTAGACAGCATCACTGATTGTAGTTACTTCTATAGTATTTTGTCATGCCACTCGTATCCCGTGTAGACGGTGCAGCATTGGTTCTGCTTTGTTTCACAGAACAAATCATTGACTGGGTTGCGTAGGCTACGTATGTGTGGGGCGGATCTATCAAAATAGGCGCGAGACCCTTTTGGGGGGGGAGGGGTGTGCTTGTTTTGGTGATTTCAGATATCAACTTTGGCTTCCAGAAATGGCTTGCCCTAACTTTAAGTCTTTCCCACTTGCATCAAGTTGCCAGCATTTTTGCATGTTTGATGATCCCGTTATTTTACATGTGCAGCTGCTTACATAATTTGTTTCTGCTTCTTTTCACATGGTTTGATCTAAACATTTAATACTCTTTCATAAGGTGTGCATATAACAGTAAAAACACGGGAATCCAGAAAATTCCTGTCAGTGGCGGAAAAGAGTTAAAAGTGTAAAGTAGACTTAATTTATTCTCCATAGTTTCCATTAGGTAACTCTCATAAGACTACACCATGATTAGTCACATGACATTGACAGCTTGGGTGTTTGGTCCAAAAACCACTGTGTACTCGTCCAAATGTGAGGGGAAGTATGTATATCTGGCTTTCTCCAGATAGGATAGAGCTCCTTGAAACAAACAGAGCAATATATTGAGTGTTTACACTTTTTGGTGAAATCAACCTACAGTTTATAGATGACTTAGCAGTTTCTTCACTGGACAAGGACACTGTCCAAGTTTAGTAAAAAATGTTTTTATTGATATATATTTGAAATGATTCCTCACCTTGTCAGGGCGTTGTGACCCTAGCTCCAAACACTAATTCTTTCAAAGCATCCAGTCTCTCTTGCAACAACTCTTTAATTCTTGGATGAATGAATGCATCCTTAAAATTGGCATTTTTTCATCTACATTATTTATTTATTTATTTTTGCTTTTCAGTATGCCTTATACTTGTTCTCATTGTAACTGTGAACAGGAAAGTGAACAGTTAGCTGGCGGTGGGATTTTTATTTATTTTTTCCCCTTTATAAATAGTCTACACAGCTGTGCTGCTCCAGAATTCGCAGACAGCTGCTTTATTAATTATTGTTTGTGAGTGTGGCTGGCATAAAATAGCGTTGTGTCAGCTCACGTCTTGGAAGAATGCACTTACTCTGCAAATCAAAGCTTTTTGGGTTCTTGTGGGATTTTTGGCCCGGTGATATATGGCATATATGTTTTTGTGGTCAAGGCTGTTTCAGAAGCGTTATGCTCATTGTTTGGCTCCCCATGGTCAGGACGCAGGTCCATTCATGCCTTTTTGGTGAGATAGTGTCCTGCAGTTTTGATTTATAGGTCTAGCAGGCTCATTATCAATCGGAGCAGTGTTTGCTCTTTAAAGACCTGCTTTGATGATAATGAACTCATGCAGACAGTGATGGATATGGGTCAGAGATTGCTCTTAACCTTAGCGCACTTCACTTCAGAACCCATCATTTTCACTAAATGTTCTACAGTTGGAGACAGGCCATTCATAATTTCCTTGATATGGCACTCTCTGTTCAGGCAGCACACACACACACTTAAAAATAAACATACGTGCTCTCTCAAATAAACATTAATACATGCCGCACTCTGCACTTGTTGCAGTGTTACGGTGACATGCCTGGGCTTGCCGCTGCTCCAGTGTGTAAACGGCTCTCTGTTTTCCCTCTTGGAATGATGCCCTGTTAATCATTTAGTCCCCTCAACGCACCCCTCTTACGCCAGTATTCATCCTGCGTGACGTGCCCCAAAGACCCCAGCACAGCTGCTTGGCGATCTGTTTGTTTGTGCTTCTCAGCCAGGGATGGCGTTTCAGTGTCCACCCTTTTCTGCTTCGTCTTCCTGATGGCATTGCCACTCCACCTGCCGGCCGTGGAGTTCACAGGGTTTGTTGCTCATGTCCTCAAGACACTCCTGCTGTTCGTATTCTCAGCCTGCGCGAGTCGGAGTACCTCTCTCATTAATCTTTACAGCCAGGAGAATTATAGCAGAAGGGGAAACAAAAAGCACAAGAGAAAGTTAGATGGGGGAAAACAACTGCAGATTGGGGAAACCATGCAACCCACTCTTGGCACTTGAGGCCACAGAAAATCACACGTGGTTTGCAGGCAAAGAATGCAAACCAACAGACTGAAGGGTTGGTTGGGCCGATTAGACATTGAATATTGAATGGAACAACTTTAAAGCAACTTAAAATCTTTAAGTGACTAAATATCTATGTCTGGTAAATCTGCATTATGGAGCAGTTTGTTAAGGCATGTTTGAATTTGTAATGTCCAATTTGTGCCCAGTATATACTTCCTTTCCATTTCGACGACATGTGACATTGTGTTCTCACACTATCCATGTGCATCCAATTTTTGTATGGACTTGCATGTGCATGTGCATGTGCAGCTGATTGAACACTCAAATGTTTGAGTTTGCTTTGCTGTGTATGCATCAAACTTGTCCAGCCATGTTTATGGTCAATGCGGTCCATGCTTCTGGTCAGGCTTGCATGCTCAAGTTTGCGAGAAAAAAAAAAAAAAAAAAGATTATACCCAGGTCTCTTTTATTTCTGAGTAAATTCATTGCCTCTATTGCAGTGGCAATGACAGGTAAAACAATTGGCTTATTACTCTGACAATGGAATAATGTCCACCTATCAAGTTGGTTTGAATGAATGCACTGCAAGGAGTGTAACTCCTTGTACACACATATAAATTAATAGTAACTTAGTGGCGACAAATAGTATTTCACCCCGCAGTTAAATAACTGTAAATC